>OX422215.1:273807045-274159545 GCA_949130495.1 Sambucus nigra | reverse complement strand
ACACGTGTTGCTTATATAATTACAAGATATGTGTTTTCTACCTCTCACATACTTAAGCTTATTTGTGGACCATTGGATCTATTCTAATCAACGATCTGCATGCGTTTTCTCATTATCCTCGTGTTTATTTTTGAACCAATCAAATCTATTTTAAAAGCGGTGGGGTTCATTTTCCCTCGATGTTCCAGAGACTTATTCTCTCAGTATATAAGGAAACTTCATCTATTATTTTGCAACTTTTGTTACTCTAACCTCTAAGAGAAAATAGAGAGAATATAGAGAAAGAGTTAGAGAGAGAGAGAGTTCGAAGAGTTTTTACAAACCCTAACTCAAACTTCAACCAATTCCAAACCAGAAATCTGAGTGCTTTTAGTTCGAGATTTATGAAGATTTTCCTCTACTGTCATATATCTCTTTACCAACTTAATCACGTTGATTAAGTCTCTATTTCTTTGTATAACAATCTGAGATTTGATTTCTGTGATATAGATCACTTAGTTATTTGCTAGATCTGATTTCTTGTTTCGAGAAATCTATTTTTGTTGGTTGTTTTCAAAATAAATGTTGTTTTCAAACCCTAAACCAACAAAACCCTTTCTGATTTCATCTTACTCAAACTTTTAGACTTAGATCTAGTTTGGGATGTTGATTGGGGATTTCACTTTCAAAATTATTTCATGTTTTGTGAAATAAGTTAATGTTTTCAAATAAAGAAAGTGTATAGGATATTTTCTAGTTTGTATATAAAGATTCCCTCTTGATCTGCGGTTATTTGAAAGATCCTAAGTCTGGTTTATCTGTTTGTAATTTTTTACTCATATTGTATGTAATTAAGTGTGTGTGAGTTGCATGCATGAGTTTAGATCACTACACCACATACACCTTCACACTACTACACTGAAAAAGTGTTGGCGTTGAGATATTGGATTACTAGAGTCGATGTAAAGCTAAGAGGAGTAAAGTTACGAAGCTGGGAGAACATCAGCAACATCAGAACCTTAGGAGAAGTCAGAACATGCAAGAGGAGTTGGTGCATTTCTAAATTTAGTTTAAGTTTAATTGTGTGTCTTGAGTGTTATATAGCTTGTAATTTATTACTCATTTTTAGTGGACTTTTTACTTTTGTGGCGTAGAGGTCACCGTGGATGTTTTCCCAATTGGGTGGGGTTTTACCATGTTAAAATTGCTTGTGTACACCTCCTCTTCCTCTCATCCCTTTCTTAAGGCTGTGTTGGTTTATTCTGTTTACAGTTTTGTTTTTCAAAACTGGTAAACCTATAACTGAAATTACTCGTTCATACTGTTTTACACATCTTGTGTTTAAAATTTATTTTAAGAAAAGAGTTTCTTCAACAAACTGTTCGGAGCCATTTAGATAGTTTAATCTTGTATTAAACAACTTAAGTGGTAATTTTTCAATTAGTATCAGATCTTTGGTTTCTCAAAAATTCTTTAGATCTTGAGTTTCTGAAATTATTTTCTCAAAACAAATTATGGATGAGAAATTTGAGAAACTAGGTAACCTGTCCAGACCCCCTCTCTTTGATGGAACCAACTTTCCTTACTGGAAGGTAAGGATGGTGGCATTCGTCCAAGGGACTTTTGGAGATGATGTCTGGGAAGTTATTGAAAATGGCTACACCTTTCCTACTAAACCATCCGCTGAAGGAAGTAATGTGAGGATTAGAAAGTTACCGAGTGAATTCACTAAAGAAGAGAAACATGTTTCACTTAATAACAATAAAGGCAAAAATGCCATATTCATGTCTATCAATGAAGATGAATTTAAGAGGATATCTTTCTGCTCTACCTCTAAAGAAGCATATGATACCCTAGTGACTGCACATGAGGGTGATACCAGAATTAAAGCTGCTAAAACTCAAATGTTAATCCAATAGTATAACTCCTTGATCATGACTGAGACTGAGTCATTTGATGACTTCTATATTAGACTGACAGACATTGTGACCAAATTGCATGCTAATGGGATTATTTATGATATAAAGGATTTGTATCTAAAATACTAAGATCACTTCCACAAAAAAATTGATAATAAGAGATATGCAATTGAGGAGATTAATGATCAAAATCTTACACGTGAACTCTTCAGTAGCAAATTGAGAACTGTGGAAATGGAATTAGAATTTAGGAAACAATTATCCCAGTCCCAAAAGAGATAGTCTACCTCCAATCTTGTCTTTTCATCTAAGTTTACCACACCTGAATTTAGCATACCTAACATTGATTTAGACTCTGTTGAGGGTCGTAATTTAGATACTTTGGATAATCAGACTCCCTTAATGTCTAAACAGTTTAAGAAAATTGTGAGCTTTCGAAATAAAACAGCAAAAAGACAAGGCAAACCTACTTATCCAAATCAATTTAACAACAGGCCTCATGAGAGAAGATAAGACAAATACCAGTCTGACAATCTCAAGAGACATGAGAAAGACCTTAAAAATGTTGAATGCTATAGATGTGGAAAGCTAGGAGACATGGCTAGTGACTGTAGAGTTAACTTAGACAAAACTCACAAACACAATAGGGCTCATTTAAGCAAGACTTGGGATGACTCAAGTGACTCTGAAAATGATGAACATAAGTCATCTAACATTTTTTACCCTTGTATGTCATTATTTGCTAAGATAATCTACAATGATGATGAGGAATCTGATCATACCATGACTGATATTGTGCCTATTGGTTTATCCGCCTACAAACTCCTCGGAACCTAATTATAACACTCGAGTACATTTTTTGTACTATTTCAAGCCATTACGGATCACCGATGCACTTAAAAAGGTCATCCGATTCACCCAACTACAAATACATCAACATCTCATAAATCGAATCTGACACATGCATACAATACACATTGTTCATAATACAAATTCACCGACATGACTCTCTATTGACATAATATTATAAACCGTCGCTTTTCACTTATATGCGACAAATAATAAATCACATGTATATTTACTTATCATATGCAAGTAAATAATGATAATAATAAATATTAATCCTTAACTCGTTAATTAATATTTACCAAAACCCATTTAATTTCTCTAATTAAATTAATAAATCCATGCACACGTGGAAGTTAAATATTCATAAAAGTATGAGATATTACATTCTCCCCATAATAACAAAATTTCATCCCCAAAATTCGAACGTTCCTGCCACAAAAAGATCTGGATACTTTTCCCACATGTCATCCTCGTGTTCCCAAGTTGACTCAGTGATATTGTGGTGTCCCCACTATACGTGCACTAACGGTACCACGTTTGGTTGAAGCTTCTTTTCGCTATAGCCCAAAATGGCAACAGGTCTCTCTTTATAAGAAATATATTGTTGTATGTCAATCTCCTCCAACGCTATATGTCGATAAGTTACATCCTCCTTGAGGTACCTCCTCAACAATGACACATGAAACACATCATGAATATGCTGTAAATGTTCGGGTAAAGGCGAGCCTATATGCAACTGGACATACCCTCTCACTAATGGGAAAATGCCTCACATACCTACGCGCTAACTTTTCCTTCTTTCCAAACCACACCACTCCCTTT
Organism: Sambucus nigra; assembly: GCA_949130495.1. NCBI lineage: Eukaryota > Viridiplantae > Streptophyta > Magnoliopsida > Dipsacales > Adoxaceae > Sambucus > Sambucus nigra. The sequence continues at coordinate 274,155,976 of OX422215.1, read as the reverse complement.
ATGGGAGATAAGTGCGTTTACAACTGATCACCCACATGAAACTCCAAAAATCTTTGATTCGCATCGATGTAACTCTTCTGCCAGTCCCGAGCTACCCAAATACAACCCCTGATCAACTCAATCTTTGTCGACGTCTCCTGAATCACTTCCGAACCTAGAAGCCTGGTATCCCCCCACCTCTAACCAACCATAGGGTGAACGATAAGGTATCATGTACAAAACCTTAAATGGCACCATGCCAATAGTTAAATGGTATGAGTTATTATACGCAAACTCTACCAAAGGAAACTACTGCCCCCAGCTACCCGTAATATCCATAATACTCATCTTCAACATATCCTCCATCATCTGATTCACCCTCTTCTCTTGCCCATCGGTCTACGGGTGATACGCTGTGCTCAAATACAACTCTGTCTTTAACACTTCCTACAAAATCTTCCAGAGGTGGGACTTATAGATCTTATCCTGATCTAAAACAATGTTGAGAGGCACCCCGTGCACTCTCATTATCTCTTCTATACAAAAAGGGCATACTTCCCTGTCATGTACTCCAATCGATCTGGAAACAAAATATTCCACCTTGGTCAACCAATATCCAATAGCCTAGATGAAATCGTGATCCATCTTACAACGTCGATAACAATGTAATGAACTCCATCGATATACTTTCCCATTTTTATATCGGAATCTTCAATGGCTGTAAAACCCTGGATGGTCTCTAATGATCAACCTTCACCACCTAACAAGTGGTGCACCTGGATAAAAACTCTGTTATGTCTCGCTTTATACCAGCCCACCAATATCACCTTCTCATAACCTGGTACATCTTATCCCCTCCAAGATTCACTAAAAACCATAACCTATGCGCCTCCTCCATTACTGCGCACCGTAGGTCCTCGTCATCTAGGACAATCATCATCCCATTGAAGTGTAAGCCATCCTCAGAACTGACTGAGTAAGACTTCGCTCTACTTGCTAATAATTTTTGTATACTCCCCTGGCAAGAAGGATCCCCTGCCTGTTCCTTCACAACCCTCCAAATGATCTCGATTGTAAACGTCATCACTATCACATAGTTTCGGACTACCTCCTCCTCCTGACGAAGGTCAGCCCACTTCGCCTTCTACATTGTAACCAACTACCTTGCACGCATATGACTCAATGCATCTACCACCATATATGTATTTTTGGGATAATATTGAATATCGAACTAACCAGGGCACCCATACACCCTATACCACATGGACACAAGCACAATTATCACTTATGCAACTCACATGCATCCCAAAAATTAATCACATATATCATGTGTGACCGTACAGTAAAGGTATACTCAGTTACCCGACAACTTATGATTCAGCTTTTCTTGAGATTGTCCAACTCATCCAACTAGTGGTACAACCATCCCTAATGAGAACACACTATATAATTAACTTACTCGAGCCTATATTATATAGGAGTTCCAACTAGTTTGGATATTGAGACAAAGTAGGTTAGCTTTTAATGAGTTACTCCATATCCCAAAGGTTCAAGAAGAAAAAGTAAGCCAATCCAAGAAGTCCTCAAGAACAACACAGGGAAGTTAATTCAATCCTTAAACCACTATAGAACACTCTCACTGTAAATTATTTTATTCCTATTTGCATTGGTGGTTTTTAAAACACTTTAAGCCTTTTTAAAATCAATTTAATTCATTTACAACATTTTTAAAACATTTTAAATAATTTAAGAATTATTAAAATTTGGTTTTTAAAAGTGTTGGGTATATAAATTGAATTTCTGAAAGTGTTTTATCTCAAACAAAGTTAGCCCGGGTAGAATGTCAAAGCGTTAGAGACTCTAGGGTGCGTCTGTATTTATTTTCAAACCACACATTTTTTGGGTGTTCTACCTCGTCCACGTGCTGGCTCCCAAGGCCTTCGATTTGTGTTTTCTCAAAGACTCAAACCCACCTACCAATCTAAGCCAGTGGATGACTTTAATCGACGATTTGCATGTCTTCAGTTACAATCTCAATGCTTATCTTTTAACCAATGAAATTACGTTATTCCACCGCTTGTTATAAGTCATTAGATCTTAAGTCAAACTTAGAAGACCAAACCTCATCCCTTGGATTGCAACTGATGTTCGAGATCCTTCTTCACCGTATATAAAAGAGAACCAAGTCTCAGCATTTGGAGACATTTTCCAGTTCGTCCAAGAGAGAGAAAAAAGAGTAGAGAGAGAAGAGAGAGGAGGGAAAAAAAGAGAAAAGAGAGAAGAAGATAACCTATCTTCGAATCCTCACACCTCTAAGTGATTTCCCAAAACCCATACACCTTAACCTTTAAAGATACATTTACCAGAAACCAAAATGTTGAGTGTTAGAACCATTATAGGGTTTCTGTGAGTTTGATGGTAGGGTTGGACGTCTGTTGAAGACCTCTTTCTATTTGAGTCTCTCTCATAACTCTTCTCTGGGAAAATAACAAGTTTCACATATTGAAACTTGAGATTTTCTAAAGAGAACATCACGCGCCTATTTTTTTAATTCTCTTTTTGGATCTCTTATTTTAGATCCGTCTGTTTCTAAAGATTTTGAAAAATAAACTTCTAAGATTTTAAGGCCAAATTAGATCCCTAAGAGCGTTTGTGTCTCCTAATCCATATTTCGCATTTTGTGAAATAAAATTGTACAAAAATAAATGGAGATACATAGGACCTTGGCTATTTTTAAAAGCAAGGCTATTTTTCTAGATCTGATCTTGTATAAATTCTTTGAGAGGGTGAGTTGCATATATTTGCATATATATCACCTCACATACACTTCTCAAATGAACACTTAGACACATTGGTTCTATTTGAAACTTAAATTTGAAAGAGTTGCTAGAATCAGAATTCAAAGAGAATGAGGTCAAGGACAAGGACAAGGCAAATGAGCAACAAATAAGAGATCAGTTCTAATCAGAAATCTTTGGAGTGGATTTGCGCATGTAGGTATAACTCTTAACTTAGACTTAGGATCCTTGTGTGTTTTCTTAAGTGTTGTAACTTGATTCTTTATTCTAGTGAATTTTTGTTTTGTGCCGTAGAGGGCACCGTGGATGTTCCCCTTGATTAAGGGTTTTACCACGTTAAATTCCTGTGTCTATTCGTTTTAATGTTCTTAACCGTTGTTGTGATTGGGACTGCATGGTAGCTTTAGTAGATGGTTTTTAAATTTTAAAAACTAAGGTAATCAACTATCAAATCTAAACCATATATTCAGAAAGTTTTTACATCCCATCTTGTGTTTTTTGAAAAGAGTTTTGCCCAAAAAATTTATTTGGCGTTTACACAATTTATAACAGTTTGTTATTAACCTTGTAAACGAGCTTTTAGCGTTAAAGCTTTCTTCAACTGGTATCAGAGCGGGAACATCTTTTGTGATCCTGAAACTTAAGAAATTATTCTCAAAACTTCTTTCAAAAAATATCTGAATATGGAACAAAGATTTGAGAAGTTAGGTAACCTATCCAGACCACCACTCTTTGATGGAAATAATTTTTCATACTGGAAAGTACGAACGTTTTCTTTCATTCAAGGAACCCTTGGTGGTGATGTTTGGGACATGATTGAAATAGTGTATGAACATCCTGCTGAACCTACATCTGAAACTGATCCAACAAGAATTAAGAAACTTCTCAGTGAATTTATTAAGGAAGAGAAAAAAGCATCTCTAGATAATAACAAAGGGAAAAATGCCATTTTTATGTCCATTAACGAACATGAATTCAAAAGAATATCCATATGTTCTACTTCAAAAGAGGCACGGGACACGTTAGTCGTTGCTCATGAGGGTGATGAACGTGTCAAAGCTGGAAAAACTTAAATGTTCATCTAGCAATATAACACCCTGATTATGGATGACAATTAATCCATTGACGACTTTTACATTAGGTTAACCGATATCTTTATAAAACTTCATGCAAATGGTATAACCTATAGTAGAAAGGAAATTGTTCAAAATTGTCACGCCCTGACTTAATTAAGTTAAAATCATCCTTTTTTTTAAAGATAAATTCCCATAAACAATACTTTACTGTAAATCTCTCGCAAAATAGCACACGATTTTTTTTTCAAAGGTATGTTTAGATGAAAACATAACTACCTGTACATATAACTTACAAGTACTAAACAACTTTACATATACAAGTTCCTTTGTTTCACGTTGACACAAAAACCTTATTGATATACAACCCATATTAGATATTCGTCACTCCCCCGTTATAAGGTCCTAACTTGGCAGTGAACTCCAAACGATAGGCACACCTGAAACATAACATTACAGGAGTGTAAGCAATATAAGCTTAGTGAATGACCATATACCACAAATATAACCAAATTGAATAACCATTTTTATTTTGTTCTAATGATATAACCACACAGGAATTGTGAAACTATCGCAAGCCTGGACCCGCCACAGTCCAATTAATCCACAACAGTTATTGGGGACCACCACATCCCTTCATTAGGACCGAGTACACAAACCTTTAAGTTGGATTAACAGGACCGCCACATCCTGTAGGACCCACTAAAGTCCATAACATTAGATAAAGGACCCGCCACAGTCCATAATATTAAATAATGTCACTTAACATTTTAATCATATGCATATGTTTCCTAAATACAACATCACTCCCATAAGCATTTTAACACATGTATTGAACTACACATTTCCATATGAACATATAATCATCTATATATCATAGGACATGTCACTCACCTTGGATTTGGTGCTAAGATTAATACCAAACTACTTCCTTGGTATGGTAGTATTAACTGCTTCCCCACCTAACAAGTCGACATCATTAGTATCTGAATACACCAATTAACATTAAACCTAGTAATACATCACATCATTTGGTCAATCAGAAATAACTAAGGAGGAAATAAATATGATACTTCACATTTCTATAACACCCAAGAAATTAGGGTTCTAACACAGTTTACGGAAATAAATTACCAATTCGCTAGACAAAGGTATGTCCATTTTATTACAACCTTTTCCAAATCGTTTCTTAAGAAAAACAGCAACACAACTTCAACTTCTTGGAATTTTCATAATTTTTATACAACATAAATTTACATGATATTCCACCCAATATCAGTAAACACATTGAATAATGTAAAATTAATGCTTAATAATTTTTAGGGCTCATTTTCCATGTCGAGCAAAACGTCAAACACCTGGTATGCATTCGTGCTCCTTTAGGGCATATTTTAAACCAAAACTTCAAACTAGCACCAAAGGTTCATTACTTGATATTTTTACACAATTTTAGGATATGTTATACATGTATGAGTTTATTTTACTCTTCAATTGGAATCACTAAATTCCAATAAGTATTCCATGATTTATATCATTTTTATCATAACTAGGTCGAAAAAGAACATTAAAGCATAAATTAACATTTTCAAGCATACATAACCTCCACTTTGAGCATAAATCAGGGAAACATATAATAAACAAGTTTTAGCAGATATGTACATCATAAGCATGAATTTTCTAAATCCAAATTCTTTACGAAAAATGATGTAAATCTAGGACTTTAAAGTATGCATTTACGATCCTAGTACCAAATATAACTTATGTTCTTAACCCATCCTTATTTTAATACACTTAGCAAATATGGGTATCATTAAAATACTAAACAAAATCAGAAACAAAAATTTACCAATTGTAGAACTCATCCACGTGATCAACTTTAATAAAGAAGTAATTACCTTACGAGAATTTCTCGATTTACGATAAATTTTCAAAGAAATTCTTCCTTAACTTTCTTTTTCTCTCTCCATAAGCATATTTTTTCTCAAGCTTGTAATAGGAAATGAAAAAGATGATAAGTTCTTCCTTATAAGCTTAAAAACGTGGCTATGTGACCACTTTAAGGTGGTATTATGCGATTCGTTGGGCAAGGGGTCCAATATGATAATTTCGTTAATGACAGATTTGTCCTGCCTTGTAAAATCATCACAACTCACTATTTCGGCCCCCGATTTACTCCCTCTTTGTGTCTATGAGTATATAACTTAAACATCTACAAATTTCATATTTTGTGTTTTCCCAATATCATAAAACTAGTACACCTAATTTGGGCTCGAACAGAAGAGTAATTATTTACTCAAAATTTCATAACTTTCACATTTGGCGACCAAACATCGCCACTTTCGCACCAAAACAATATTTTACTTTTTATAAACGTAATGATGCATTTAGAAACATATTTTCACGATGTATTTAACCACATAACTAATAATGTTATCCCCAATCACATGCCTTAATCATGTTATCCCCAATCATAAGCTCGATTCGCATCTAATGTAAACAACATACATATCACATGAGTATGCATTCCCTAAACATGATAATTAACATGTTTAATATACATAACCAATTTATAATTTATAACTCATAAATTATACCTAATCATGTAATTAACCTTACTAATCATGTTTTAGGGCCTTACAATTCTACCCCTCTTATAAAAATTTCGTCCTCGAAATTTAACGCATAAGAAACTTACCAAACAAATGAGGATATTGCGTCTTCATGTTATCCTTCCCTTCCTAGGTGGAATACTCCACATTCTGACTTCGCCACATCACCTTAACTAGTGAAATGGTTTTACTACGTAACACTTGCGCCTTTCGATCTACAATAACAATTGGTTCCTCCACATAGTTTAAGTCATCTTGAAGCTCTATCGGTTGTGAAATAAACACATGTGAAGGATCGGGCACATACTTACGTAACATGGATATATGAAAAACAACGTGTATTCGGGAAAATTCTAGTGGTAACGCCAATTATAAGCTACAGCTCCAACCCGTTTCACTATCTCATAAGGGCCAATGTACCTGGGACTTAACTTTCCCTTCTTCCCGAATCTCATAACCCCTCTCTAAGGAGAAACACATAGGAATACTCGATCACCTTCCTCAAATTTCAATTCTTTCCTTCGATTATCTGCATAACTTTTCTGTCCACTTTGCGCCACCTTCAAGTGATTATGGATAAGACTTATCTTTTCAGTAGTCTGTTGTATAATTTCTGGCCCAAGTAGTTTTTGTTGTCCTACTTCAGTCCAACACACTGGAGTTCTGCATTTTCTCCCATATAAAGTTTCACAAGGAGGCATCTCAACACTCGAATGATAGCTATTATTATAAGCAAATTCTATTAGTGGCAAGTGTTCATCCCAACTACCCTTGAACTCCAATACACAAATTCGTAACATGTCTTCGAGTGTCTGGATTGTTCTTACTGACTGCCCATCAGTCTGAGGATGAAAAGTTGTACTAAATTTCAATTTAGTCCCAAAAGCTTGTTGTAAACTAGGCCAAAAGTGAGAAGTAAACTTAGGATCTTGATCAGAAATAATAGAAACAGGTGCACCGTGCAATCTAATAATCTCATCCATATATAATTTGGCATATCTATCCATGGAGTAAGTAGTTTTAACAAGAAGAAAATGTACAGACTTAGTCAACCTATCAACGACAACCCAAATATAATCAAAACCTCGTGATGATTTTGGCAAACATATAATAAAATCTGTAGTAACATGCTCCCATTTCCACTCAGGAATAGGTAAGGGCTGTAGTAAACCACTTGTCTTCTAATGCTCCACCTTCACTTGTTGGTAAACTAGACATCTAGCAACAAAATCTGCAATGTCGTGTTTCATTGCCGGCCACCAAGAACATTGTTTCAAATCTCTATACAATTTCGTGCTCCCTGAATGCATAGCATATAAAGAACAGTGGGCTTCCTCTAAAATTGTTCTTCTTAAATCAGGCACATTAGGTACACACAAACGGTTTTCGTACATAACAATGTCATCATCCCGAATAGAAAATTATTTTGCTTTACCCTTTTCCATATTATCTCTAACTTTTTTCAATTCTGTATCTTCTGCCTGTGCTTGCTTTATCCAGTCTATCAACGTGGGTCTAACATTTGAATGTGGTACTATTTCGTAAGACTCATTCAAAGTTAATTCCACCCCCATTAAAGCTAACTCTCTCAGCAGGTCAACTCGAATATAATAAATATAAGATACTATGCCTAGAGATTTTCTACTCAAAGCATCAGTAACAACATTAGCTTTACCTGGATGGTGATGTATCGTGCAATCATAATCTTTTATAAGTTCCATCCACCTTCTTTGCCTCAAGTTCAAGTCTTTTTGAGTAAACAAGTATTTTAAGATTTGATGGTCAGTAAAAATTTCACAACTAACACCATATAAGTAGTGTCTCCAGATCTTTAATGCAAAAACTACTGCAGCCAACTCAAGATCGTGTGTAGGGTCATTGCGTTCATGTATCTTTAACTGTCAAGAAGCAAAAGCAATTACCTTTCCATGTTGCATTAACACACAATCGAGTCCTTGATACGAGGCATCACTATAAATAACTAAACCTTCGGTACCCGTTGGGATAGTCAATACTAGAGCTGATGTCATCTTACCCTTTAATTTTTCAAAGCTTTTATCACAATCGCCAGTCCAAACAAACTTGTTCTCCTTTCTGGTAAGGTTAGTCAATGGCAATGCAATAGAAGAAAAACCCGGTATAAACCTCTTGTAATAGCCCGCCAATCCCAAAAAGCTACGTACCTCTGTCACACTAGTTGGTCTTTCCCAATTCATTACTGCTTCTACCTTATTGGGATCAACACAAATACCATCAACATAAATAACATGCCCCAAAAATACTACCCTGTCTAGCCAAAATTCACATTTAGAAAATTTAGCATACAATTGCTTTTCTCGTAAGGTCTGTAAAATAATATGCAGGTGGTGTTCGTGCTCATCCCTACTACGAGAATATATCAAAATATCATCAATGAACACAATAACAAAAGAATCCACGTATGGGTGAAATATACGGTTCATCAAATCCATGAATACGGTCGGTGAATTTGTTAACCCAAATGGCATGATAAGAAATTCATAATGTCCATACCTGGGTTTTAGAAATGTCACAATCTCTTACTTTTAATTGATGATATCCGGGTCTGAGATCGATCTTGGAAAACACTTTGTCTCCTTGTAACTGATCGAACAAGTCATCAAAATGGGGTAGTGGGTATTTGATACGGATAGTCACCTTATTCAATTGACGATAATCAATGCACAGTCTCATGGTTTCATCTTTCTTCTTCACACACAATACTGGGGATCCCCACGGTGATACACTAGGCCTTATAAAACCACGATCTAACAAATCTTGCAACTTTATCTTTAGCTCTTTTAATTCTGCAGGTGCCATACGATATGGTGTAATAGATATTGGTGCAGTTCCTGGTACCAACTCAATCGAAAATTCCACCTCACGGTCTGGTGCTAACCCTGGGAGTTCTTATGGGAAAACATCTACAAATGCATTAACTACTGGTATATCTGATAGTTTTCTATCCTCTTGTCGTGTGTCCACCACATGAGCAAGATAAACCTCACATCCTTTCCTTAGCAGTTCATAATATTTTATAGCAGAGATCAAACATGTTGGAGTGACATTTCGTTCCCTAATAAATTCAAATTCAGGTTCACCCGGTAATCGAAACACTACCTCCTTTCTAAAGCAAGCTAAATATACATGATATGAGGCTAACCAATCCATAGCCAATATCACATCAAAGTCACGCATATCGACAGGTAACAAGTCAACTAGTAATTCTTTTTCACCCACTCGCTCCACACACTCCCTATATACCCTCTCAATAAAAATCAACCCCCCACTGGAGTAACAATAGCTAAACCAGAATCTAATGATGATAATGGTTTATTAAGATGCAACAGATAAAGTAAAGACACAAAAGAATGTGTAGAACCAGGATTTATCAACACATAAGCATCTTTATCACCAATAGGAAGTGTACCTGTCATTACGTTAGGCATAGATTGTGCATCTTGTTACGTAAGTGAAAACACTCTGCCTTGGCCTTGGTTTTGAGACACTCCTCCTCTACCTCCCCTGTGTACTTTCGGGGTAGAATTCATATCTCCTACTATTACACTCCTCACTGAAGTTGTAGCTTCCATCGCTAGACAATTCTTTCGTAAGTGCCCTGGTTGATGACAATGGAAACATAAAGGTGTCATTTCAGCTATTGTACACTCTCGAGATATGTGCCCTTGACCACCACATCTATAACAAAATATGGCCCTTGGTACCAACACAGATGCATTTTCTGACCGATTCATCCCAGTCCTTCCACCTCGAGCTTGAAATCTTCCACGTGCACTTCTATTATTTTTAAATTCTTGTCCCTTAGGTACTCCTCGTGCTACACTCTGAGTTGAGGTTCCCGTCTCCCATCCATATGATCTTATACCGTCATGTCTAGATTTCTTCGAGTGTTCAACTTGCATTTCTTTTATTGACTTTTCTGACACTATGGCCCTATCCACCAAGTCCATATAATCCATGATCTTCATATTAGCAACCATGCTTTTTATATCTACACTCAACCTGGTTTGAAAACGATCACATTTACTTTCTTCCGTCCTCACCAAGTCAGGTGCAAATCTAGATGAGGATATAAATAAAGATTCATACTCTGCCACTGTTCGGTTCCCCTGTTCCAACGTGATAAATTCTTCCTCTTTCTTTTTCCTATAAAGCCTTGGGAAATATTTTTCAAAGAACAACTTCACAAACCTCTCCCATGTAATTTGTGGAGGATTTATTGGCACCACTCCCCCCATTGTAGTAAGTAACCTTTCTGTTGCATCCCACCATAACTTTGCATCAGCCTCTAACCTAAAGGTTGCTAACAAAACCTTTTGTTCATCTCGCACTTCCATCACCTTGAATATTGTTTCCATATTTCTAATCCACCGATCTGCCACTAACGGATCAGTAGTCCCAATAAATGCTGGCGTATTTAACTTCATGAACCTCTCATGCAATTTGTCCCTATCTCCCCCATGTTCTCCACCTCTTGCTTGTTCCATAAGTTGTGCCACAGCACGTAATATTCTTCTCACGTCATCAATAGGTTGTTTTTGCACCTCTGGTTCCTCCACTTGAATATGTCTATGTCCTTGCTGACTATTAGGAACATAAGATGCCTCACCCTCTGATCCATCATGCGGATCGTGTGGATCCATCACTCATTGCAATATAATTCACTTAAACAAAATACAATAGCAGTAGTTTAATATTAACATTGTTAGTCAAAATCCAAATGCATAACAAACTCACTTTCTAGTGTCCACTGCCAATCTAGACCCCCACATCCTATCCAGAACCTAATAACCACGCTCTGATACCAAGTTGTCACGCCCCGACTTAATTAAGTTAAAATCATCCTTTTATTTAGAGATAAATTCCCATAAACAATACTTTACTGTAAATCTCTCGCAAAATAGCACAAGATTTTATTTTCAAAGGTATGTTTAGATAAAAACATAACTACCTATAAATATAACTTACAAGTACTAAATAACTTTACATATACAAGTTCCTTTGTTTCACATGGACACAAAAACCTTATTGATAGACAACCCATATTAGATATTCGTCACTCCCCCGTTTTAAGGTCCTAACTTGGCAGTGAACTCCAAACGATAGGCATACCTGAAACATAACATTACAGGAGTGTAAGCAATATAAGCTTAATGAATGACCATATACCACACATATAACCAAATTTAATAACCATTTTTATTTTGTTCTAATGCTATAACCCAACAGGAATTGTGAAACTCTCGCAAGCCTGGACCCGCCACAGTCCAATTAATCCACCACAGTTATTGGGGACCACCATATCCCTTCATTAAGCCCGAGTACACAAACCTTTAAGTTGGATTAACAGGACCGCCACATCCTGTAGGACCCATCACAATCCGTAACATTAGATAAAGGATCCGCCACAGTCCATAACATTAAATAATGTCACTTAACATTTTAATCATATGCATATGTTTCCTAAATATGTAACAACCCGCGAAATTTTGGGGTATTTTAAAAATATAGAGAAAAATAAAGTTTTTGGTAAAATTATTTTTATTGCTCAAATATGTTGGATTTTATTTTTTAAAGGCGAGAATTTCAAACGGTTTTGAAATCGGAATTAAAATGGAGTTTTAATTGAATTTTTATTATATACAAGAATCCTCAAAATATAAAACTCTCTAAGAGTCCTCAAAACATAAAACTCTCTAGTAAAAATAATATTTTTAGAAATCCGACCGTCCGATCAAGCTGAATTTTTGTCAGAAGTCCTGTCTCGCCGTTCGCTACAACATGTTAAAATTTCAAGCGATTCCAACGGTCCGAAATAAAATTTTTAGTGTTTGTATCTGATTAGAACTCTTTTCTTAATCAAACACTTAATCCTTTATATATCAACAAATTCGTGGCTTGGCTTTTCAAATCACTTTTTCTCAAGATTTTTAACCAAAAGACATCTCCAAAATTACTCCCTTTCATATACAAACCATAGCCCCAAACTTATTCAAGATTTCAACCTTAGATTATAAGGCTTATTTGGTGTTTTCTCGAGTTTGGGCTAGAACGAGATTTGATTATTTTCGTGAGAAGAATGTGATGGTGTGAATAGATTTTGAGGCTAAAATTATGTGATGATTCATGTTGGTTCTTTTTGGTGGTTTAAGGTATGGGGTTTTATACAATATGCTCCTTAATCTTGCGAGTGCTTATTCCGTTGAATTCTTGTTAATTGAACTCGTATTTTGAATTGTTAAATTCATTGAAATCTGGAAAAATAATTGTTGGAATTATTTTGATTCATGTGGTATTATTCATATTGTTGTTGAGCACGTTGTCATGAGATTTTAATATGGCACGGACGTTGGGCACCCGCCAAAATTCCTGCTTCCATGGGCTATGACTTGATAAAGCATATGCGGATGGGGTGAGGCCTGGTGATCCGGTTAATGTGTTGTTGAGAAATTTATTGATAAGATGCTATTGAGATTTGCATTATTTGATTTGAATATTCGTATTCGTATTCATATTGTTACGTTTTATTCATCGTTAATATTTTCGTTGAGCATCTTCCTGTCGTATTGTGTACTTCCCCATATTTTCTTTTAGTGGCAGGTTAGCGCGGATTTTGGGGCGCCTTGGAGATTGATTTTAGCGAGGATTATTTTGGGAAGATTTTTAATACAAGAAGTTGGAAGAATTGTATTTATTTTGATGTATAGAGCATTTGGAGATTTATTTTATTTTCGAGATAGTTAGATTGTTGTTATTATTTCGAGAGATTTGTTGTATTTATTTGAAGATTGAGATTAGCTGGGATTTTTAGATGCTCTATACCTTATTATTTGTGGAATTAATTTAGTTTATCGATAGTAGCGCTCCGCTCCGCTCTACCAGGACGGGCGGGGTGTTAGAAAATACAACATCACTCCCATAAGCATTTTAACACATGTATTGAACTACACATTTCCATATGAACAAATAATCATTTATATATCATAGGATAGGTCACTCACCTTTGATTTGGTGCTAAGATAAATACCAAACTACTTCCTTGGTATGGTAGTATTAGCTGCTTTCCCACCTAACAAGTCGACATCATTAGTATCTGAATACACCAATTAACAATAAACCTAGTAATACATCACATCATTTGGTCAATCAGAAATAAATAAGGAGAAAATAAATATGATACTTCAAATTTCTATAACACCCAAGAAATTAGGGTTCTAACACAACTTAAAAAATTAAATTACCAATTCGCTAGACAAAGTTATGTCCATTTTATTACAACCTTTTCCAAATCGTTTCTCAAGAAAAACAGCAACACAACTTCAACTTCTTAGAATTTTCATAATTTTTATACAACATAAATTTGCATGATATTCCACCCAATATCAGTAAACACATTAAATAATGTAAAATTAATGTTTCATAAACTTTAGGGCTCATTTTCTATGTCGAGCAAAACGTTAAACACCTGATATGCATTCGTGTTCCTTTAGGGTAGATTTTAAACCAAAACTTCAAACTAGCACCAAAGGTTCATTACTTGATATTTTTACACAATTTTCGGATATGTTATACATGTATGAGTTTATTTTACTCTTTAATTGGAATCACTTAATTCCAAAAAGTATTCCATGATTTATACCATTTTTATCATAACTAGGTCGAAAAAGAACATTAAAGCATAAATCAACATTTTCAAGGATACATAACCTCCACTTTGACCATAAATCATGGAAACATATAATAAACAAGTTTTAGCAGATATTTACATCATAAGCATGAATTTTCTAAATCAAAATTCTTTACGAAAAATGATGTAAATCGAGGACTTTAAAGTATGCATTTAGGATCCTAGTACCATTTATAACTTATGTTCTTAACCCATCCTTATTTTAATACACTTAGGAAATATGGGTGTCATTAAAATACTAAACAAAATCAGAAACAAAATATACCAAGTGTAGAACTCATCCACGTGATCAACTTTAATAAAGAAGTAATTACCTTACGAGAATTCCTCGATTTGCGGTAAATTTTCAAAGAAATTCTTCCTTAACTTCCGTTTTCTCTCTCCATAAGCATATTTTTTTCTCAAGCTTGTAATAGGAAATGAAAAAGATGACAAGTTCTGCCTTATAATCTTAAAAACGTGGCTATGTGACCACTTTAAGGTGGTATTATATGATTCGTTGAGCAAGGGGTCCGATAGGACAATTCCGTTAATGACATATTTGTCCTGCCTTGTAAAATCATCATAACTCACTATTTCGGGCCCCGATTTACTCCCACTTTGTGTCTATGAGTATATAACTTAAACACCTACAACTTTCATGTTTTGTGTTTTCCGAAAATCATAAAACTAGTACACCTAATTTGGGCTCGAACAGAAGAGTAATTATTTACTCAAAATTTCATAACTTTCACATTTGGCGACCAAACATCGCCACTTTCGCACCAACACTCTAATTTTCGTTTTATAAACATAGTGATGCATTTAGAAACATATTTTCATGATGTATTTAACCACATAACTAATCACATGCCTTAATCATGTTATCCCCAATCATAAGCTCGATTCGCTAACAACCTACATATCACATGAGTATGCATTCCCTAAACATGATAATTAACATGTTTAATACACATAAACAATTTATAACTTATAACTCATAAATTATACCTAATCATGTAATTAACCTTACTAATCATGTTTTAGGGCCTTACAAAAATATTCTTAGGTCATTGCCATCCAAATTTGATAATAAGAGATATGCTATTGAAGAAATGAATGACCCTAATATGACTCCTGAATTACTTAGCAGTAAATTGAGGACTATAGAATTGGAATTAGACTTCAAAAAGCAATTGACCAGGCAGACTAATAAAGCCTCTAATTTAAATGTTGTGTTTTCTTCTAAATTGCCAGTGCCTAAATTGAACACTTTAGATTTTTACACTGATTGTCTTGAAAATCGTAATTTGGAAAACCTTGACAACCAAAAAACTCTTATGAGAAAGCATTTCAAAAGATTTTTAAATATAGAAATGTTGTAGCCTCTATTCAAAGAAAATCAAATTATCAAGGTAATCAATTTCGCATACCTCATGACAGATACAATACCAAACACACTTATAACAATAGGAAGACCTATGACCCCAATATACCTAAGCCTGACATCAAAGATGTTAAATGTCATTGTTGTGGTAAACTTGGTCACTATGCTAGTAAATGTCCAACTAGTCTTAATAACAATAACAATGCTAACATATGTAAGACATGGGACGACTCTAGTGATTCTGATAAGGATGAAGTAGAGTCAACCCAGATAAATGAGTACTGCATGTCTTTCTTTGCTAAGATTATATATAGTGATGATGCATGCATGCCTGCTCATGAACCTTCAATGCCTGTTGATGTTGTTAATGATGTCATTGATAACTCTGTTCCTGTTGCTGCTGAAAAACTGTGTGTGAGTCAATGTGATGATATTGATGACGAATTGAATATGTGCGTGAGTAAAGAACCTATCAAAAACTTAGGAGACACTCCACAAGATGCACTTAGCGAGTCTGATGATAATTTTCCTGATTTACATGAGTTATATATGAAAACGGTTAAGAAGAGTGATCGCCTAGAAAAAATGATAAAAACCTTAAGTGAGAGCATCAATTTTGTTCACTATACTATTAGGAAGAACACGAAAGATTATACTGCACAATGTATTGCCCATGAGACTGAGATTGAAGACTATGCCTTGAAAATAAAAGTTTTGACTCAAAGGAACTATAATTTTGAACAAAGGTAAAAGGCAACCCTCGTTGAACTAGAGTAAAATCAAATGGTTTCAAATGTATTTAAAAAATGTCAACACTTTGAAACACAAACCAAATCTTATGAAAAAATTGTTATTGGTAGCAAATTTGACTCTGAAGATAAGTCTGGCCTAGACTTTGGAGAAATAGCGCACACCAGTAAGACCAAAGTTTCTCCTAACTTATCAAAATATTCAAAAAGGTGAATCTAGTCTCAATGTCTCTGAAGCAAAACATAATCAGTACAATCAAGAGTTAAATCCAAACAGTCAGACCAAATATGTTTGTCCTTCTGCCAGAGACCAAAGACAAAAACCTAAAATCAACGATAACTAGTTTACTGTACCCCATAGAGCTAAGCCAATTTTCAAAGACTTTAGCAATAAAGTCAAGTTCTATACCCATCAGTACTGTTCCTTCTGCGACATTTTTGGCCATACTCTTGATGAATGTTTTCAGAAAAGGTTATACACCCCGACTTAACTTAACTTTAATTATTCTAGGAAATTAAGAAATACTTATGTACTCCCTAGACAGGATACAAATATCTCTAACTCTAAAAAGAAAAAGGGAGGGTCCAAAACCAAGAAAAAATCATTTAGGAAGACCCCTCAAACCTTTTCTAAATCAAAAGGTCACAAAACTTTTATAACTAGGCCTATTTGGATTAGAAAAGATGATCTAATACCCCAGCTCAAGTGCAATATTGTCATTTCTAGTTTAAAGGCACAAAGCACTTCAACTGGATGGTATTTAGACACTGTATGTTCTAAACATATGACCGGAGACGAAACCAAATTGAAAAATAAGACAGACTTCCTTAGAGGTAATGTCATGTTTGGAGATGGTGTTTCATGTTATATCATAGGTAAGGGAACATTGAGTGAGCATGGGCTTCCTGAACAAAATGATGTACTCTTAGTTAAAGGCCTTAAAGCAAATATCCTAACTATATTACAATTTTGTGACTCCAATCACTCAGTTACCTTTTCAAAAAATGATTGCAAAATTATGGCTGAAAAAGGTAATTGTATTTTAATAGGAAACATAACTCCAAAAAACTACTACATATTAATCCCAAATTCTGAATCTTATCATGTTGCCAGATTAGAGGATTTTGATTTATTGCACAATCGATTGGGACACACAAATTATGATAATCTTAGAAGATTGAGTTCTGAGGAATCAGTTAGAGGTTTACCTAAAATTAAAAATTCTTTTAATCCTGTACGTGGACCTTATCAAGAAGGAAAAATAAGTAAATACCCTCACAAGAAAGTTAAATATGTCCTGACCACAAAGCCTCTAGAACTTATCCATATAGACCTTATGGGTCCCTCAAGAACTGTTAGTTTCTGTGGAAACAATTACATCATAGTTATAGCGGATGACTATTTAAAATATACATGGGTAGCATTTCTGAAACAAAAATAAGATACCTTTAATGAATTCTTAAGAATCCTCTTTGATGATACGAGAAATCGTCCACTTGTCGTTCTCATATCAGCAAGTCAGAGTGTAAAATATGTAATGAATAAACCAAGCAAGTAAGTAGAGAGAAAACAAGATATAGAGTGGTTCATCCCCTAAAATGGGCCTATGTCCACTGTGTTGCTCCATTCTCATTATGTCTGTGGTATTGCACAATATAATCATGCCTAAATAGGCGTACATAGAGCCGTAGGTTCCGCGCCCTGTACATGGTAGGGTCGCGACTTGTATTTTAAGACAAGGGGTGAGTGCCGCGCCCAGTACTTGTAGGGCTGCACACCAAGTTCAGTAGGGTCGCGCCCTATGTTGATAAGGGCCGCGATAGTGTGCTATATTTGTATTATCACTCCTCAAAATAGAGAATGAGAAGGATACCCAGGTGTGTCGAATTAGGAGTGATAGAGGTGGAGAGTTCAAGGACTTTGGTATTTCTGAGTATTATGTAGCTAATGGCTATAAACATAAGTTTAGTGCTCCTCAAACCCCGCAGAAAAATGGTATAGCTGAGCGTAAGAATAGGACTTTACAAGAAATGGCTAGGGTTATGTTACATGCTATGAATCTGCCTAGATATTTTTGGATAGGAGCTGTTCAAATCGCGTGTCACATTATTAATCGCGCCTACCTCAGAAAAAAATCCAAACAAACCTCTTATGAGCTTTGGTTCCACAAAAAGCCAAATTTAAAATATTTTAAAACCTTCGGGAGTATTTACTACATCTACAAAGATAGAGAGCAACTTTCAAAATTTCATACCCGAGGAGAAAATGGATTTTTTCTTGGTTATTCCCAAAATAGTAGGGCTTTACGTGATTTTAAATATCGAACCAAAATAATTATGGAATCTCTTAATGTAATTGTAGATGTCACTAGTGTAAGGAGAAGTGACAATCAACCAGTAGCATTCGATGAGGACGAACCTAATTTATCTATTGATCCTCAAAATGACACTAATTCACCGCCACCTAAGAGTCCTTCAGTACCCACTTGGGTTTATAAAGATCATCCCATTGAAACCATTGTTGGTAATCCTTCGGAACCAGTTCAAACTAGATCCCAACTTCGTCAAGTGGCACAATTTTCTTATTTTGTTTCTCTTGAGGAACCGAAAAATGTTAATAATGCCCTTTCTGACTCATTTTGGATAAATGCTATGCAAGAAGAGCCAGTCCAATTTCAAAGTCACGATGTGTGGAATCTTGTTCCTAGACCGAAAGATTCAAAGGTTATTGGCACAAGATGGATTTTTAAAAACAAAACCGATGAAAATGGGGAGGTTGTTAGAAATAAATCTAGGTTGGTCACACAAGGCTACTCCAAGATTGAGGAAATTGATTTCGACGAAACTTTTGCACCTGTTACTCGTTTGGAATCAGTTCGTCTCCTTCTTTCCATCTTTTCTCATATGCAATTCAAATTATTCCAAATGGATGTTAAATCCACTTTTTAAATGGAATCTTATCTTAGGCAGTATACTTAGTACAACCCAAATGATTTGTAGATCTTGTACACCCGGACTATGTTTTTAGGCTTAAGAAAGCCTTATATGGTTTGAAACAAGCTCTATGAGTGACTGTCTACTTTTCTAGTGTCTCAAAAATTTATTCAAGGCGAAAATGATCAAACGTTGTTTGTTAGAAAAGAAAATCAACATGTTTTAATCGCGCAAGTATATGTGGATGATATTATTTTTTGTTCCACTTGTTCTAACCAAGTCAAGAATTTTTCTGATATCATGCATGCCGAATTTCAGGTGTCACTTATGGGTGAACTTCAATATTTTTTGGGTTTACAAGTAAAACAGTGTAATGATGGACTTTTTATTTCTCAATCTAAGTATGCTGTAGAACTAGTAAAAAAATTCGGATTAGAAAATGCTAAACCTTCTAGAACCCCCATGAGTACTTCAACTAAACTTTCCAAGGATGATAATGGGAAATATGTTGATTCCACTCTATATAGAAGTATGATAAAGAGTTTGCTGTATCTTACCGCGTCTCGACCCGACATATCCTTCATCGTATGTATCTGTGCTATATATCAAAATAACCCTAAAGAATTTCACTTATTAAGTGTGAAAAGAATCATTAAATATGTTAAATGTACTCTAAAATTTATCATTTGGTACACGAAAGATACAACTAGATCTATTATAGGGTACACCGATGCAGATTGGGCCAGTTGTTCTTACGATAGTAAAAGCACTTATGGTGCTTGCTACTACGTAGGAAATAATCTCGTAGGTTGGCCGTGTAAGAAACATAATTGTATTTCCTTATCTAGCGTTGAATCTGAATATACACCAACTGGTAGTTGTTGTTCACAACTTTTGTGGATTATACAGATGCTTAGGGATTATGGTATCATCAAAAATCAGTTAACCATGTTTTGTGATAACCAGAGTGCTATTAATATTTTTAAAAATCCTGTAATGCACTCTCAAACTAAGCACATTAAGATTAGACATAATTTTATCCGCGACCTTATCGATTCCAAAGATGTAATCATTGAATATCTGAACACTAAAAAATAGCTCGCAGATCTCTTTACCAAATCATTAGATAACATACGATTTGAGTATTTACGAACAGCTATTGGCATGATAACTCTCACTTAAAGTTCATCACATTTATCATAAAATAGGTAGTATCTTTCTTGTAACTGGTTTATGAGGTTTTAGGGCATGGTTGTTTGATAAATGACTAACGACACTTCCTAAATACAGTTTAAGTAGGATACCCTTAATTCTGTTATGCTTATGATCTATTCTGTGATAGACTCTTTTTATATACAGTGATTGACTCTGTTTTTCTGTGTTTAACCCTTGTATATTTGAGAAAAATTGGGGGAGAAGATCTTGATTATTTATCGGCAATTACTTATCTATTCCTGATTCTAACTCAACTTATATGCCATTCAGTGTTTAATTTGTTACAACTATTTCAGACCCGTTGTATAGCTTCTTACATTTTTGTAGGGTATCGATCTTTATTTAGTTGAGTGATGTATTTTTACATCTTATTTTCGGTTCTAGGATGGGAATGGGTAGTTATAACCTTTTGTATAGGACAACTAGGAATTTTCATTTTTCACCCACGAGTTCAGAATACTCGAGGGAATTTTGTCTCCAATTTCCAAAGGGGGAGATTAAGAACACACTATATAATTGACTTCCTTGAGTCTATATTATATAGGAGTTCCAACTAGTTTGGGTATTGAGACAAAATAGGTTAGCTTTTAATGAGTTGCTCCATATCCCAAAGGTTCAAGAAGAAGAAGTAAGTCAGTCCAAGAAATCCTCAAGAACAACACAGGGAAGTTAATTCTATCCTTAAACCACTATAGGACACTCTCACTGCATAATATTTTATTCCTATTTGCATTGGTGATTTTTAAAACACTGTAAGCCTTATTAAAATCAATTTAATTCATTTACAACATTTATAAAACATTTTAAATAATTTTTGGAATTATTAAAATTTGTTTTTTAAAAGTGTTGGGGATATAAATTGAATTTTTGAAAGTGTTTTATCTCATTCAAAGTTAGCTTGGGTAGAATATCAAAGGTTCAAAGTTAGCTTGGGTAGAATATCAAAGGTCTAGATACTCTAGGGTGCGTCTGTATTTATTTTTAAAACTCGCATTTTTTGGTTGATCTGCACCGTCCACGTGCTGGCTCCTAAGGCCTTCGATTTGTGTTTTCTCATAGACTCAAGCCCACCTGCCAATCTTAGCCCTTAGATGACTTTAATCGACGATCTGCATGTCTTAAGTTACAATCCCAGTGCTTATCTTTTAACCAATGAGATTACGTTATTCCACCGCTTCTTATAAGCCATTATATCTTAAGTGAAATTTAGGAGACCAAATCTCAGCCCTTGGATTGCAATTGATGTTCGAGATCCTTCTTTACCATGTCTAAAAGAGAACCAAGTCTCAGTATTTGGAGACTTTTTCCCGTTCATCCAAGAGAGAAAAAAGAGATTAGAGAGAGAAGAGACAGGAGAGAAGAAAGAGAGAGAAAAGAGAGAATAATATAACCTATCTTCGAATCCTCACACCTCTGAGTGATTTACCACAACCCATACACATTAACCTTTAAAGATACATTTACCAGAAACCAAAATGTTGAGTGTTAGAACCATTCTAGGGTTTCTGTGAGTTTTGTGGTAGCATTGGACATCTATTGAAAACCTCTTTCTATTGGAGTCTCTCTCAGAACTCTTCTCTAAGAAAATAGCGAGTTTCACATATTGAAACTTGAGATTTTCTAAAGAGAACATCACACGCCTATTTTTTTTAATTATCTTTTTGGATCTCTTGTTTTAGATCCGTCTATTTTTAAGTATTTTGAAAAATAAACTTCTAAGATTTCAAGGCCAAATCAGATCCCTAAGAGCGTTTGTGTCTCCTGATCCATATTTCACATTTTGTGAAATAAAATTGTACAAAAAAAAATCGAGACACATAGGACCTTGGCTATTTTTAAAAACAATTTTTTTTTTCTAAATCTGATCTTGAATTGAATTTTATTTCACAAAATCGTTTGAATCAGATCTTGCATGTCATATAAAACCTATTGATTTATAGGATATTGTTTGTATAAATTCTTTGAGAGGGTGAGTTGCATATATCTACATATATATCACCTCATAGACACTTCTCACATGAACACTTAGACACAGTGGTTCTATTTGAAACTTGAATCTGAAAGAGTTGCTGGAATCAGAATTCAATGAGAAGGAGGTCAAGGATAAGGCAAAGAAGCAACAAAGAAGAGATCAGTTCTAATCAGAAAACCTTTGGAATGGAGTTGCTCATGTAGGTATAACTCTAAACTTAGACTTAGGATCCTTGTGTGTTTGCTTAAGTGCTGTAACTTGATTCTTTATTATAGTGAATTTTTGTTTTGTGCCGTAGATGGCACCGTGGATGTTTCCCTTGATTAAGGGTTTTACCATGAGCTTTTAGCATTAAATCTTTCTTCACCTAAGTTCTCTTAACATTGCACTCCTTGGCTCCGCTGGCCTTAAATCATATAATAGCACGCTGCTCGATGCGTTACATTTTCATACATGTAATGCCTGACGTAGTAAAAGTAACATCCTAGAGCCCAAATAACTATCAACTCCGAACACTTACTAAGACTCATGCACGGGATGTCTAATAAGAGTAATTCAAACAAGTAACCCTCCCGATACACTATCGCCTAGCCCAATCGATTATCGAGATCCTTTAGCCCAAGATAAAGTACTGGGACATCCTAACGTAATGTACTCTTATGAAAAATACCCTACCCCAAAAGCTGCTAAATATTTTAACTCTCGCATCTCTAAACGAGTCATACGATATGACACTCGTACTATCGGCCTACTCCTCGGTGCTAAGTCGATCATAAACTCAATCTCCCAACTCGGTGATGACTCCAATATCTTCTGAATCACATTAGCAAAGTCCTTAACTATAGGGATCGAATATAACGAGACAACTATACTCTCCAAAGTCTCCTCCTCTATATAATAAAAATGCGTGCTCGACCCTCCATCTAGATGAGGCATTGCTACAAGAAATATTTTCTTCCCTGGAACAGCGATCACGATAGCCTTATTGTAATAGTCCACCAACGCTCTACACGTCGCTAACTAGTTTATACCTAGGATAATATCCTACTCATACATATACAAAAAGAGCAGATCCACTAATAAGCATAACCTGCCAATATCCACACCTACTCTTCTACAGATGGAACAAATGAGAGCCCCGCTACCCAACGGTGAATCTACACTCATAATAATATCTGAAGCTATATCCACTAAACCCGTCTCAAACGCGAATCTAGTGTAAAAATAAATAATGTGACGTACCCATGCCAAATATATCCACTCCATGTGCCCATGGATAAAAAATATACCCTCAATCACTAGCGGTGCTGATTCCAAAAATGGCCCACGCCCACGAGCATTATAAACACCTCCAAACTGTAACATCCCGTGTAGAGGAGGCAATGTTGTAATTGATGATGGGGTTGGAAGCTGGGGTAGCTGCTGCCCTGGCTGGGCATCCTTCTACTGACTCCTAGTCCTATTCAGGCATGCACGTCGCATGTGACCCTTATCCCCACGAATAAAAAATCTTCTTATCAAATTTGTCTAGTTCTAGCCCCGCTAGCCCTGACGAGGTTGCCCCTCTCGTTAGCCCTGCTGGCTCGAACTCTTCAATCCTCTTTGCTCCCCTCATATGTAAGCGATGGTCCCAACTGTGAAGCGATGCAATATTAACGATATCAATATAAGTGCTCAGTGTTGGGTTCCCTAATAAATGATAGAGGATCCTCCATGTCAGCCCGTTCATAAATTTAAGAATCCTCTTCTCATTAATGTTCACCTCATCTGGCATAAATTTCTCATAATCGACTACTGTTCGACCCTCCTGTATAAGATCTAAGAATATCATTCTCATCTCTGTCTATATGGTTGAAGGAAAGAACTTGGGGTCAAATCGTACCCAAAACTCCTGAATAATCATCGAATCCCTCTCCTCTGACGTGGTAACTGACTCGCTGCCCTAACTAGCTTGAACGTAACTAGTACCAAATCATATGTAATGCCTCTAGATATCCTTCTTCCATTGGATTTCTACTACTACATTTGCATTGCACTGAAACTTCGGTAGATGACCCTTCTAAAAGGCCTCCCTGATTCGCTCCCATACTGACAGCACGGGGTGAGTCTAAAGTGGTAATGCCACTGGTGACTGTGGATGTGCCTGGGGAAAATATCATTCCATGGCGGTCATAGCGGCATTAAATGCATGTGCTACTATGGTTGTGACCTCTGCTGTAGTCACAGTCCCCTGAGTGGCTTGCGGCTCCAACTGAGCCTCCCTTTCTACGGCCCTCCACTTCATGAGCTAGTTTCCCTCTCATGGTGTTTGGCATTTGAGACTAAACCAAAATTGTATGAGATTCTACTTGAATATATACAATAGCAGAAGAATATAAACGCGCAACATGAAACAACAGAACGCGAACAATATAGCAAGTCCGCACGGATCCTAAATGACACTAGAACCTAATGGTCTAATACCAAATGTGACACCTCGCCTATTCTAATACCGAGCGATCAATCATTTATTAAAATAAAACATCAATACAGTATGATATCATTCTCAACATCATTGTCGCAACAAGTAATAAAATCTAAAATTGAATAAAACCATACATACAATTAGATGATAGGAATTGATATGCATAAATAAATAATCATGAATCGAATAAACCATCAGTCACTACAAATAATCATCCAACGTAGTTGAATACTGATAAATCATTAAACATCTTTGACATAAATAGAACCCTAACCGACTATGGACAATATGCCCAAAAGAATAATACTGGAATGAAACTACATCCTATCTAGATAGAAACGACTGAAGTGACTATAATCAAATCCAACAGCATCCACAGCTATTGCTTACAATGTCATGAAAGATCTACCCCTGTTGTCCCTACTGCTTCTGCACACCTGGGGTTTTAAAAGAAAAACAAGAAAATAGACTTCCCGCGGGTCAAAGCCTAAAAATGTTTGAAAATATTTCGCAAGTATTTAAGTGCTTTAAATAACAAAAACACATAGTGTATTGCTTTCATAATTAATTTACTGGTTGCACTAACATGAGATAAAGCCTCACTTCTCATCTACACCGCACACCTAATGCATTAATTTTATTATCCTAATTATGCTACCCAGTCTAACTAGAATAACAATCACTATCAAAACCCATCTCGCTAATAGCCATCATTAGCTAACCATATGCTACCCTCACCAGGTCTACTTTTATAAGTAACGACATAGTTATGCACTTGCTATAAATAGAGGTATACACGAACACAATAACATAGCTACACCCACGCTATAAACATATATGCTCATAATATAATAACATATCTACACCCGCGCTATAAATAGATATGTAAATCAAATCTCGTACACATACATATATATCCCTCGCTATATACGTATAACTGCATCCCCAATGTAGGAAGATCGCGAATGCATCACTCGTGTGCTATCGGGATCCAGTCATATCACTCATCACACTGAGCTACTGGGTCAGACTGTCACCACCAAACCCAAAACGTATACACAAACAACGGAGGCGATCACAACCATACCACATCACACTTAATCGGTCTCCAAACCAACATACATCCCCACATATAGATAGTGGTCATGCAACGGTACTATGATCTGGGGAATCAATCCAACACCTGTTGGTCAACACTAGGGTGGAGTGCTCACTATGCGTAACCTCCTAATGATAGCATTATCGGGTTGCTATGTTCAATATAAACATGCAACACACACACACACACACACACACACACACACATATATATATACTTACCTCGTACGCAAATCCCCCAACATACTAGTCTCCAATACCGAAGTCTGAATCGACTTCCTGATTATACATATAAGTTTTCACTCACTTGAATTACCAGTTCGCCTCACTCGAACCCATCTATACATTGGCCTATCACCATATCAAACCCTGGGAATATTCCATAGTAGTTCCACTCTACCCCGAAAGCCACTATGATCATTGCCCAATATCTAACGGTTCAAAACAGTTCATAAACAAAATCTGGCAGGCCAGCAAACCAAATTGATTTGCACCCCCAGCGAATCGGTTCGGTTTGCTGAGTTGCTAATCGTCTTCTTCCTCGGGGTTTATCCTCTAAAACCCTCCAATTGAGGTCCCAAGCCTCCCAAAACATCAAATTGAATTCCCACATCCATATATCATCAATTCATAAATATTTAAACCTCAAATTAAACTAGAATCCATTACTGAAACCCTAGGATTCCAAATCATTAATCAAATCTATCAAACCCAAAATTAATCAAACTTGACTTTTCATTGATTCAAACACTCTGTCAATGTTCTACATGTTCATACTTATACACCTAGAATAAAATCAGGAAATTATTATACGTTCATCATCAATTAATAT
This sequence comes from Sambucus nigra, assembly GCA_949130495.1. NCBI lineage: Eukaryota > Viridiplantae > Streptophyta > Magnoliopsida > Dipsacales > Adoxaceae > Sambucus > Sambucus nigra. The sequence goes on along the minus strand of OX422215.1, from coordinate 274,129,161 downwards.
TCAATACAATTCAGAGGTTACACTGCATGAATCTCTTTATTCTAGTTCTCAAAGTTTCAATCTTGAAATCTCAGATTTCGTCCAATCAATTATAAATGTAATTAAATAAAAAGTTTGCAATCTAAATCAAGTAAAAACTTGCCTTTAAGGATCTAAATTTGAAGTTTCTTCATGTGAGGATGATTTTTGAATTCGGAGATGCTCTTTTCCTCCTTTCTCTAAGGTCTTATCTCCCTTTCTCCTATTTTCCTCTTATTTTGAACTCTCTCTTAAGCACAATTATACAGAGATTAAAAAGTGAATTTTAATCCACCTCCCTAACCCTTTAATACCTCTTGATTACACCTTAATCCCATTTTCCCATTAAACCCTAGGTGTAAAAAGATCACCATACCCTTATACGGGTCTTTATATGTCAAAAAAGCCCATATAACCCAATTATAACACCCGAGTACCTATTCTGGACTATTTTATCCCATTTCGGATCACCGGTGAACTTAAAAAGGTCATTCGGGTCATCTAACTACAAATACATCAATATCTCTTTAACTCGACCTGACACGTGCGTACAGTACGCGTGGCCCATAAAATATACAAATCCACCGATATGACTCTCGATCGAGATAATATAATAAATCATCACTTTTCAATCATACACGACAAATAATAAAACACATGTCTATTTACTTATCACTCTCAAGTAAATAATAATAATAAATATTAATCCTTAACTCGATAATTAATATTTATTAAAACCCATTTAATTTCTCTAATTAAATTAATAAATCTATGCACAAGTGAAAATTAAATATTCATAAAAGTACGTGGTATTATACCTACTCTCCTCCTTTTGGTATTTCCACAACCATATACCCAACAACGCCTTGTTGAAAACAATCAAACTTCTCATGCTTGCCCCCTCCACATACAACTTGCACACATCCTCCCATCACACTAAGCTATATTTGAAAATATCCTTATACCCCTCCAAAGAATGCCTCATTAATTTTTCCAATTTCCCCCAGACAGAGGTTGGGAGAGGAAGTATAGATCATAAATATGTGGGCAAACTTGATTGAGTGCTTTTATCAAGTTTAGCCTTCCCCCCTTTGACAAATATTCCTTATTCCACCTCGCCAACCTCCTTTCAACCCACTCCAGAACTGGATCCCTCCAAGCCTTTGATTTACACAGAGTTATGAATGGCATCCCCAAGTAGTTCGTAGGTAAATTCCCCATCTTACACTCCAATACATCCTCCAAATGAGTAGCCTCTATATCTCTGCCCATCGAGATCATCTCACTCTTCCTCACATTAATGTGTAAACTTGACATTGCCTCAAAACACATAAAGAGAACCCTTAAACTGCAAATTTTCCTCATCTGATCTAAAAAAAATTATAGTATCATTGAAAAAAGCAGATGTCACATCCAAATAGAGGGAGATCTCCAATTTCCAACCATAATCCTACTAATGATCCCAACCTCCATAACACAAGAAATCATGCGGCTCAATGTCTCCATAACTTTAATCCTAACTTCTGAACATTGATTTGCCACTACTACTACAACAAAAATAGTTATTTTTCTATAAAAAAAAGGTTTTTTATTTTAATAAATTGTAATACCCCGTGATTTTAATGATTTTTAAAATGGGTTATATTTTAAATTAATGGATTAATTGGATTTTATTACTAATTAATTCATTTGGGTTTTATCCGAATTGTGGATATTAAAAAGGATGATTCTAAATATTACTTACAGATATTTAGGTAATATATGAATGTGATGTTATTGATATTGCTGTGAATTGTAAATTCAGTAATTTGAATTTTTAGTCGGACGCGGTATGGGACGTGTCGGGACTAATTTGTTAAATTAAAAAGGGATTTTATTTTCTATCATCCTTATAGTCATTTTGACTGCGTCGTTGCATCCGAAAGGGTTGAAATAGTCAGAAAAGTCTATTTGGATGTTGGTTTTAGGTCTCGGGTCATTTGGAAATGAAGAGACAACTTAAAAGGGCATTTTAGTCATTTTTATAAGGGGATGAATAATGATTTCGGATTTTGTCCTATTATAAGTATTTGGAGATTAGTTGTATGTGGGTTATTCATCTCTTCTACACAAAACTTGAGAGTTCACCTTGTGAGAGAGTGAAAGGTTGCTTGGGAAGAGAAAAACTTACTTGGAAAGGAGAAGAACCAAAGACCAAAGGTCACCACCACCAACCACCACCGGAGGTTGACCGAAGAAGGGAGAACCACCTGTGATACACCACCCCAAAGGATCAGACTTTCATTAGAGGCAAGTTTTTGGTATTTGCAATCTAAGTTTGTATATTGTCCATGTTAGAATAGTTATAAAAAGAGATGATTTTTCATGTTTGGAAGATAAAGATGGAGTTGTAATGGATTTTTGGAAAAATGAACATATATAGGAATCAAACTCATGTTGTAGGTAGTTGGTAATCCACGAAATAATCATAAATCTATTGAAGAAATTCTGAAAACCATTGATGTGTTCTTGAAGATATTATGTTGATAATTTTCTGGAAAAAGAGGATAAAAACATGCTTTTAATTCAATCTCTTGATGATTATAGGATGTTTAGATCATTAGAAATCATTTATATATGTTGATATATCATGTAGTAAGGATTATAAGTCATTTGGGTTGTTAATATGAAGGTTTGAATGATAAAAAATGATGAAACCCGTAGTAGAAGAAATGTAGAAAACTGGGTTGTTATCTGGGCGATCGATCGATCGACCCCCTGCCTTCGATCGATCGACCTCCCCAGAATCTTTGAAGTTGTTTCTTTTTAATGTTGATTCTTATCCCAAACCTTTTGTAGATCTTTGGTGATTATTAATTGGATATTATGGGACTTAGAAAAGATCAGTAGGCCCTAGATAAGATTCGAATTAATTTGATTGGGATTTAATTGATTAGAATGACAATAATTATATTGAAAGGTATTTCGATTGATAGATTCATTTGTAGGATTATAATTGGTATGCATGAGGATCAAGGATAGGTCTAGTAGTGGTGATTGAATATAACACCCGGGTAGCCTTAAGTTTACAAGAGGGTTTATTTCTAAGTGATAGAAGATGTGTTTATAAGAGATTTGAAACTATCGGTTTTAACCCTAATTAAAGGGAGAGTTTAATTCGTATTAATTCGGGAGATATGATGATATGGACCAGTAGGATATTAGTGATTTCTTACTGAATAGACTATTGAGGAAAACCTATTTTAACCATGAGTAATGAGTGAGGCTCGGGGATAATTGAATTAAAGAAGTAAAGTCATAATATTTTTATACGTAGGATTTGAGAGATATAATGCTACGTATGGGGATTATCTTAGGGTAATGTGAGTACCTTGTTGATATTATATTATAGGTATGATAATACCTATTTGATTGATTAATGATTTTTGTGTATGACATACCTAGCTTACTTGTTATCGATGGGAGGTTTGCGGGTGAGGGCAGTCATATCCTGATGAATCCATGGGATCTTTGATTTGTCGCTCAAGAACATAGGTCTATGAAAGAATTATCGGGGAGTTGACAAGTCTGCTGACTATGGGAACGTAAGTATGTGCATATCCCATGGGTATGAGAACTATGTTCGCCTCCAATGTTTGTGTTGTTATTTGTGGTTCGAGGAATCCTTACCGAACCTTTAGTCCCCTATTCGACGACCAACGATATTGGGACATGATAGCAGAGTAATGCATTGCACTGCAGCTGTGACTCGGGGTGTTGCATTATATATATATATATATATATATATATATATATAATGAATTAATGAATGTATATAGTGGTTAAATCAATCTACTGTGTGATAATTGTAGATAACGGTGAATAGAGAAAGAGAATGGAATTAAGTTAATGAATGTTTATTCTTAAAGAGTTGAAAAGCTTAATTCATATTAATGAGAAACGATTCATGTTAATGAGAAACGTATATGAATAATTATATGACGTATGGTATGGGACATACGGTGTTATGATATGGGAAGGAATCATATTATGGAAACTAGTGAAGAGGAGCCATTAACTAGGAGGTTAATAGGAAACGTTAAGTGTGCACTCTAGTTGGGAGGTGAGAATAGCAAGTGAGAGTATGGATGCTAACATGTACATAATAAATGCTTTATTGCACTTGTTAAATACTTGCTGTTTTCAAAATCATTTTCACATCGGGCTCTGACCGGTTTCCTTGCATATTTTCTTTTCAATTGTACCTTCAATATCAGGTGTCCAGCAACAGGGATGCCAACCTTAGCAGATTATGACGATCTATGGATCTATGGAGTATTGCTTATACACCTATCTTTATTTTATTCACAGTATTTTTATAGTTAGGGCATGTCGCCCAAAGGAATTTAGTTATCTCTTCTATATGATTCAAATACTCTTGTAGTCGTGTCTTTTTAATAGATTTACTATTGTTGGGATTACTGTATTGGATTATTATTTGGGAATGTTTATTCCAATTGAATTTAAATTCTTTTGAGTTATCTGTTTGGTTATCAATGTTGTAGAATAATATGGGTTGTGCTATTTGTAAACTAAAAAAATGGATTTTGTTGTAATTAAAATTTGGAAAGTTTTTAACACCAGCTTAATTGGGTATTGGGTGAGTTGTAAATGTTTTCGACAGTGATGCTAAGAATGAGCCAACCGTATATTATATTTTAATTTGGTATGGGACTGGCCACCTGGTATTTAATTAGGCGGGGTGTTACAAGTGGTATCAGAGCATCAAGTTCTAGTGTCCTTTAGGATCTGTATGGCTTATTGTGTTTTCAGCTTAGCGTTCTTTGATGTAGAGCCCTATGAGTAGGATTATTGCTTTTCTATTTACGCCTACGTTCTTCAGCTATGTTGTTATATCAAATACTGATAGTATACTCTCATTTCAGATGCCTCCTCGACGTGCACCTCAACCCGCCCCAGCTCAGGGTACGATGACTGCGGCCGAAGTTGTTGCAATTATCGCTCAGGCAGTCAATGCAACTCTAGCTACTGTTCAACAGGCTCCATCACATGCACCAGTTGTTCCACCCGCGTAAGGGAAAATGTTTTCTACTGCATGGGAACGAGCGAGGGATGCCTTTTCGAAGGCTTACCCACCTGAGTTTCAGGGAGGATCAGATGTCGTGACTGCTAGCCAATGGAAGAAAGATATCTAAAGGCACCTGAGAATGCTCGAATGCACAGAGGTTCAACGTCAAATACTAGCCACATTCAATCTAGTAGGGGCAGCTTTGCAATGGTGGGAGGCTACGACCACTAGCGAAGAGAGAGACACAATGACTATCCAAGACTTTTGGATACGGTTTGATCGAAAGTACTTTCCTTCTGCCATCCAGATAGAGATGAGGCGGAAACTAATTGATTTGAAGCAGGGAGAGAAGACGATGGTAGAATACGAGGAAGAATTTACGCGATTAACTAATTTGGTACCAGTAGAGGTACCCACTGAGGAGAGGAGAATTCTAATGTTCACTGATGGGTTGAACGATAAGATTCTCCAGCATTTATTGGGAAATATTTCACTACGTACGTATACATATGTTCTTAGTGCTGCAATGCTTCACTGCCAGGATAATAGCTTTCATGCTCAAGGTGTCAAGCGGGGGTTTGGGTCAAGCCTGCAAGGCAAGACTACTGGGGGCACTTCTAGTGGGACTCAGCCAGGACAGAGTCATCAGCGACAGGGTGAGAAGGGTTCCCAGACAGGGGACTATGCTAAGCATTTACGATTTGGAGATTCTCAATTTGAGGATAGAGGTAATGGGCAAGGACAACAGGGCCATCAGGTCCAGAGACAGGCTCAGCAGGGCCAAGGGAAATGAGGTAATGGCCAGCAGGGACGGGGCCAACAGGGGCAAAGTGGTGGAAAGTTTGCGGGAAAATGTTTCGTGTGCTGCAAGTATGGCCATAAACGACAAGATTGTCCTAATAAAGACAAATCCCCTCAGCACCAAAATGCTCGACAGGAGCCACAGACACCAGTGTTTCCACCAGCTGCTCTTCCAGCTCCAGCTCCAGTACTAGCACTACCTCCCATTCCAACAGCTCCCGTGGAACAGGGTCAGTACGGGCATGTATATAACGTCCATCAAGCAGCGATTCAACAACCACCACCCGCGAATGAGGGTATGTTTTTTATCTAAGGAATTATGAGGCGTATACTGATTTTTGTAGCGATTAATATTGTGTGGGCAAAAGGGTTGCTAAACTTAGCCTATAGCACTGTTATTTATGTAGACTCACCGAGGGGTGTGGGACACCTATATTCTACATGTTATCACGTGGGTTTGATTTTTATCATGGGATTACTTACTTTGGGCATGTCTGAGCATGATGTGACTATCAACATGGATTTACTTGTGGTATATGAGAGCGTATGTACTACTACTAGCCAACATCTTGCCTTTAATAAGAGAGTAAATGAGTAGACTTTTTAATTGCAATCGATAAAACCTATAGAGAAGTTATATACTATTGACTAAGGACCTGACGAGTTTCAATGACCGACTACTTTAGGTAGTAGTGTATCGGGGGGAGGGGGGGTTCCTTGTTTGGATTTCGCTTGCGAGACACCCCACGCATGAAACTAATAACCGTTGGGAGTCAAAATAAGTTAGGTCTTTAGGATATGAGTTTATAACCTTTGCGATAGATCTGAGTATTATGCATGTAACTATATCCATTATTTTTTTTAATGAAAGTGGTATGATAGGGTGTATGGGCGCCCATGATGGTTGGATTGTAGTAGTTTTCATAATTGTGAAACTGTAAGTAGTTATGACTTCAGGAATTATTTGTTTAACGAGTGAGGATCATTTTTCCCAAAATTTGTCACGAGGATGATATAGGGAATATTGGATAAAGTTTAAATTCGATTCTGTTGGAACTATATGGTGAGACTTAGTGTAACATCGATGGGGATTTTCGTTAACGTACTGTATGGGTGGTACGACATAGATTACTTGTGATGTGAGAATTATACTCAGAGTTGACCTTATCAGTATGGTTTATTTTCTGAATTTTGGGACGAAATTCTGTTATAAGGGGGGAAGTATGTAATACCCTGTGATTTTAATGACTTTTAAAATGGGTTATATTTTAAATTAATGGATTAATTGGATTTTATTATTAATTAATTCATTTGGGTTTTATCCGAATTGTGGATATTAAAATGGATGATTCTGAATATTACTTAAAGATATTTAGGTAATATATGAATGTGATGTTATTGATATTGTTGTTAATTGTTAATTCAGTAATTTGAATTTTTAGTCGGACGCAGTATGGGACGTGTCGGGACTAATTTGTTAAATTAAAAAGGGATTTTATTTTTTATCGACCTTATAGTCATTTAGACTGTGTCGTTGCGTCCGGAAGGGTTGAAATAGTCAGAAAAGTCTATTTGGATGTTGGTTTTGGGTCTCGGGTCATTTGGAAATGAAGAGACAACTTAAAGGGCATTTTAGTCATTTTTATAGGGGGATGAATAGTGATTTTGGATTTTTTCCTATTATAAGTATTTGAAGATTAGTTGTACGTGGGTTATTCATCTCTTCTACACAAAACTTGAGAGGTCACCTTGTGAGAGAGTGAAAGGTTGCTTGGGAAGAGAAAAGCTTACTTGGAAAGGAGAAGAACCAAAGACCAAAGGTCACCACCACCAACTACAACTGAAGGTTCATCGAAGAAGGGAGAACCACCTGTGATACACCACCCCAAAGGATTAGACCTTCATTAGAGGCAAGTGTTTGGTATTTGCAATCTAAGTTTGTATATTGTCCATGTTAGAATAGTTATAAAAAGAGAAGATTTTTCATGTTTGGAAGATAAAAATGGAGTTGTAATGAATTTCTGGAAATATGAACATATATAGGAATCAAACTCATGTTGTACGTAGTTGGTAATCCACGAAATAATCATAAATCTATTGAAGAAATTCTGAAAACCATTGATGTGTTCTTGAAGATATTATGTTGATAATTTTCTGGAAAAAGAGGATAAAAACATGCTTTTAATTCAATCTCTTGATGATTATAGGATGTTTAGATCATTAGAAATCATTTATATATGTTGATATATCATGTAGTAAGGATTATAAGTCATTTGGGTTGTTAATATGAAGGTTTGAATGATAAAAAAATGATGAAACCTGTAGTAGAAGAAATGTAGAAAACTAGGCTGTTATCTGGGCGATCGATCGATCGACCCCCTGCCTTCGATCGATCGACCTCCCCAGAATCTTTGAAGTTGTTTATTTTTAATGTTTATTATTATTCCAAACCTTTTGTAGATCTTTGGTGATTATTAATTGGATATTATGTGACTTAGAAAAGATCAGTAGGCCCTAGATAAGATTCGAATTAATTTGATTGGGATTTAATTGATTAGAATGGCGATAATTATATTGAAAGGTATTTTGATTGATAAATTCATTTGTTGGATTATAATTGGTATGCATGAGGATCAAGGATAGGTCCAGTAGTGGTGATTGAATATAACACCTGGGTAGCCTTAAGTTTACAAGAGGGTTTAATTCTAAGTCATAGAAGATGTGTTTATAAGAGATTTGAAACTATCGGTTTTAACCCTAATTAAAGGGAGAGTTTAATTCGTAGTAATTCGGGAGATATGATGATATGGACCAGTAGGATATTAATGATTTCTTACTGAATATACTATTGAGTAAAACCTATTTGAACCTTGAGTAACGAGTGAGGCTCTGGGATAATTGAATTAAAGAAGTAAAGTCATAATATTTTTATACGTAGGATTTGAGAGATATAATGCTACGTATGGGGATTATCTTAGGGTAATGTGAGTACCTTGTGGATATTATATTATAGGTATGATAATACCCATTTGATTGATTGATGATTTATGTGTATGACATACCTAGCTTACTTGCTATCGGTGGGAGGTTTGCGCTTGAGGGCTGTCATATCCTGAAGAATCCATGAGATCTTTGATTTGCGCTCAAGAACATAGGTCTATGAAAGACTTATCGGGGAGTTGATAAGTCCGCTGACTATGGAAACGTAGGTATGTGCGTAGCCCGTGGGTATGAGAACTATGTTCGCCTCTAATGTTTGTGTTGTTATTTGTGGTTCGAGGAATCCTTACCGAACCTTTAGTCCCCTATTCGGCGACTAGCGATATTGGGACATGATAGCAGAGTAATGCATTGCACCGCAGCTATGACTCGGGGTGCCGTATTATATTTGTATATATATATATATATATATATATATATATAATGAATTATTGAATGTATATAGTGGTTAGATCAATCTGCTGTGTGATAATGATAACGGTGAATAGAGAAAGGGAATGGAATTAAGTTAATGAATGTTTATTCTTAAAGATTTGAAAAGCTTAATTCATATTAATGAGAAACGATTTATGTTAATGAGAAACATATTTGAATAATTATATGACGTATGGTATGGGACATACGGGGTTATGATATGGGAAGGAATCATATTATGGAAACTAGTGAAGAGGAGCCATTAACTAGGAGGTTAATAGGAAACATTAAGTGTGCACTCTAGTTGAGAGGTGATAATAGCAAGTGAGAGTCTGGATGCTAACATGTACATAATAAATGCTTTATTGTACTTGTTAAATACTTGCTATTTTGAAAATCATTTTCACACCGGGCTCTGACCCGTTTCCTTGCATATTTTCTTTTCTATTATACCTTCTATATCAGGTGTCCGGCAACAGGGACGCCAACCTTATCGGATTATAACGAGCTATGGAGTATTGCTTAGACGCCTATCTTTATTTGATTCACAGTATTTTTATAATTAGGGCATGTCGCCCAAAGGAATTCAGTTATCTCTTCTATATGAGTCAAATACTCTCGTATTCGTGTCTTTTTAATACATTTACTATTGTTGGGATTACTGTATTGGATTATTATTTGGGAATGTTTATTCCAATTGCATTTAAATTCTTTTGAGTTATCTGTTCGGTTATCAATGTTGTAGAATAATACGTGTTGTGTTATTTGTAAACTAAAAAAATGGATTTTGTTGTAATTAAAATTTGGAAAGTTTGTAACACCAAGTTAATTGGTTATTGGGGGAGTTGTAAATGTTTTTGACAGTGATGCTAAGAATGAGGCAACTGTATATTCTGTTTTAATTTAGTATGGGACTGGCCACCCGGTATTTAATTAGGCGGGGTGTTACATAAATATTATATAAAAAAGCATTATATATATATATATATATATATATATTCATACCTGTTAATATTTTATACAACTTTATGTGGTAAAGTTCGACTGTTATGAATTTAGCAAAATTAAGACGACCAAAAAATAAAGATAAATCATATAATGACACTGTATATACGTGGTTTGACAATGTTCCTATGTCCACGGGGTCTCTCTCTCTCTCTCTCTCTCTCTATTGATTATTTATTAATAATAAAGATTAAATGCCCCTTTTTCCAGGCGTGTGGATTACATTTATAGAGAACAGGAAGAGACTAAGTCGGGTGGGACTCCATGACCATGGATTATTGTTATAATTTTATCATATGAATCCAACTTCGAGATTTTTGTTGATCAACCTCTTTTTGTTCTTATCTCTAATTTGTGATTTCTTATCAATCATGTTGGCTCGTTTACAATACCCCCACAATTGAAGATCCTAATCAATATAATGTAAATTCATATCATACATCAAAACCTAGAAAATATCATCTCTTAAACCTTAAGAGAAGTTCAACATCAACTAGTCGCATAATCAAGCTCATTACCACATCACACAACCTAGGAAAATTAAGCTCAAGCAAGCATCATCTCTTAAGTTGACATTTCACGACTCATGCATTTATGAAGAATGCTCAAAAGTTCAAAATATCATTCCTATATTTCTTGTTGTTCATTAGGAACTATTTTGCAAAAGTAAAGTAACATGTGTTTAACTTGTATATGCTAAAAACCCACTCACCTAAACCTACAATTAACCTCCCTAAACCTTCCCAAATGAATGGTCCAAAACCCAACATCACATAACCTAAAACCTGGGAGGTTTGGTCGACTAAAAGTCAAAGTTTAGTCACCTAAATTTTTTGTGAAACCTCACTAACAATGCATAGTTGAAACAAGATCTTTAAGCAACTAAATAAAGGTTTTTGATCATCTAAAACTAGTATGGGTTTAGTCTTAGCTTAATTGCACTAATTATAAACAAATAACTAATAAGAGATAATAACAACTGAGATGCTAATCTAGAGAAAACAGTAAAGGATAAGAGAAATATATTGACACCGGGATGTAAGACTATATGCACTATGCAATGTAGTTGGGATTAGATTACTGGGCAATAACTGTTAATGAATACATATAAGCTCTCGAATTCTCTCTAGAATTTGACAGCATAACAGTAGGAAAAATATCTCAGATACCTAATTATGAGGGTTTGGTGTGCTATTTATAGGTTATTAGAGGAGAGAGAATAGTAAGGGGCACGTATCATACATTTATAACCAAGGTACGTATACACTTGACATAAAGGTGAGGGGATAATTATGAGTTTGTTACACCCGAATGGGGAAGGATATTTTCATATCTCCAATATGTGCACGTGTTGCAACTACTTCTGATGTCATTGATTAGTCACTAATATTGTATACTATCTCCCCTTAACTTATGTATTCATATTTTATTGCCTTTAATTCCCGTATTTAAGATCTTATATTATATAATTATTGTCTCATTATATATATATATATATATATATATATATATATATATATATATATATTTATATTTATATTTATATATTGTGCAAGGTTTATTTGAGATTTTGTAGGTACGGGAATGCTAAACAGTATAATTGTGCACTTTTCGGGAAATTTTCAATACATTATTAAATTTTGGGGGCAATTTAGTCATTTTTTCATTCAATCTTCGTGCTCGAACCCTTCACTGAAGTTTTACATCTCCGAGTTATCTTCACGTAGCTTTTAATGGTGCCTCAATACAGTTCCTAACGATTGAGTTATGACCCTTTTTTCGAAGTCCTTTTGTGCTTGAACTAAAGGAGATCTTTGTGCAAAAAACAAAGCCAAGGTCGACTGGATGCAGACCCGCGGTTGATCTAAAATATTGATTTTACCTCCGATTTCAAGCAGTAGGCTTTCTCCCAGACTCGCAGTCGACCTGGCCCTTTAGTTATCTGATTCCTTGTTTTAGTTTAGAGTTTTAGGTTTTGGTTTTGAATCCACTTGGTATAAGTAGTAAGTGGACATTCTTTATATAAGAGGTTTTTTTTTATCTTGTTTTAAAAGGAAGATAGAATTTGAAAAGTTTTGGCTATCTTATCTCTACTAGGATTTATTATATTTCTTTGCTCCTCCCTCTCCATTTACTTGATTGCAAATTAATCAAACTTAGCTTTTTAGTATTTAATGACCATTAATACTCTATTGTTCATTAATAGAGTTATTGTGTATTAAATCCTAGCTTTTAACGGCTTTCCCCTTTTAATTAATACCACTTTGTGTGTATATATTGTTAGTGTTATAAGTAGCTAATTTCCTTAGGTTGGGATTATAAACCTGCTTGTATGGTTGCAGTTCTTGATAAGTTTGGAGTTTGAATCCAATAAACGGGTATATATGTTGATATTGGAGTTTCCTAGGATTCCAACTTCTCTTATCATGTAAGGGTTGTATTTAATGCTTTACTCCAACATCAACAAATTTGTTCGATACCATATTGAAACCTTTATTTCGTATTATTTGGTTGACAACTTTCATGCGGGATTGTTGAGAATAATACTTTATTCTCATTTGATTGTGATTCAATCATAAGAGACGTTTAGTTTGTGATAGTCCTAGGTCAGGGAATGCTCCTCGACCTTTTGTTAAATTAATTTTATCACCCCTTGTATAAATCTTGCTTACTTCAATAGTCTTTTGATAACTATACCCTTAATTGTGGTTCACCTTGGTTCGTTACATATTTCGAAATCCTAATCATCATTTCCTTTATTTTCATTTCTTGTTTATTAACTTTTAACTAAAAGAATATCAGTATTTCTACGTATGATTCCCTACAAAAATTTACTCTAGTTATACCAAGTTTATACTACACTCGCGATTAGCGTGCACTTGTGCTATACAATATTCTAGGCGAGTCAAGTTTTTGTTGCCATTGTCGGGGAGTTATTAGTAATGTTTATATTAATTTAGTTCTTTGTTGATAAGTCCTGTTGCATTTGGTTATTTGAGCTATTATTATTTTAAAGGTTAGTTCTTTGTCCAAATGAGCAACAACTCTAACGAATGGTTTGACAGGGAATACTTACCACTTAATTCATCTACAGGCTCGAACAATCCATTCACTAATTTTGGGACGTCATCCCAGTGTCCCTATATTCTTAGTATGATGCCATCTCAGATATATTTGTCATTTGTATCACATTTTCCTAGTGCACCACCCTCGGTGCAATTCTTTGAACCTCAAATGGAGTACAATTATGCACCATCATATGGTATTTCTCCTGCACATCAATTGTTTGGTGATTACCTCCGCCCGGAGTCGATCACTTCTCTCGGGTGCGTCACGTTCCCCTTTAATCATGGGAGTTTTCACTTCTTGAATGGAATGATCAATTTTCTTCCTTACTTTCATGTAATGGAGAATGAAAACCCATATCGGCATATACGAGACTTTGAAGATGCGTGCAACACATTTTCAGACCAAAATTTCACACCCGAACTTGTTTACTTAAGTGTTTTTATTTCTTCGTTAAAGATAAAGCTAAGGATTGGTTAATCACTCTTCTCTCTAATTTTATTAGGAATTGGAAATAACTTGAAGACCTAAAGATTTTTCCCACGCATAAGGCGAATGCGGTGATGAAACAAATTTAAAATTTTCTACAATTTATCATGAGACATTCAACAAGTGTTGGGAACGTTTCAAGTCTTTAAAGAGGTCTTTCCCTCACCACAACTTCGACCAAATGCGATTGATATCCATTTTTCATGGAGAGCTAAACCCCTTGATAAAACAATTGGTCGAAAGTGGTGAGGAAATTGAGGCCCATTTTGAGTTTGTTTTAAACACCTCTCGGGGTTGGGATACCACAATCCTTTTGATCGCAGTATTCAAGAAAACACTACCCCTCGAGGGTGAAACCATAGTGTATCTATCCTATAGGAGAGTAATGATACGCAAGCAAATACAACCAATTATGTCATGGATTAATACTTTGCAACTTACACAGTAATCCCCCCCACACAGAAGCCATTCAAAAAGTTTTCATTGTGGGGGTTGGGTGCATTATACGTAACCACATTGGCCATTAAACTAAGGAGAATACCACATTTCCTAGTATTAAGAGTGAGTTGTAAGAGCAAGCAAACCCTACAGGATCATATAAAAAGTGATATTAAAATACCCCTATGATCCCAATAATCATCCGTATAATCTAAATTGGAGGAGGGCACACCCTCTCCGGAGCTGAAAGTACCAAACTCCATCATCTCAAGGATTTCAAGTCCCGTTTCCACCTCCACCCCAACAATATCAACAACTACCTCCCCAATATTACCAACCAAAACATACTCTGATGGGACCTCCTTCTCCCGCTACGTATTTGCCTCATCAATAAAGGCCAAACAAAGAGCAATACGCCACTGTCCATAAGGTTAACAACCTTAAGCAATTCATTTCTCAAATGGCATGCCTATACAAGAGATGCAAACATCTCTTGATTAATTAGTCTAAAATTCCCAAGGGATCGAGAGACTTTTTTTTTCGGTGCAACCTCAACCTAATCCTAAGGGCTAAATGGGTATTGAGAGTTCCAATCTGAGCACATAAAAAATTGAGCACGCAAAGGTTATCACAACCCTTAGGAGTGACAAAGCGATTGATAATAACATTATGAGGCCTTCGCCGGAACAACCAGTTTCCACTCCTACCAAAGGAAAAGTCATTGCTCCAAAGGATGTGCAGTCGCGCATTCCTGTTACTATAGGCAATGACATCCCCAAAGAGGGGGATGAGAACATAGTTTTCTAGGACACCATTTGTCCCATTCTGTCCCTGTTTCCACAAAGGCTTAAAGAAAAGTTTACTAAGGCCTCTGAGGAGGGTTTCCTTGAACTATTCACAAAAGTGAATATGAATATCCCCTCCTTAAGGCAATTGAGCATTTTCCAAAGTATTCCAAGTTCGTGAAGGATTTGTGTACGATAAAATCGAGATAAAATGTGCGCAAAAAAGGGTACATGGCAGTGCAAGCGAGAATAATCGTAACTAATGAGCTACCCAAAGTTCAAAGACCCGAGTTACCCCACCATTTCCTGCATAATTGGGGATTCTATAATAGATTGCGCTCTGCTTGATTTGGAAGCAAGCGTGAACTTGATTCCTTATTCCATATATCTCGAGTTGAATCTTGGTGATATTAAAGCAACTCCCGTCACTTTACAATTGGTCGAGTGTTCGACTAGGAGACCATGAGGAGTTGTAGGGGACGTGATTGTCTAAGTTGATTCTTTTTACTTCCCGATAGATTTCATTATCTTAGACACCCAAGCTATACGAAAAAGGGAGTGCTCAAATTTTAATAATTTTTGGATGACTGTTCCTCGCTATTGTTAATATAAACATTAATTGTAGGAATGGGGTGATGAAATTATCTTTTGGTAATATGATGGTTAAGGTTAATGTGTTCAACTTCCTTAATCAACCCAAAAAATGCGACAATAGTGAGGAAGCGTTTGAAACGATGGTTTGCATTGACATTCTTGTCCAGGAATATTTTGTCCTCTTTCAATTTAGAGATTCATTAGAGCCATGCATTGCAGACTCCTTTGATAGCGATTTGCTCCTTAATGATGAGGGTTATGAAGATGCCATTGATGCTAATTGCTATTCCATAAATTAAGAGTTATTGGATATGTGCAATTCTCTTGAGTACTTTAAGGAAGTGAATGAAGGTTTTGAGGATGGTAGCATAGTGAGGGATGGTGCAAGAGAGTTCATAAACGATGAAAGTGACGGGGTTATCAAAGACTCGATGTGGATCTTCCACTTTGAGAAATTACCCCCACGTGACTTTTTTCCCTTCCCATCGAATGATTCAATGCCCAAGCTTGATCTCAAGACCTTACAAAAAAACTTATGTATGTTTTCTTAGGTGGTGAGGACACCTTTCCTATGATTATATTGGCAAACCTTAGTAATTGTCAAGAGAAGGCTTTGTTAGAGGTGTTGAGGAAATATAAAAGTGCTATAGGATGGTTCATATCCAACTTGAAAGGGATCAATACCTCCAGTTTCACTTTATGGTGACACAAGGGATCGTCCTAGGCCATATTATCTCCAAAGATGGTATTGAAGTTGATAAGGCTAATATTGATGTTATTGCCAATCTTTCCTCTCCTAAAAACCTATAAGATATGAGGTATTTTCTTCGTGACGCCTTTTTTTATCGATGTTTCATTTAGGACTTTAGATTGACCGCGTACCCAATGTGCGGTCTTCTTGCTAAAGACGCTCTATTTTTGTGGAGTGAGGCATGCCAAGAATCGTTTGGTAAGTTAAAAGCCAAGTTGACCACGACCTCCATCATGAAGTTGCCCGATTGGGACCTTTCATTCGAGATCATGCATGATGCAAGTGACTATGACATAGGGGAGGTGCTTGGTCAAGGCAGGGATAAGAAATCTCACGTCACATTGTTGATTAATATAAATATCGTAATCTTTCTCATCTACTAAGCAACATAGTAGAATAATCTCAAGCGTGTATATATATATAACGCTATCATACATATATATATTAATACGGCACCCTAAAAGGCCAAACCTACGGTGCACACGTACTCTGCTATCAATCCCAATACATCAAGCACATAAGGACTACAAATTTCGAATCACTTTGGAATCGTATCAACACATATCACACACAATAGAGGCGAACATAGTTTTCATCCCCATGGGCTACACACATAACTACGCACCCACATGATCGCATACTTATCAACTCACAGTTAAGTCTTTCCCAGACCTATGTCTTGAGGTAGCAATCTAACCCCCCCTCCCCCGAAGGCTCATCAAGATAAGATTGTCCCCTTCCGAATAACTCCCGTGATAACCAGTATGGTAGGTATGTCACACACATAAGGATTCATACAATAGGTACACACAACCCATATAATTAATCGAATCACACCACCTATATATTCCAGATTTATATGAATTTTCATTCTTTATAATATTCACGATGTTCCCAATTACGATTATTCTCTCTATCGTATCGCACTACTTATAATGGATATCACTAAGGAGTCCCTCTTACCCTTATATACTTCCATACTTCATGTTACTGGCTCAAGAAATATGGTTGCTCTGCATAACCTTAAGTAGTTCATTATTCTCGAATTATTTTCACAAAATTCCAGCTCGTTCTGTAAATTTCCAAAAATCTAAAATCTCGTTCGAAGTGCGCAGAATCTCGTTCGAACGAAACTTCGAACAAACTTCACTCTAAAATCTCAATAGTACGTCGTTTGAACGAGTTCGTTCGAAAAAACTTTGAACAAACTAAACTCTAAATTTGCATTTGATTTCTCATTGGATTGTCGTTCAAACGAGGTCGTTAGGCCGACTTTCCAGCTCCCCGGGTCGTTCGACCGACCTTTACCCAGTTCGTCCTCTACCTTGGGAAACCTGCATTTTCGCCCATTTTTGTTCACCCAATTCACATCAAACTTTATCCAACTCACAATTAATAGCCCTAAATCCATTTTACATTCATTTAAATGATCCCTAACATCTTTTAACCATCAAACCTCATTAAATCTCATATATGGGTGAAGGAATTTAATCAAATGTCAAAAGCCCTAGTTTTACATCATTAATAATTTGTCCACCCAAATCTAAATTCGTTTTTCTTCATGTATCAACTTAGATTCATAGCCTCTACGTATGGTAATTCATCTACATTCAATTTCCTAACCAAAAGCTTGATTAACAATTCAATTTCAACCCAAATTTCATCACATCATGTGTATATCATCAATTCTACAATAACATGTGTAATATATGCACTAATTAAAGCAAGATAACCACTTGCCTTATTGGTAAGGTCTGAATCATTGAATGAAAGCGGTATAAATGCGTTCCTCTCTTCCCGATCTACACGTTGATGGTGTTCTTGGTAAAAGATTGGTGGGTTTGGTCTTGGAGCCCCAAGAAATATCTTTTCCTTCTTCCTCTTGGACTCTCTCTTTTCTTCGATAGATAAAAACCCTAACTTCTCCCACGTACATGCAAATTTATTTCTCCAATTTTTGTCCATTAATTAGCCCCAATTTTTCAAAAGACAAAAATACCCATCCGGGATGTCGGTTTGGCCTAAAACTATCCTGAAATCCAAACTAAACCACGGGTAGAATTTTTTTAAACTAATTTGACCCTTTCGTACAAGTTGGCGCACTCGAAATGACCATTTGGGTGATGTACGAATATTTTACTTTTTATTCTATTAATTTAGTCTCAACACAACTCACACACGCGTCCCGACCTAAATTCTATAATTGTCGTATTTCTCTCTCACGATAATTCTCATAAATTCAGAATCACATTCAGAATCATTTATTTCTTTATTCGCTCAGTAATATTCAACGTAATTCCCAGTAATAAATACTAACTCTTATTTCGCTAGTTAATAGTTATTTTATTTTTGGATAAATTATTAATTAATTCCTCTCACATTTAATTCAATTAATCCCACAATTAAAATCAATAAAATTTACGGGGTATTACAACCCACAACTTTCTCTTTACGACCATGTGTGTATGCAATACCTTTGTTCCCTAGCTTCATATTATTTATTTAATTTAATTTTGCTGAATTTAGAAATTACTTTTAAGTTCTTTTATGCGAAAATTCATTTATTTTACATAATGTGAGACGAAATAAGAACTCAACATCTCAAGGATAGTGGGAAAATTATATATCATTCCCATAGAAGGTTTTTCCCTCCCAATCACATGTTTAGATTTGATAAAGGATCTATTTTTTCGATGGATAGGGTCAAATATAGGCCACCTCCGAGAAAGATTTCAGGTTTAGAAATAGATATGAGGTCTTCCAAATGTGGAGATAATGTACCAGGGAAGAATCATAAATTCAGGAATGTTAGGCATAAAAAGACCCCTATTGAGAATGAAGCCGGAAAAAGGAAGGCGTGCTCTATGAGGTCAATATTATTTGACTGGTCGTATTATAAGGGTATCCCCATGTGCCATATATTAAATATCATGAATGTTGATAAGAACATCATAGAACATCTTGTGAGCACATGTCTAGGTGGAAGTCATTCGAAGGACAGAGAAAAGGCATGATGTGATCTTAAAGTGTTGAAAATTAGGTCGCAATTATGGCTGAAAGAAGAAAGTAGCTGGAGGAAAATAATCCCCCTTGGCATATATACTTTGACGAGAGAAGAAAGAAAGGTTCTTTTAGACACACTCATCATTTGAAAGTTTTTTCTAATTTTCCTTCAAACTTACAGAGGATTGTGAGGTATGCCACATATGATCTATAAAAGTGAAAGTCTAATGATTGGCATGAGATCATGCAACTATACCCTTCGTTGTTTAAGTAATGTTTCTTTAAGCATAAGGATTTGCGGAGGGTCGTTATGAATATTAGCCTTTTCTTCACACTTTCGTGCATAAAAGTAATGAGCTGAAAGTACACCGTGGCTACAAAAGTAACTCTATATGAAGTAACTTGTGTGCTGGGGAAATACTTCCCCACGACATTCTTCGACATAAGTATTCACTTTATTAGTTCACTTATGTGATGAGGCACTTCTTTGTGGCCTAGCAAAATATCGATGGATGTACCCGTTTGAAAGGTTGATGAAAGTGTTTAAATAGTATGTTAAGAATACGAGGTACAATGAAGGATCCATCATAGATGAATACACTAATGTGGAGGCATTAGGTTTCTCTTGGGAATATATGCTCGACCCTAACATTGTAGATGATAGAGATGATTTCATAAATAAGGGTGTTTAATTCATGGGCAAATGATCTAAACTGACAAGTTTATAATATTTGCAAGTGAGTCGTTATATGCTTGAAATCAATGAAAATGTTAAAGAATGGATAGAGTAAGTTGTTGTAATCTTACATTGTGTTGTTATCTTATATATTTCATCGCCCTCCTAATAAATTTGTCATTTAATGTAGAAAATATAATGCGTCCAGGCACACCAAAGAATGAAGGAAGGTTTCACATTCAAACAATGAATTTATATTTTGGGTGTCACGGGAGGTCATTATTACGTCAAACGTCCCTTATTAAATGATAAATAATTACAAGCTTTAAAACTTATCTAATTTATTACGTAATTCATAGTTTAAGTTGTTAAAGATGGGCGATAACACATCAAGGATTGTTTATCTCGACACTTGAACTAATTTCATGGCATATGAGTATAAGAAGTATTTATTAAACAATTATGTATTCTCATCAAGGTTGTACAAGAAAATTTTTTTGTTAGAAAACATCGGCATTTCATATATGGCACTTACGTATTTCAGGGTGAGTGACAAAGACAAAAACCTCATTGAAGAAAAAATGACTTACTATGGTGTAATTGAAAATATTTTTGAATTAAACTACATATATTTTAAAGAGATTGTTTTTTACTATGATTGGGTAATAGTTGTGGAAAAAATTCTTACAAAGTCGATTCTGGTACCAATTTGATGATGGTAGACTCGCCCAAGATGAAGAGCAATGAGCATATGGATGATGGGTCATTTATTTTTGCCCGTGAAAAGATCAAGCAAGTGTTTTACTCGGATTATATCAACAACGAGCCGTTGTTAGTCGTCTTGCACGTGCCAAAGTGTCTAACTAGTATTGCGGATGACTTTGTTGACCTTATCGAATATCAATCCATTTTGGATGACAACCCGAACTTGAAATAATTTTTAGATACTTTAAATGAGTAGAGCTATTGGGGTTATAAAATTTATTGAGGATTCCAATTTGTAATATGTAGTTTGAAAAAATGTCAAGCATTAATTTATTATTCATTTAACTCTAATGTTGGTTGTTATATTAAAACGGTCGTGTGAATATTTAAATTTTATTCTTATGTCTTGATTGAGTATTTTCGTTAGATTTACTAATGAAAGTAAGTGGGTGGAATAGTTTTGTGTTATTTAAATTATTATGTTCTGAACTTGAATATTTTCATTTCATTTATGTTATATATTATGTTACTAAAAGCAATAGTTTTCATAATATGACTTCATCAGGCCGTCAGACCCCGAGAAAAAACTGGGGTGACAAAGGATCTTCTAACAATAAGCCCATCAAGTTCATCAAGTATGAGAGCATAGTTGAAAAAAAAACTAGTCTACAGGTGAGGGCGTTAGAGTTACTGAAATCATTAATTGGTCCCGGGTATGAAGAATGAAGGATCAGGCCCATGGAGATAAAGATGGCCATTTGGGGGGCCTTAGAGGTATAAAAATATCAATATTTATATTAAATATATTACTTTCATATAAGATTTTATTATAAGATTTTTTAATGTTAATTCACTAACTTTCTTATATTTTTGTTGGACAACAACAATTCAAATTTCCCTCGGAAGTGCAGGATTTTATTGGCAAGTGTAGGAGGGTAATGGAAGACGTATAAGAAAAATCAAAATGACCATTATTTTAGGAAGGACCGAGAGTCAGTGATTACGTGTAGGGACATTGTCCCCAAGAATTAGCTAATCAAGTTAGTCAACTCGCAGAGGTTTATGGATAATGAGGCATTTGAGAGACAATTGTCCTCTATGGTTCGGGGAGGACTAACCGATCAAAGAAAGTGGATGTGCACTACTCTAAGTCACTATCTTACGCGAAAGTGGAGCATATTATGATAAGTAAATTGATTTAAATTACATTTTATTTATTCGCAAGTAAATTACTTTAATTTGGACACACTTAACTTTAATTTGATTGCATTTTGCAGGGGTCTGGGAGTGGTCCGGGGGGAAAGCTGTAAGGACAAAAATTTTGAATTGAGTCTTAATGTAGTGTTGGCTCAATTTCGGACAAAAAAAATTTGAGTCATAGCGTAGTATTCATGAGTATCCTCCAAGCCTATGACGTTTGAAGTTTAAGTTGAAGACGTAGCCGCCAGCATTTCAATTGGATATCATTTGTCGGTTTGGGTGCCTCGTTTATGCGTCATCAACATCACATTGTTCCAAGGTCTCCAAAGGTATGAATCCAATTATATATATTTAGGACCTTGGATATTTTTAATTAGGTGTATTTTATTAAATGTTTTAAATAATTTTTAACGACTTTGTTTTTCTCAGAAAATAATTTTTGAACTTTACATAAAAGTTTTGGGCTTAAAATCGAAATGTTAATTTGTAACAAGTCGTTCTAATGAACTAGGATCTCATTCGAATGAGATTCCCAAGTCGTTCGAACGAGACTTCAAACGAAATTTTCAATTTCTCACAGTCTTACTGTTAGACAAGTCGTTTTCGAACGAGATTTGGCGGGAAGAGGTATTTTGGCAGTTTTTGACAGTTTCCCACTACTTTTTCCCACTATCTTTTGCCAGATTTGAAAGGTGCAGGAACCAATCTTTTTTAGTGACTTTTTCATAATTTCCAAAGGCTTGAGAGAGCAAATATCTTCAAACAAAAAGTCCCTTGGTGTTTGCTATTCAAATTGATTTATTCAAAGAATAAAACCAAGTTTACACCTAACAGTTTGTTTAAATGAAAGTTCTTCATATATATACCTTGCTTGGAGTTTATTTGGCACCTAGTTTACTCTACCATTTGAAGAGTTGTTTGGGTTTTCTTCTACATCCCACAAAGAAGAAGAGTTTGTTTGTTGCGGCGTTCCCATTCGGAGAAAGGCTTCGGGTGCGGGTTGACGGTTGTCCAAAAAGCCTCATTGGTGGATTCTAAAGTTCCGGTGGAGTCCGGGATTATCGACTAGGCGGAGGTAGTTATAAGAAGACACGTCAGGGGCTTGGACGAAGTCGAGTCGAGTTTTGTAAGTCATCTGTCTTGTAATCATAAAACCAAACTTAGTGGACTTAAGGCTAGGAACATCCGAGGTTTTTTCCATTTGGGTTTTCCTCGTACATCGCGTCATAGTGGTTTATTTATTTTATCTTTTGCAAAATCATATTAGATGCATGCTTTGGTAAAAAGATAAAATTGGATTATTTAATTTGGTGCTAATTCAATTTGAATTAATTTATTTCATGTCAAGATAATTTTATTTGGTAAAATTTGGTGTGGCCTATATTAAAAATTAAATTAATTATTGTTAGGCATATTTCAAGACTTGCGTTGAATTAATTTTATTTAAAAGGAAATTTAATTTCTTGTTATATTTTATCTAATTTTTGAAGAAAATTAAAATTTGGTGTAATTGGTGAACCTTCACCTTTTCGAAATAGAACATTCATATTTTTTGGGATCCACGTCACTTACATGTGGTATCAGAGCGGGTGTGATCCTAATTTTTATGGATATTTTTTTATGGAAAATATGTGTTTTATTAATTTTCTGCTTTTGATGGTTCAAGCATGCTTGCACATAACTCCTCACTTGCTATATCATATGAGTAATTGCTTGCATGTTTACATACACTAGTCGTGCCTAATGTTATATCCTTGCTAGTTGTATGTTTATTTGTCATATTCAAGTACATGCCTCATTATATAAATTTTACTTGAATTATGACAAGTTTATCATTTGTGTTTTATCTTGTGAGTATTTTAGGCTTAATGAAAAATACAAAATGATTATTGTTTGTCTTTTGAGTTAATTTTTATGTTTGGTGAAAAAGTTTGAAAAACTCAAAAAGATTTTTTTTTGTCTGTATTTTAGTTTGACACACCTTTTGTGGCATATGTTCGTGTTTGAATCCTATCATTTCGCTTCCATGTGACTAGAACTTTTTGTTAAAATTTTTATCCTCAAAATGTTCTTTCTCATGTTTACATGTAGTAGTTTAAGTTTTGACTTTCTTAATGGATTCGCTTTTTATTCCTTTCACACACATGCACGAGTTTTTTGAATCTTAACTTCACATGTTATATTTGAGCTTTGTGAGGTGTTCTCCAACCAATCTAGTTATCTACATATATTATGTGACCTAGGAGGACTAGTGCATGTTAAAATCCGTTGCACATGAGAATTGAGAGCTAAAAATGATAATGATATATATATATATATATGCACGGGGAAGGGCTCCAAAAGGAAATATTTTCCTTTGCGAGTAAGCCACCGTGTTCTATGGAACTAAAAGAAATATATGGTCCAAAGGCCAAAAGGAATATGGCATTAAAAGAAAATATTTAGCCAAGGCCTATATTTATTTAGATTGATATAGTCATTCAAAAATAAAATAATATGCTTATTTTTAGGGAGTTTAGATGATATAAGAACGGTTTGCACAATGTCCGATTATCCTAGTTGTACTTTCAATGTCATGACACTATTGGTTTGTAGAATTATCAACATGCTAGGCTTGTATGCATTGTGTTTGTTTGTTCATGAGTTCACTTTATCTTGTCACATAAAGGCTAAATTCTAGTTGATAAAGTCTTGCAATCAAATGCAAACTACGTGAACATGTTTTAGTGATTGGGTTTTAAAACTCATTAGTATCTAGTTCACACCACTTCACTTTCGTTTCCATAAGACACATTTATGACATAAGAGTGTGGAAAAATTATGCTATTTCAATTTTGTGTCATTTTGTGAGTTTATATCTATATATATGTGTGCTTGTATGTACCTCATATCTATTGTGTATACATACATATATATATATATATATATATATATATATATATATATATATATATATATATATATATATATACATATATATATATATACATATATATGTGATATTTTGTTTGTTTATGACTTTGCCATATTTAGCTAGTCCATTTATTCTTTTCACGTGGCATCTATCTAGTTGCGTATTTTGAATTGATATCTCATGCTTAACTTATTACTTTTCAAATTGATATCCCGTTGGTCGTATCATAGTTTGTATCCATTAATATTTAATTGGATTAGTTTTGGTTAATTGTTTCCCATACGCTTTAATGATCCTATCTATTTAAGCATCATCATGTTTACTTGTTTTCCCATATTTATATCCCTCATGTAGTTCTAGGGGGACAAATTGTACTTAGTTAAATTGGAGAAGAAATGTGTACTTATTTAATTCTATCACCTTTGTCTATTCCTGAACAAAAAAGGGGAGAATTATAGGTGGATAAATGGTATCTAATCCTATTGTAGTCATATCTTAGTTTAGGAGATCTACTTTAGGGGGAGAGCGCTATCTTCTTAGGTTGATCATATTTGATAAAGGGGGAATTAATTTAGGGGGAGTATTTATTTCAATTGCATTTAATATTTTGATATTCCCTATGTGTTTAATGGTTTGCTTAAGTGTGCATGAATTTTTCTAGTGGAAACTTTATATAGGAAAAGATATTCATCCATGGGTTTTGAGTCAAGCTTGTATTTTTTATTTTGGGTGGGAAGTTTTTTAGTCTAGTTGAGCTTTAAGGACCTTTAGTTTTTTTTTTTTTTTTTTTCCCGAATAGCCAAAGAGGGATATTTCTAAGGACACAAACTTCCAATTGAGTCTTAATGTAGTGTTGGCTCAATTCCGGACAAAAAACATTTGAGTTATAGGATAGTATTCAGGAGTATCCTCCAAGCCTATGATATTTGAAGTTTAAGTTGAAGACGTAACGGCCAGCATTTCAAGTGGACATCATTTGCGGTTTGTGTGCCTCGTTTATGCGTCATCAACATCACATTATTCCAAGGTCTCCAAAGGTATGAATGCAATTATATATATTTAGGACCTTGGATATTTTTAATTGGGTGTATCTTATTAAATGTTTCAAATACTTTTTATTAATTTATTTTTCTCAGAAAATAATTTTTGAACTTTACATAAAAGTTTTGGGCTTAAAATCGAAATGTTAATTTTCTGACTAGTCGTATGAACGAACTGAGATCTCATTCGAACGAGATTCCCAGGTCGTTCGAACGAGACTTCTAACGAGATTGTTAATTTCTCACTGTCTTATTGTTAGAAAAGTCGTTCGAACGAAATGTCGTTCGAACGAAAAAGTTATTCAAAGGAGATTTGGTGGGAACAGGTATTTTGGCATTTTTTGATAGTTTGCCACTTTTCCCACTATTTTTCCCCACTATCTTTTGCTAGATTAATAGGTGCCGGAACCAATCTTTTTAAGTGACTTTTTCATGATTTTTAAAGGCTTGAGAGAGCAAATATCTTCCAACAAAAAGTCCATTGGTGTTTGTTATTCAAATTGATTTATTCAAAGAACAAAACCAAGTTTACACCCAATAGTTTGTTTAAATGCAAGTTCTTCATATATATACCTTGCTTGGAGTTTGTTTGGCACCTAGTTTACTCTACCATTTGAAGAGTTGTTTTGTTTTGCTTCTACTTCCCACAAAGAAGAAGAGTTTGTTTATTGTGGCGTTCCCATTCGGAGAAAGGCTTCGGGTGCGGGTTGACGGTTGTTCAAAAAGTCGCATTGGTAGATTCCAAGGTTCCGGTGGAGTCCGGGATTATCGACTAGGCGGAGGTAGTTATAAGAAGACGCGTCAGGGGATTGGACGAAGTCGAGTCGAGATTTATAAGTCATCTGTCTTGTAATCATAAAACCAAACTTAGTGGACTTAAGGCTAGGAACATCCGAGATTTTTTCCATTTGGGTTTTCCTCGTACATCGCGTCATAGCGGTTTATTTATTTTATCTTTTATGAAATCACATTAGCTGCATGCTTAGGTAAAAAGATAAAATTGGATTATTTAATTTGGTGCTAATTCAATTTGAATTAATCTATTTCGTATCAAGATAATTTTATTCGGTAAAATTTGGTGTGGCCTTTATTAAAAATTAAATTATTTATTGTTAGGCATATTTCAAGACTCGGGTTGAATTAATTTTATTTAAAAGGAAATTTAATTGCTTGTTATATTTTATTTCATTTTTAAAGAAAATTAAAATTTGGTGTAATTGGTGAACCTTCACCTTTTCGAAATAGAACATTAATATTTTTCGGGATCTACGTCCCTTACATATGGTATTAGAGCGGGTTACACTAAAATATTGTGTGATCCTAATTTTTGAGGATATTTTTTTTATAGAAAATTTGTGCTTTTCTGAATTTTCTATTTTTGATGGTTCAAGCATGCTTGCGCATGACTGTAACACCCCGTACTTTTGGGAAATACAGAAGTTAATTGGAAATTTAGAAATGATTTAATTCGGTGATTTAAATTTAATTAATTTGGTTTAAGGTTTAACCGTATGAGTGTCGTAATTCAAGGTGGGAATGAAATGATTTTTTAGTGACTCGAATGATAATTTAGAGGTCACAGATGATTCTAAAAGGGTCGAATTAGTCAAAATAGTATACCCGGGGGTACTAGTCGAGTGTCGGGACAATTTTGGGTTAAACCGGGCCCATACGAGGGCATTCTGGCCTTTTTACATTTTAGGGTGAGGAGATCCACGAATTTTAGAACTCTAAGTCAGATTATAAGAGTTACAGTCTAGGGTTAGAGAGAAGAAAAACACACACCATAGCCACTAGAGAGAAAAGAGAAACAATTCCAAGGCAAAAAGGAAGAAGTGGGAAGGATTCAAAGGAGACTTTCACCACAAACTCATTAGGAAGAAAGATTGAAGGAGAAATATCATCAGTCACCAACAACCATCACTAAATCAGACCTACTGGACATAAAACAAGTGGTTTATTGCAAATTTATGAAGTTATAATACCCATGTGTAGGGCTTTTTAAATAAATTATTTTTATTGAAAGTTCTTGGAGAAAAAGAATGGATTGATTACATATTGGAGGTGGATTGCATGTAGTTCGCATTTACATTTTTAGAGGACTAATAACAAATGAATTTACATTGAAAATTACGAATCTAAATTTGGGTTTATAATGTATAACCATGGAGAACTAAATTATCGAGGGTTTTGAGAAAAGTTAGACTAGGATAGTTCTTGGATGGATTTAGTGAGGATTTGATGATATATTTACGTTGAGAATGATCCCTAAACATTTATAAGATGATTGGTGATATTGGGAAGAACTTTCATAAGGTGTAATGGAGTGTGGGACCGGACAAACATGGTGAAACAAGGAAGAAGACGACATGCGCCTGTTCGATCGATCGATCGACTCAAGAATATCGATCGACCGACTCAAGAATATCGATCGATAGACCAAAGCTGATTTTGGGCTATTTGTGTTGATTAAGTTATCTTTGAATTCCAATGATGAAGGATAATTTTAGAGATGTTATTATACCTATTAGGGACTTGATAAAGATCAGTAGGGAGAATAACTAAGGTCTGTTATAGCCGTTGAGTGTAAGGCTTGGAATATGACCGATTAAGTCACGCATCGAAAATGTGAAAATGGAGTTACGAGGAGAGTCGATGTCAATGTAAGGTGTATATAAGTAGGATAGAGATAGTTTAACTACTGTTATAAATAAAGAGGTATCGAGTAATCTTAGAGTTGTGCTAATACTCTAATATGTACGATAGTGAGATAAATCGTTGATTAATAAGTACGGTAAGTATATGAGAGAAAACTACTACGTACACACGGGAATAATTTGGTTGTGTGAATGCCTATTGTTCTATAGTATTACTTGGGTTATGAATGCCTGTTGTATGTTTCCTTGTGATAGGATTTATAAGTTCGATGAGACATTTCGAACTATGCTCAATGAGATATTTTGAGCCAATTTCGAGGGGACATTCCGAACCATGTTCGAGGAGACATTCCAAACATTTCTCGAGGGGACATTCTGAGCCAAGTTCGAGGAGACATTCCGAACCATTTTCCCTTAATTTGTGAAATATGACAGATGATAGGGTATGCTGTATTGGGTATATATGTGTATGGAAGATATACCGTCTGAATAATCTACTTATGTGTGATAGTAGTAAGATTAGGTGGGGCGTACCTAAATATTGTTTTCAATATACTCAGGCGTGATAGTAGTGATAATTATTAGTGCATAACTAAGATTGAATAAACTACTTATGAGTAAGGGTGGCTGGAACATATAAGTGTGCAGCTAGAATAGATATAAAATCTACTTGAGTGTGATTAGTAGAAAAGGTAGGTAGTGTGTACCTAAGATTCGATTAAGTGTGACAACTTAATTTTTATAGTATTGATAATAAAGTAAGAGTAATTATAATTACTAGACGTTCGGACACATACTGTATGGGCGGTATGGGAAGGTCATAGTGAAACTTAACTAATGACTTAATTTAAATTAAGGGTAGCATGTAGCGTACGGTATGGGCGGTACTAATGAGCTAAAGTGTCTGAGGTGTGTAGACGTTGGAGACCTAGTTAAAGTGGGTAGCGAGACTAGGTAGGAACGTTAGGTACGCACGATAGATGGGAGGTGAGGAGACTCAAGAGAGTGTGCGTGATCCTAACATGTGTAATCAATAACTGATATTTATTGCGATAAATTACTTGCTAAATATTTTCAAAACGTTTTGTGTACTAACACTTGCTATAAAATATTTTAAAAACCTTTTAGGTGTCCAGCCACAGGGACGCCAAGCTTGACTTCATTCCAAGGATTTTGAAGCTATAGCATAGGTGGGTGTTGCAGGGCATTGATTAGACATTTCCTTTACCCTTCCGGATCTAGTGTAGGAACTCAGTTTTAGTACTCTCATTTTTGGGACATGTTGTCCACTCGTTACATTTTTAGTTATTTCTATTGTGTTGGATTTTGATTTGGTTTTATTTCAGCCATGGTTTTCGACAAGACTTTATTTTATTCAGTTATTTATGATGGTTGGTTTTAGTACTGCTTAATTTATATTGTTCTGCATGAGTTGTATCTGTTTTGTTAAAGATAAAATTTGGCACTAGCTTAATTTCACTTAGGTGGCTAGTAATTAAAAAGGTTTTCGACAGTGATGCTAAGGATGAACCATTTAAGAAACCTGTTTTAAATTAAATTAAGTCTTGATCACCCAAGGTTTAATTAGGTAAGGTGTCACAGATGGTATCAGAGCATCAGGTTCTAGTGTCCTTAGGATCTGTGTAGCTTACAACGATTCCAAAGTATCATTATATTGATATAAAACCCTATTGATATGACTGTTGAATTATCTTTGTGTGCTTGCGATAACGCTCTTCTGCTGTTATAATTTTGTATAAACTGTGTACTTATACAAACTTGAATTTTATTTCATAATGCCGCTAAGGAGGGAGCGAGCCGAGTGGGCAGGTGCCAGAGATGAGGCTAGGGAGGGCCCTCAGGACCATCAGGGACCCCTACCCCCACCACCAGAGATGATTTCTGCTAACCAGGTGGCGGTGATAGTGTCATGGGCCATGGAGACAGCTGTGAGGGCCATGTCAGCCCATTTCTCTCAGCCCCAGGAACATCAACCCGTAGTTCTAATTATTTAGGCCCATCCAGGGCATCCCACTTGGCACAACATTAGATAAATCTTTCAGAAACGTCACCCGTCAGAGTTCTAGGGCGGCACAAATGTAGTGACGGCATGCCAATGGAAGAGAAACATTAAGAGCCACCTACGCATATTGGATTGCAGCGAAGTTCAGAAGAAGATGTTAGCTACATTTAGATTAGCTGGGGAAACACTACAGTGGTGGGAGTCGATGACCACTACTGAGGAGAGAGATCTAATAATAATTTTTGAGTTCTGGGTGCAGTTTGACCGCAAGTACTTTTTGCCAGTAGTGGAGTCAGAGATGAGGAAGAAATTTAATGAAGTAGCTCAAGGTGACCGTTCAGTAGCAGACTATAAGGATGAATTCACCCGCCTGGCAAATTTTATGCCAGATGAGGTAAGAAATGAAGAAAGGAAGAAAGCAAAGTTCATGGGGAGGTTTGGCCTAGAGGATCAGGCAGCATTTGATAGGTAACCTTGCACTGGTGACATACAGTGATGTCGTTCATGTAGCCTTACTACACTGTCAGGATCATCGCTTCCATACGAAGGGGAGCAAGAGAGGGGAGCCAAGCCAGTCGGACAAGGCCAATGGGGGCAGTACCGGTAAAGCACCACAATAGCAAACAGGTAGTCAACAGGGGCAGAATTCTCGATAAGGGAACTTTGCCAAGAGGTTCAGGTCTAAAAATTACCAGCCTGGCGGGGGGTTAGGCAAGGACAGCAGGGCTAGAGGATACCATTTCTGGGAGAGTGTTTTAGATGTGGACAGCAGGGTCAGAGATAGAGACAATGTCCACAGTAGGACGGGGTTCAGCAACAGGATGCCCAGCAGGAATATCGGGCTTCAATAGCTCCAACACCAGCATCGACCCCACAGTAGTAGGGCCAAATGCACTATGGATGTGTGTATAACATTCGGGACATACCAATACCTCTAGATCCACAGGAACTGCCCACGATAGAGGGTACATTTTCTATTTACTTGCTTAAGAGTTGGATTTTGTTTGATATTAGGCCTTCACATTGTTTATTAGGGCTAGTTTTGCACAATCTGTTGGCATATTAGAGATGCTCAAAAGTCCCCTTATGTGTGAGGAGTCACTAGTGAATTGTGTCACATTGAGGTATTCGATCTGAAGAGGAGTCGATATTATATTTGGGAGATTAAATCTTGCGTCAGGATGATAGACTAAAATGTGGAGTAATTTCTTTTATCTTATCCATATGAGTATGGAAAGTTTTTAAGTGATTTGGATACTTCGTAAATGAGACTATTAACACTGCAACTCGTGAGAGAGGCATGATTAGTGAGTGCAATAGTAGTAGTAACCTTACTGGGTACGTACACGATTAGTTATCGGAGGGCAGCAAAAACTTTTCTATCGCATGAGAAAGAATGGAGGCGTACACCAAGGGTGGTTGCATGACGTGGTAGTCTACTACCTTCGAGAATTATGAGAATTGAGTAGACTACTCACTGAGTTTTGGACCGATTAGCAATGGTTTAGGCTATAGTGGTAGTTATAGCAAGATTTCGGGTCTGTTGTTCCATCATAAGATGTATTTTGATAGGTACCATCTGAAAGAGGTTTTGACCTAGGTATGTGTGTATACATGTTATTATGTGTGGCATAATAAACTAATACGGATATGTGATTATATAGTTATA
This sequence comes from Sambucus nigra, assembly GCA_949130495.1. Classification (NCBI taxonomy): domain Eukaryota; kingdom Viridiplantae; phylum Streptophyta; class Magnoliopsida; order Dipsacales; family Adoxaceae; genus Sambucus; species Sambucus nigra. The sequence goes on along the minus strand of OX422215.1, from coordinate 274,096,845 downwards.
TCTTATCCCAGGAAGTAGGGATGTCTACTGAGGTGATTCAGGGCAGTCAGGGTTATTTTCGAGCGAGGAGAGATAGCTCGGGGTTTATTTTTTACAAGAACTAATAATAGTAAGGGCGCGGTATCTTATGTTGTCTCTTATAACATAAGAGTGGTCTTGTGTGCTCCTGTATTAAGAGACAGGTATTTGGGGGTACGTACTATGAATTAAGGGTGTAACATATCCCAATGACTGACAATGTTAGGTAGTAGTATATCGGGGGGGGGTTCCTTATTTGGATTTCTCTTTGCGAGACGTCCCACGTATGAAACTTAGCGCAACGTTGGAAGTGGGGAAATGTTTGGTCGTTAGTACATGGGTTGGGTACCCTGGTTATTATTCATATATGTGATATGACTACGGGTTGGAAGTTATATTCCGATTCATGGCTAGTATAGTCGGGTGATTTTCGTGCAGTTAAGCACGAGTATAGGGTGTATAGGCGCCCTAAGTAGTTAAATAATTGTAATATTATTCGCAATTAGGGAGGACAAAAATAAATACGTAGTGGCCTTAAGAGTAAAGGGTTAAGGAAGAGTAGAAAGCTTGGAGTGAGAACTTCATCCAAATTTTGAGGACGAAATTCCTTTATAAGGGGAGAAGTATGTAACACCTCGTACTTTTGGTGAATACAAAAGCTAATTAAAATTGGAGATTTATAAATTATTTAATTCGGTGATTTAAATTTAATTATTTTTGTTTAAGGTTTAACCGTACGAGTGTCGTAATTCAAGGTGGGAATGAAATGATTTTTTAGTGACTCGAATGATAATTTAGAGGTCACAGATGAATTTGAAAGGGTCGAATTAGTCAAAACAGTATACACGGAGGTACTACTCGAGTGTCGGGACATTTTTGGGCTAAACCGAGCCCATACGAGGGCATTCTAGCCTTTTTACATTTTAGGGTGAGGAGACCCACGAATTTTAGAACTCTAAGTCAGATTATAAGAGTTGGAGTCTAGGGTTAGAGAGAAGAAAAAACACACCATATCCACTAGAGAGCAGAGAGAAATAATTCCAAGGCAAAAAGGAAGAAGTAGGAAGGATTCAAAGGAGACTTTCACCACAAACTCATTGGGAAGAAAGATTGAAGGAGAAAGATCATCAATCACCAACAACCATCATGAAATCAGACCTACTGGACATAAGGCAAGTGGTTTATTGCAAATTTATGAAGTTATAATACCCATGTGTAGGGCTTTTTGAATAAATTGTTTTTATTGAAAGTTATTAGAGAAAAAGAATGGATTTATTAAATATTGGAGTAGGATTGCATGTAGTTAGCATTTACATTTGTAGAGGACTAATAACAAAGGAATTTACATTGGAAATTACGAATCTAAATCTGGGTTTATGATGTATAACCATGGAGAACTAAATTATCTAGGGTTTTGAGGAAAGTTAGATTGGGATAGTTCTTGGATGGATTTAGTGAGGATTTGATGATATATTTACATTGAGAATGATCCCTAAACATTTATAAGATGATTGGTGATATTGGGAAGAACATAAGGTGTAATGGAGTGTGGGATAGGACAGACATGGTGAAACAAGGAAGAAGATGACCTGCACCTGTTCGATCGATCGATCTACTCAGGAATGTCGATCGATCAAAGCCTTTGGTAGATCGATCGACAAAAGCTGATTTTGGGCTATTTGTGTTGATTAATTTATCTTTGAAATCTAGCGATGTAGGAAAATTTTAGAGATGTTATTATACCTATTAGGGACTTGATAAAGACCAGTAGGGAGTATAACTAAGGTCCGTAATAGTCGTTGAGTGTAAGTCTTGGAATATGGACCGACGGGGATAAACCGATCAAGTCGCGCATCGAAAATGTGAGAATTGAGTTACGGGGAGAGTCGACGTCAATATAAGGTGTATATCAGTAGGATAGAGATAGTTTAACTACTGTTATAAATAAAGAGGTATCGCGAAATCTTAGAGTTGTGCGAATACTCTAATATGTACAATAGTGAGATAAATCGTTGATTAATAAGTACAGTAAGTATACGAGAGAAAACTACTACGTACACACGGGAATAATTTGGTTGTGTGAATACCTATTGTTCTATAGTATTACTTGGGTTGTGAATGCCTATTGTATGTTGCCTTGTAATAGGATTTATAAGTTCGAAGAGACATTTTGAACGATGCTCGATGAGATATTTCGAGCTAGGTTCGAGGGGACATTCCGAACCATGTTCGAGGAGACATTTCGAATATTTCTCGAGGAGACATTCCTAGCCAGGTTCGAGGAGACATTCCTAACCATTTTTCCTTAACGTGTGAAATAGGACCGATGATAGGGTATGCTGTATTGGGCATATATGTGTATGGAAGATATACCGTCTGAATAATCTGCTTATGTGTGATTGTAGTAAGATTAGGTGGGGCGTACCTAAATATTATTTTCAATATACTCAGGCGTGATAGTAGTGAGAATTATTAGCGTATAACTAAGATTGTATAAACTACTTATGAGTAGCTGGAACATATAAGTGTGCAGCTAGAATAAATATAAAATCTACTGGAGTGTGATTAGTAGAAAAGGTAGGTAGTGTGTACCTAATATTTGATTAAGTGTGAGAACTTATTTTTTAAAGTATTGATAATAAAGTAAGAGTAATTATAATTACTAGACGTTCGGACACATACTATATGGGCGGTATGGGAAGGTTATAGTGAAACTTAACTAATGACTTAATGTAAATTAAGGGTAGCATGTAGCGTACGGTATGGGTAATACTGATGAGATAAAGTGTCTGAGGTGTGTAGACGTTGGATACCTAGTTAAAGTGGGTAGCGAGACCAGGTAGGAACGTTAGGTGCGTACGATAGATGGGAGGTGAGGAGACTCAAGAGAGTGTGCGTGATCCTAACATGTGTAATCAATAACTGATATTTATTGCGATAAATTACTTGCTAAATATTTTCAAAACGTTTTGTGTACTAACACTTGCTATAAATATTTTTAAAACCTTTTAGGTGTCCAGCCACAGGGACGCCAAACTTGACTTCATTCCAAGGATTTTGAAGCTGCAGCATAGGTGGGTGTTGCAGGGCATTGATTAGACATTTCCTTTACCCTTCCGGATCTAGTGTAGGAACTCAGTTTTAGTACTCTCATTTTTGGGACATGTTGTCCACTCGTTACATTTTTAGTTATTTCTATTGTGTTGGATTTTGATTTGGTTTTATTTCAGCCGTGGTTTTCGACAAGACTTTATTTTATTCAGTTATTTATGATGGTTGGTTTTAGTACTGCTTAATTTATATTGTTCTGCATGAGCTGTATCTGTTTTATTAAAGATAAAAATTGGCACTAGCTTAATTTCACTTAGGTGGCTAGTAATTAAAAAGGTTTTCGACAGTGATGCTAAGGATGAACCATTTAAGAAACCAATTTTAAATTAAATTAAGGCTTGATCACCCAAGGTTTAATTAGGCTGGGTGTCACAATGACCTTACTTGCTATATCATATGAGTAATTGCTTGCATTTTTACATACATTATTCATGCCTAATGTTATATCCTTGCTAGTTGTATGTTTATTTGTCATATTCAAGTACATACCTCATTATATAAATTTTACTAAAATTATGACAAGTTTATCATTTGTGTTTTTATCTTGTGAGTATTTTAGGCGTAATGAAAATACAAAATGATTATTGTTTGTCTTTTGAGTTAATTTTTGTGTTTGGTGAAAAAGTTTGAAAAACTCAAAAAGATTTTTTTTGTGTGTATTTTAGTTTGACACACCTTTTATGGCATGTGTTCGTGTTTGAATCCTATCATTTCGCTTCCATGTGACTAGAACTTTTTGTTAAAATTTTAATCATCAAAATGTTCTTTATCATATTTACATGTAGTAGTTTCAGTTTTGACTTGCTTAATGGATTCGCTTTTTATGCCTTTCACACACATGCACGAGTTTTTAGAATCTTAACTTCACATGTTATATTTGAGCTTTGTGAGGCGTTCTCCTACCAGTCTAGTTATCTACATATATTATGTGACCTAGGAGGACTAGTGCATGTTAAAATCCGTTGCACGTGAGAATTGAGAGCTAAAAAATGATAATGATATATATATATATATATATATATATATGTTCACGAGGAAGGGCTCCGAAAGGAAATATTTTCCTTTGCGAGTAAGCCACGGTTTGCTATGGATCTAAAAGAAATACGTGGTCCAAAGGCCTAAGAGAATATGACATTAAAAGAAAATATTTAGCCAAGGCCTATATTTATTTAGATTGATATAGTCATTCAAAAATAAAATAATATGCTTATTTTGAGGGAGTTTGGATGATATATCAACAGTTTGCACAATGTTCGATTATCCTAGTTGTACTTTCAATGTCATGACTCTATTGGTTTGTAGAATCATCAACATGCTAGGCTTGTATGCATTGTGTTTGTTTGTTCATGAGTTCACTTTATCCTGTCACGTAAAGGCTAAATTCTAGTTGATAAAGTCTTACAATCAAATGCGAACTACGTGAACATGTTTAAGTGATTGGATTTTAAAATTCATTAGTATCTAGTTCATACCCCTTCACTTTCATTTTCATATGACACATTTATGCCATAAGAGTGGAAAACTTATGCTATTTTGATTTTGTGTCATTTTGTGAGTTTATATCTATATATATGTGTGCTAGTATATACCTCATATCTATTGTGTACACACACACACACACACACACACACACATATATTTATATATATATATATATGATATTTTGTTTGTTTATGTCTTTGCCATATTTAGCTAGTTCATTTATACTTTTCACGTGGCATCTATCTAGTTGCGTATTTTGAATTGATATCTCATGCTTAACTTATTACTTTTCAAATTGATATCCCGTTGGTCGCATCATAGTTAGTATCCATTAATATTTAATTGGATTAACTTTGATTAATTGTTGCCCATAAGCTTTAATGATCCTATCTATTTAAGCATCATCATGTTTACTTGTTTTCCCATATTTATATCCCTTATGTAGTTTTAGGGGGAGAAATTGTACTTAGTAAAATTGGAGAAGAAATGTGTACTTATTTAATTCTATCACCTTTGTCTATTTATGAACAAAAAAGGGGAGAACGATAGGCGGAGAAATGGTATCTAATCCTATTGTAATCATATCCTAGTTTAGGAGATCTACTTTAGGGGGAGAACGCTATCTTCTTAGGTTGATCATTTTTAATAAACGGGGAATTAATTTAGGGGGAGATTTTATTTCAATTGCATTTAATATTTTGATATACCCTACGCGTTTAATGGTTTGCTTAAGTGTGCAGGAATTTTTCTAGTGGAAACTTTATATCAGCAAAGATATTCATCCTTGGGTTTTGAATCAAGCTTGTATTTTTTATTTTGGGTGGGAAGTTTTTGAGTCTAGTTGAGCTTTACGGCCCTTTTGTTATTTTTTTTGTTTTTGTCCCAGAATAGCCAAAGGGGGAGATTTGTAAAGACACAAATTTCCAATTGAGTCTTAATGTAGTGTTGGACCAATTCCGGACAAAAAACATTGGAGTCATAGGATAGTATTCATGAGTATCCTCCAAGCCTATGATATTTGAAGTTTAAGTTGAAGACGTAACGACCGACATTTCAGGTGGACATCATTTGCTGGTTTGTGTACCTTGTTTATGTGTCATCAATATCACATTCTTACAAGGTCTCCAAAGGTATGAATGCAATTATATATATTTAGGACCTTGGATATTTTTTATTGGGTATTTTATTAAATGTTTTAAATAATTTTTAACGACTTTGTTTTTCTCAGAAAATAATTTTGAACTTTACATAAAAGTTTTGGGCTTAAAATTGAAATGTTAATTTTCTAACAAGTCGTTCGAACGAACTGAGATCTCGTTCGAACTAGATTCCCAGGCCGTTCGAACGAGATTTTCAGTTTCTCGCTGTCTTATCATTAGAAAAGTCGTTCGAACGAAATGTCGTTCGAATGAGATTTGGCAGGAACAGGTATTTTGGCAGTTTTTCACAGTTTTCCCACTTTTCCCCTTACTTTTTCCCCACAATCTTTTTGCCAGATTTAATAGGTGCAGGAACCAATCTTTTTGAGTGACTTTTTCATAATTTCCAAAGGCTGGAGAGAGCAAATATCTTCCAACAAAAAGTCCCTTGGTGTTTGTTATTCAAATTGATTTATTCAAAGAACAAAACCAAGTTTACACCTAATAGTTTGTTTAAATGCAAGTTCTTCATATATATACCTTGCTTGGAGTTTATTTGGTACCTGGTTTACTCTACCATTTGAAGAGTTGTTTGGGTTTTCTTTTACATCCCACAAAGAAGAAGAGTTTGTTTGTTGCGACGTTTCCATTCGGAGAAAGTCTTCGGGTGCGGGTTGACGGTTGTCCAAAAAGCCTCATTGGTGGATTCCAAGGTTCAGGTGGAGATCGGGATTATCGACCAGGCGGAGGTAGTTACAAGAAAACGCGTCAGGGGCTTGTACATAGTCGAATCGAGTTGTGTAAGCCATATGTCTTGTAATCATAAAATCATACTTACTGGACTTAAGGCTAGGGCCGTCTAAGGTTTTTTCCATTTGGGTTTTCCTCGTACATCGCGGCGTAGTGGTTTGTTTATTTTATCTTTTGCAAAATCCCATTAGATGCATGCTTAGGTAAAAAGATAAAAATGGATTATTTAATTTGGTGCTAATTTAATTTTGATTAATTTAATTCAACTCAAGATAATTTAATTTGGTAAAATTTGGTGTGGCTTGGATTAAAAATAAAATTAATTATTGTTAGGCATATTTCAAAACTTGGGTTGAATTAATTTTATTTAAAAGGAAATTTAATTGCTTGTTATATTTTATTTAATTTTTGAAGAAAATTAAAATTTGGTGTAATTTATGAACCTTCACCTTTTCAAAATTAAACATTCATATTTTTCTGGATCTACGTCCCTTCCAAAATCCACAGAGGATCGACTCCTATATCCAGATTCATCAAAGAAGGTGAGCCTGGCAACCTACAGGTCGCCAAGGCCATTGTAAGTTATAATTGAAAATGAGTTGTCAATTTCAGATTGTTTATTAATATTCTTTTTCAAAGCTAATAATGTGTTTTTGTATTATTTCAGGATAGGCTAAAGGCGGTGCACAACACCTAAAGTGATGCCGATAAGGAATCTCTGAGTACGTATGTACTGAGCCAAGTGTTGGGCCAATATATAAAGGTCGTATTTGGGGTGTCATCTCTCAATTAGGAAAGTCAAAGTTGTTGGGAGTGGCTTACAGTAAAATTGGGTTATCCCTCAAGTTCGACACGTACAAATTAGACACGAACACGAAATTAGAAAGTCTTCATAAAATGATGAGCCACGTATTTGAACGGTTCAAATGCACCATCATAAATAAAGGTAAGGGGAATGCGAAGGTGAAGGATAAAGGAATTAGCAAGGATAAGGTGAGTAAGGGGACCAATACTCCATCCCCTTACCGACATTACCTGACTCATCATCATCGTACAACATATACTCTACCCCCATCCCAACTATCCCGACTTCATTTGAGCCAGCTGGGGAGAAAGTATATACCATTGACACGCGTGGAAGCGCCCCATTTGCCATAGGAGTGAAGGACATGAACATCACTCATATTACCATGGTGCATATTCATCCATTGCAAGATTTTGAGTTAGGCGTCTGGGTCACTGATATTATGGTGGGGAAGGAGGACAAGTTATTTTGGTTGGACCAGCAAAAGGTGTCCGATATATTGACAACATGTTAGGGGCGTACATCATTTGGCTTACTTTCTCCTCAAGTAAAATTCGTGTATTTAAAATTTGTGCATTTTGAAATATGTAGAATTAACTAGATACATTAATTTGGTTTGATATATGGAATTTGCATATTTTGATTCTGCTTTAATTATTATTACGTATTTTTTTTTTATTGTGTTGATATTTATTTGAACAAAATAGGACTTATTTGAAACTGGTATACTACTAGGAAGTTATTACCCAATATTTTTTTTTCATGTTCTACAGTATTGTCACGGTGCTTTACCGTGACAAAAAAGGGTTTTCGCGGTTAAGGACCGTGACAAGATTGTAGAAAAAATAGAGGCTATTCGCGTGGCCTTAATTTTAGTCCTTGCACATGATCGTAAATTTTTTTAGCATTATCTCCCCTCTGGTGCACACGCAAAAGTCACTCATGCGCACGAATGATTTAGGACTTGTCACGGTCTTTGACCGTGACAATACAATTACTTGTTATGGTTAAGGACCGTGATATGACCATGACAATGACAATGTTGTCACAGTCCTTTACTAGAACAAATCTTTGTCACTCCTATTTTTTTAATTAATTTTGTCATTGTAAAATGGACCATGACAAAGTCTTACTGTCTCAATCACTGACCATGACACAGGGCTTTTTCACCCTCATAATAGTCACAGTAATTGATCGTGATAATTCCTCTTTATCAAGGTCCTTGACCACGACAAAAAGGCCCATATGATGTAGTGTTTGCTTAAAAGCAATCATATGAAGTGGGTAGTAATTTCTCTCTTTATAAATGGATCATTTCTATCTTTATCAAGAACTTGGTTTAAATGGGTTTGGGGTGTGTAACTTGGATGAAATGGGTTTTGGTTTCTTCCTCTTGAAAGAGAAATGGTTTAATAATGGGTTTTGATTCTTGTAACTCATGGGGTTTGGTTTAGAACTTGGGTAGAATGGTCTTGAATATTGAATATACTTCAATGGAGTTTTATATACAATGAAGATTTGGGTTTGAATCTCACATAAGTGGAAAAGGGATTTGGAAGCTTGATTTCTCTTTCTATAAAGCTTAAGTAGGAAGACAAAATCTTGAGTTGAGGCTTGGTAATTTGAGATGAAGGTCTAAGTATCCATTTATAGTGTTAGGATCCACCAAAACTTGGTAAAAATGTTGGTTAGGGTTTAGGGTATAGAGATAAAATATTGGGCAGTTTTACAAAATACATTTTTGCAATTTCTAGCACTTCTAGTCGAATAAACATTTATTTAGTCACCTAAAACTCTTATAGTTGAAACTATGCATGTTTTAATGAGGTGTCCCAAAAAGTTTAGGTGACTAAATTTGTTTAGTCGACTACACCTCCTAAATTTTTGGCAACGTGATGTTAGGTTTTGGACCATTCGTTTGGGAAGGCTTAGGGATATTTATGGTAGGTTTGGGTGAGTAGGTTTTGGGCATATACAGGTTAAAACATGTTACTCTTACTTTTGTACAATATTTTCTAATATACAACAAGAAATAGAGTCATGATATTCTAGATGTGACACCCCGCTTAATTAAATATCAGTTGATCAGTCTTTTATTAAATTAAATCAGGATTTCCATTTGGTTCATTATTAGCATCACTGTCGAAAATCATATTAATTACTAACCACCTAAATGATTAATTAAACTGGTGCCAAATTTTATCTTTCATTAAATGGATAATTAAACATGCAGAATAAAATTAACTAGTAATCCAAACACACCATCAATGAGTCTGAAAAAAGCTGAATAAATAAATAAGATACTGGCCGAATAAACCACTAGCTACAAATCCAAATCCAACATAATAATACAATGAAAAGATAAATAAATCCAAAACTGAATTTGAGAGTAAATTGGGCAACATGCCCTAAATAAAACTATAACTTGAATGAGATCCCTAGTCTAGGAATGAAGAATAGATGCGTCTAATCTAATATCCTGAATGCATCCACATATGCCACAACTGCGTATCCCTGGAATAGAATTTCAAGGTATCCCTGTGGCTGGACACCGAAAAGGTTTTGAAAATATTTTGCAGCAAGGGTTAGAACCCAAAATATTTTGAAAATATTTAGCAAGTGATTACGATTGCAGTAATTAGAATGCATGAATGCTTTTCATATTTAAGCTAGTGTCGCACTCACTTAAGATAATACTCACCGCCTAACTATTGTGCACACCTACAACTTCCCTTATAACCTTTCTAGCTACACTACCTTGTCTAACTAGACTTGTTATAACCTCTGCTTGAAACCTTACTCTAGCCCGAGTAACTATTCTTAATGATTGTTAAGTTATTCCTCACGTTAACTTAATATATCATTTTAATTAATTATATAACAATTTCACTAGTTATATAAAATACCATTTCACTCCAGGTATTTTTCCCCGTATATAATTATCGACACTATTATATACGTATAAATGTACTACACATCACACATATGTTGTATATAGTATTCATACTCCCGAATAAGAACTCACTGGAAGCTTTCTCTAAAATGCAATCACCCCGGGTATACTCATCCACCGGACATCCCAAAACAGTTAGCTCTCCGAATTAGTGAAAATTAAAATAAACATAGCAGAGGCGGTCATAGTTACCCGGTTGTGAGATCGAATCATACCCAAAGCGTCTCACCCCCAAAGAATCACAACATATAAATACTGTATGCCTATGACCTGGGGATTATACTTGCCCTGGATTCACTAGCTAGGGAATTCACCCATCTCGCGCAACCTCCTGTGATAGCACTAGAGGAATATGTATTTATAAAATATATACAGTGATATTAGATGAGTACACAATATATATATATATATATATATATATATATATATATATATATATATATATATATATATACTAATACAATTTTCGTGTATATATAATTAATTTATACCCGGATAATTCGTGCCTAACTCCTGTAGCACTAGCCTAAAATATCCGAGTCAATTTCCCGACTCTAAGTTAATTAATTTGCACATTAATTAATTTATTAAAATGGTGTCACTCGACCAAAATACCAGGACATATTCCATCGGCCCTTAATTTGTACCTTAGAATTTATTGCTCCAAATTCTATATTTTAGATTTTGCTCTTTTGCCTCAACATAATTAATTATATTAAAACCCTTTTTAATTCCCTAAATACCAAAGAGTAAAATTCCTTACTAGATTATCCTAAACCACCCAAAAACTGTTACCTCCGACCCAAAACAGAAAACCAATAAAATTGGGCCTGGCCCACCCACGTCGTTCGAATGACCCACCATGTCATTCGAACGACCGGTGGCGTCGCGCGAACGAGGCCTAGGTTCGCTCGAACGATGCCCTGGGTTTTTGTTCCTTTCTTCTTCCTGTAAACGCAGTCCGCCATGGATGAATCCTCTAACAGTGTTACCCAAATTTCTTCCAATTGTAACCCTTTTTAAATTTAAAAAGATTCCTTGTAGTTTTAGATCTCAAAATTCGATTTCAAACATTTAATCAGGTTTCATAGAATTATCTTGTTAATAGTCCACAAATTTTATCTCTACATTCATAAATTTAATTTCAATAGATTTATAATTCTCTATCAAAACTTGACCTCCCTAATCATCAACATAAGGAAATAATTTATGGGTTTTAAATCATGAATCTTAATTCCCAAACAGTATACTTTGATATATTAATTTTTCCTCAAAAACTTATACACATATTGTTCCAATAAATCTAAAAATCCCATTTATATATCAACCCAACCCCAAAATAATGGATTTTATCACACCCACTATGATATGAATTGAAGACTGCAATTTAAATTAAAAGAAAGTTAACCACTTTCCTTTCTAGTTCGTAGAGTCTGAATTCCTTTGGAGTAGATGGTGATTCCACTAAGAATATACTCAAATTCCTTTTTGATTTGGATCCCCGAATTCTCCCTCTTTTCTTCTCTATATAACTTAGGGTTTTTCTTTTTTAGTTGTGGCTGACAAAATTCCTCTAATTTGGGTATTATGTTATTTTTCTATTAGAGTTGTGTTCACCATAAACTCTCAAACTTAGGTTTTAATGTGTTAATCCCGAAATTATGCTTGTAGGCCAAGTTAAAATGGTCCAAACAACCCCGTGTGGGCCCGCTCATGCCTAAAAACACCCCGACACCCATTTACTACCCTCAGGTACTCTTTTTCGACTATTTCGACCTATACGAAATCAACAGTGCACTCAGAATTGTCATCCGAATTACTTTACTAAAAATCCCTATCTCGACCTTAATATTGTCTATGCCCGACTTTCGGTTGAGATAAAATAATACCATGCCACTATCATAATCTAGGACATAAATAAATTATTACTATTCACTTAGTAATTTTTTTTTGTAAATATTAACCATTTACTCCCCCGATTAATATTTAAATAAATTCATACTAATTAATTCTATTCAATTACGACACACAAGTAATTTAAATTTACTGAATTTCCCTCCCTTACAAAGGAATTTTGTCCCTGAAATCAGGTCATACTTGTGGTGAATAACTCCGGATACTACTCTCGCATGTCATCCTCCCGCTCCCATGTCGACTCGTCAGCACTGTGATGTCCCCACTGAACTCTGAGTAGTGGTACCATTTTAGACCGCAGCTTACGCTCACTACGATCCAGAATAGCCATGGGCTTCTCCTCATACGAGATATCGGGATACAAATCAATCTCCTCGAGTGGAACGTGCCAAAAATCTCTTTCGCTCCTCCAATATTTCTTCAGCGAAGCTACGTAGAACACGTCATGTATCTGCTGAAGGTGCTCCAGTAATCCCACTCTATATGCCACTGGCCCCACTCTCTCGATAATAGGGAAGGGTCCTACATATCTCGATGCAAGCTTCCCTTTCTTGTCGAACCTTATAACTCCCTTCATGGAAAACACCTGAACCAACACCTGGTCGCCAACCTCTAACTCAACGTGTCTCTTGTCTGCATCGGCATAACTCTTCTGCCTTTCCCTAGCTATACAAATACGTCCTCGAATCAGATCAATCTTGGTAGTAGTCTCCTGTATCATCTCTAGCCCCAATAACTTGTTGTCCCCCACCTCTAGCCAGCAGGCGGGAGAACGACAAGGCCTCCTATGAAGTGCCTCAAGCAATGCCATGCCGATAGTAAATTAGTGAGAGTTATTGTACGCAAACTCTATCAATGGAAGATATCGCTCCCATCCTTCTCTGAAGTCCAGAATGTACATCCTCAACATGTCTTCTCTTAGTCTGTCCATCTGTCTATTGAGGATATGCGGTGCTCAATCGAAAGTCTATGCCTATGGCCTCCTGAAAGCTTTGCCATAAGTGGGACACAAAGGTCTTGTATTTATCGAACATAATGTTAATCGGTACCCTATACAGTCTAATGATCTCCGTAATAAACAATTGTGGGTACTGCATCATCTCAAAATCGGTGCGAATGGGTAAGAAATGGGCCGCCTTCCGAATAGTCACATGGATATGGAATGATGTTGTGACTCGATAAATCGAAATATCCATCCATAAACGGTGTAAAAAAAATAAAAAAACTCCTTTTGCGTTTTTCCAAAAAAATTAACAAAATAAAATCTTTTGGGCTTTTTGATTTTTTTCTAAAAAAAATAGAAAATATTTTTGGTTTTTCAAAAAATATATCAAAAATGAAAAAGATAAATACAATGGCGGTACACATTAGCAATAGGCATACAATATCATCATGAAAATCATATTATGCTAGAAAACAAGTATAAACCTCAACCGTTAGGTGCGGTGGAGTTTTTCAAAGGTGGTGACATCCTACGAACAACATCCATTAAATCATGTGAAGTTTTGACCAAAAACTTAACTTGCTCCCTAATATGTGCAAACTCTCTTATATAATCATCCAGAGCATCATGTGTGGGTGAGTGTGTGGGAACACATGGAAAAATTCTATGCGACACACTACCCAACTTAAAGTAAAATTCCCTAAGGTGTCCTCTCTTTTTGTAATGGGTGTAAATATACACGGGACTAGGAACACCTCTCACAAAACGTCTAGGACACGCTCTCCTATCGGGTAATGGACGCCCATGTGGGTTAGGTTGAGAGCCATATGGATCTATCAAAAACTCGGGAAGCAGCTCGGGTGCAACATGGGAAGTAGACGCACTGTCATGACCTATTTCTAATCTCCCAACATTATCCAGAGCGGAACCGAGGAGCATCTTTCCTACCTTTTTAGATGTATTCTCTATAGTGAGCTACACCTCTTGAGCTCGTTCGAGATCTCTCTCTAATTGGACCATACGATCTTTAAGTTCACTCTTTTTCCTACCTACAACGATCAGCTTCTCATACAAAGTAGACTTCACATTCTCGAGTTGACTCGTCGACACCTCAAATCCCCTTAAAGCCTCAATATCTCTCTCTAAATCAAACACCCTAAGACCTAATTCCTTATTCAACTTCTTCATATTTAAGGTCTCGGTGTACAAATATCCAAACATAATTTGGAGCTCACTTTCACCTTCACTAGCACACTCACTCTCACACTCGCTAGAAATACTCAAATTATATAGGGTATCTCACATGCATAAGTATCCTCATCATCGTGGAATAAACTAGGTGTGTCACATGACTAGATAAAAATGCAACACACATCCGTTTTGAAATTTCGTCCCCGAAATCCTTCACTTCTTCCTCACTATCGCTAAGAGTGGCTAGCATGGAAATCTTCTTGCCTTTTCTCTTTAGCCTAGTGGGATACTCAAACGCCTTATGCCCCTTACCATCACATTAAAAACATCTCTCCTCTTCCTTATTCTCTTTCCCTTTCTCACCGCTCTCTTTGGCCTCTTCTTTCTTTTTATTTTTCTCAAAAAATCTTTTATTGGAAGAATTTTATTTTGAAAATTTGAGAAACTTTATGAATTTTTTATCACGCATGGCCACATCATCAAAATCAAACTCGCCCTCAGACTCGGAATCACAAACTTTCACTTTCTTTTTCTTTTCTCTCTTGGATACTTCCTCACTCTTCCTAGACTGGGCTCTAAGTGCTATCCATTTATCCTTAGTCTTGACAGTGTTAGGAAACATGTCAATTTAATATGTATGGAGGTCTCCAACCAGTTCTTCTAACTTAAAATTTGATCAAATTTCCTAAGGAATTTAAAAGAGTCACTTTAGGGATAAAACGTTTAGGTAACGATCGTAAAATCTTTTTAACTACTCATACGTTAGGAATGTACTCACCAAGATTGAAACTAGTGTTGACAATATCAAAAAAACTTTCATAAACTCATCAAAACACTCCGATTCAAGCATGGTAATAGTTTCAAATTGAGTAGTTAAATTTTTCAATTTAGACTCTTTTACTGCATTCATGCCTTCATGGGTAAGTTGTGTAATATCCCAAGATTATTTTGACGTGGTGCACGTTTGATACACCGGAACTCGTCAGGAGTGACGGCTCTAGAAATTGCACTTAGCCCAGGAGAATTAAAAGCTCTCCATTTAAATTCGTCCTCACTCCAGCCAGTCACAAGCTTAAGATTAGTGACATTATTAGCGGTGATAGTAGGAGGAGTCCACCTTCTTTCGCAAATAACCCAAACTCGCTCATCGACGGCCATTAAATGAGATTGCATACGGGCTTTCCAATAAGCATAATTAGACCCGTAAAAAAACTGACAATCGATTATACAAGTTTTTCATTCGAAAATATTGGGATTTTTCAAAGATCAAATTTTTCAAAAAAAAAATCAATATCACAAAATTTTGCGAAAAAGTGATCACTCGATAAATTAGAGTAACCTGCTCTGATCCAAATTTGATAATGCAGTGTGGTCTCGATTGTATGTGGATTCGCAAATCTCCAATTTTAAACTTATTTAACTAGATGTTAATTTTTAAACCAAATTAGTTAAAACCTAACACATGCATCTAGGTGTACAAATCATGCCATCACAAATAAACATAAATTATTGACACATAAATTTCAGGAAAAAAATCCTTTTGAGTAAAACCTTTTATTTCACTATGAAAAGTAAATCACAACTTACATACACAATGAAATCTGCAATGACTATTTCGCAGAATACTTACATAGGCCTCGACCTAGAATCAACAATGAATCAACCGCAGCAAACCCACAAGAACCCCAGTTCTGTCTTCAATAAAGAACACCCTTAAGCACTCCCAATAATCGTAGTCTTCATTAGCCAGCACCTCCCTCAAGGGGACATTTTTGCCCAAATGGTGTTCGATATAGTTTTACCCAAATGGCATTCCGTATTTTTGCCTAAATAATGTAATTTAAGAAATAGGGAGAAATTTAATGCATGATCACTCACACCCACTTAGTTGAAATTGACCTTCACACACCTTATAGATATACTTACTACATATAGTTCACATGATACTCACATTTTAAATACCAATTAAAATCCCTTAAACTTGTCCCATATATTTTAACCCGTGCATTAGGTACCCATTACATAAGAAGGGGGGGAGGGGGGGATATATTTTTTCAAGGAAACCATTGCCTCTATGGAAATATAAGATTTCAATAAAATCTATTCCCAAAGATAAAATTTTCACAATCACACATAATATAGGCATGAAAAACATACATGACATGTGTATCACTACTTTTCATGCATATGAATTATCTACTCCCTTATATGTTGTAATAACCATCATTGCAGCTAGTACACTTTCACACTCGGAGGATGCCCATTTCTTACATCATAAAAAAACACACTCTCAAAAGAGACCCCACCCTTTTCGATAATGATGAAAGGAGGGAGAGATGATATGAGGAAAAGGAATGCTACAGCAAAGGGGGAGAAAAGATAGTTTCTCTAAAAACCAAGTCTCAAAGAAATGGGGAGACTTTCCATCATTTTCCCAAACTATATAAAATGTATTGTCATCATAAAAAAGTGAGATTGTGAAACCAAATGTATTTCAACGAAAAGGATTTTATATGATGACAACACAATTGATATAAGATCTTACTTCACTCTCTTCTCTCTAATGTACTTGAGATTAAAACAAGCACCAAATACATTATGAAATTTTCACATGCTCAAGCAATACAAGTATAATGAAGATCCCAATCAATACAATGTTGACTCATAGCTTACATAAAACCCTAGAAAAGATCATCTCTTAAACCTCAAGAGAAGTTCAACATCAACCACTCACATAAGCAATATCATTACTACATCACACAATATATGGAGATCAAGATCAAGTAAGTATCATCTCTCAAGTCAATATTTCATGACGCATGCATTTATGAAGAATTATCAAAATTCTAGAATATCATTACTTTATTTCTTATTGTACATTAGGAACTATTGTATAAAAGTTAAGTAACATATTTTAACTTGTATATGCCTCAAACCCACCCATTTAAACCAACCGTAAAGCTCCCTAACCCTTGCTAATTGAATGCTCCAAAACTCAACATCATTTAGCCTAAAACTTGGGAGATTTAATCGACTAAACCTTTGTTTAGTCGACTAAAATTCCCAGTTTAATCACCTAAACATTTTGGGATACCTCACTAAAACATGCATAGTTGTAACCATAAGAGTTTTAAGTGACTAAATGTATGTTTAGTCGACTAAAAGTGCCAGAGATTTCAAAAAAGTATTTGGTAAGACTTCTTAATCTTTTATCTTCACACCTTCAAACTTTACCAACATTTTTACCAACCATTGGTGGACCTTAACTCTATAAAGAGACCCTCAAACGTTGATCTCAAATCACCAAGCCTTAATCCAAGATTTTATCTTCCTACTTGAGTTTTTTATAAAGACAAATGAAGTTTTCAAACCCCTTTCCACTTATTTGAGATTCAAACCAAAATTCCATTGTAGCCAAAACTCTGTTGAAGTAAATATTCAAACTTCAAGCCCATTATACTCAAGTTCCAAACCAAACCCCATGAGTTCCAAGAATCAAAACCCATCATTAAACTATTGATGTTTCTAGAGATAGAAACTGAAACCCATTTCATCCAAGTTATACACCCCAAACCCATTTAATACAAGTTCTTAATATAACTAAAAATGATGCATTTCTAAAGAGAGAAATACCATGTGACACCCCGCCCAATTAAATACAGGGTGATCAGTCCTCTACCAATTTAAAACAGGATATTCAGTTGGTTCATTCTCAGCATCACTGTCGAAAAACTTTTTAACATATTAATCACCTAATATAAAATTAAGCTAGGTGTCAAAACATTTTCAATTTAATAAAACCAAGTATATCCATTTCATTCCATTTTAAAAATAAACCATTCACCACACATAGGAATTTAAATAAATACTGAACATGAATAAAGTACTGAAATAAATAAGACTGGATAAAACCTCCCAGTTCAAAACTTCAAACCATATAATATACTGAATACAATATCTCTGATGGAAGAACTAGAAGAGGGCGGCATATGCCCTAAATAATAAGTCTAGATGAGACTGAATGGAAAGGTTAGACGCGTCTACTGCAAGGACCTACAGCTTCCACAACAGCTGCAGCACGTCAAGCAATCCAAATTTCTAAATCTGATACTCCTGTGGCTGAGCACCTGATATAATACATATATATAGAAAAAGAGAGAATATATACAAGAAACGGGTCAGAGCCCGATGTGTAAAAAGGATTTAGCAAGTATTTAAAACTGGTTCTTAAAACAAGTCTTATACGCATGTTAGTTATCGAACTCTCACATGAGTTTCTCACCTCTCGTCTATTGTGAACGCCTAACGTTTATCTAATCTCCCCCTAGTTATACCTCCCAGTCTAACTAGTCAGAAACCATACTAATACTAGCTACGCTCGCTAGTAGTATTCCCGTATCGCCCATACAATACGCTATTCCGATAGTTTATCTCACATACTAAATTTCATTATTCGCCGTTTGAATGGTTAATCTTTTATTCACTAAGATCATTTTACTTCTCATTTTCATTTTATTTACAAGTCTAACAAAGTATAAAGTTATCCAAGTATACTCATACATATATATAATCTCATCATCCCTATATATATACACAAATCCTGCACCCTTAGGTTAAGACTGCATGGTACAATGTAATAATTATTATTATTACCAAATCTACTAATTTCACACAGTAGCAATATTCACAAGTCCATATATATATATATATATATATATATATATATATATATATGCTAATCCCGCACCTTCAGCTAAGTCCCATTAGTGCACATATCCAGAAAATCATGCATCCCTGGGTTAGCACCCATTAATGCACCTATCAATAATAATTCAGCACCCCCGGGTTATCACCCATTAGTGCGCCTAACAATAGAATATTGCATCCCCGGGTTAGCACCCATTAATGCACTTATCAATAATCATTCAGCACCCCTGGGTTATCACCCATTAGTGCGCCTAACAATAATCATCTTTGTACCCCCGGGTTATCACCCATTAGTACACTTAATAATAGAGTTTCTGCACCCCCGAGTTATCACTCATTAGTGCTCTTAACTATAAGGTTCTTGCACCCCCGGGTTATCACCCATTAGTGCTCTTAACAATAATATCACATAATAGGCATACACACATCCTATTATAATTTATAGGTATTTCTCCAACCTATATATATACCCTTCATACGTATTTTAACCTCATCTCTATGTATTGTATAAATATTTAGATTATTGTCGCTCTCGTAATCTCCAAGGTATACTCTCTCTCTATACCGAAATAGAAAAAGTATTTATTCTCACATACTTTCTTAAAATTTCATCTTATTTAAATTTACTAATTGGCAGTTCCTCTCACTCCAATAAACCGGTAAGTTCAAAACTAGACTTTGAGGAAATTCCCAAAAATTCCCTCTGTTGCTCGAACCAGAAGGGTTGTCATTTGAATGACTTCCACGTGTCGCTCGAGAGACTTCACGCGAGATGCCATCTCACTCGAACGACTTCGCGGGAGATCTCCATCTCGTTTGAACCACTTCGCGCGAGATTGCACTCTTCGTCTTCTTCACCAAACTTCAACGTTTTTTCACCATTTTTGAACCTAAAAACCTCTAAGATTCAATTCCCAACAACTCATCATCAATACTCATCAACCCCTAACAGGTTATAGATCATTTCTATCATCCTAGGATCCTTAATTCGTCATAAATCATCATAATTTCATAAAACTCCCAAATTAATTCACATGAACCCTAGTTTCCAAAATTTCAATTAATGAACCTAATCAACCCAGAATCGTTCATCAATATATAATCCAATCCCATGATTAATCCTCTACATACATGAATGAATTCCAACCACTAATTAAACCAATCCTTAATCATAATTTAAATCTCCAATTTTCACCCAATTAACATATAAATCATGATTAATTCCACCTAGACTAACATGAGCATAATTATTGCTAAAAGAATGCAAGTAATAAACACTTGCCTCGAATATGACGGTCTGAGCCGTTGGTGATGTTGGTATGTGCGCGTTCCTCTCTTCGCGATCTATGCGTTGGTGGTCACGGATGTGCAAGGTGACGCCAAACGAGCCTTCTCTCTTCGAATTTGACTCTCCCTCACACCCTCCATGGCCGTTCTTGATTTGTGTAATCTGTTAACCCTAATGAACTTTCCTTAGCTGATATAATTAATCCCAATTTTCGTCCATTAGTTAAGCCTAAAAATACAATTTACCAAAATGCCCTCTCGGGGTGCCGGTTAGGCCTAAAATTTTCCCGGGACCCAAACTAAACACCCGGGTATACTATTCTGACTATCTCGACCCTTACGGACTCAACGGTGTACTGAAAATGACCATACGAGTTAATAAAAATAAATTCTCTTTTTATCCCATTTAATTAGTCCCGACACGACTCACACGCGTGCCAGACTTAAATTACCAAACTGCCATAATTCTCACTTCCGATAATTTATCAACTATCATAATTCCATATTACATATCACACAGTAATATTCAATAGTTCACAACAATAAGTATTAACCCTTGGCATGCTAGTTAATAATTATTTAAATCCGGATTAATAACAAATTATTTTCTCACGTTTTAATTTAATTAATCCAACAACAATAATTAATCACATATTTATTCCCATAATAATAATTAATCACATAATTATTTAAATCGTCAATAATACGGGGTGTTACATACTCCCCCCCTTACAACGGAGTTTCGTCCCGAAATTCGAAAAAAGTATACCAGGTACAGACAACGTTGTAAAAATATTGCGCATCGCATCCCGACGCTCACAAGTAAGCTACTCCGTACCACCCATATAGTACGCTATCAAATACCCTTAATAATGAACACTTCACATGTGTTTTCTTTAAACTCCAGGTTACCCTGTCGTATGGGCTCTTGCCCAAGCCTTTCTGCTTAAGTTTCACTACTTCAACATTATTTTAGATATTCACTATCTAGTCTTCTACTATTAGCATCTTAATAGATTTATCCTCTTTTCATATACATACGACTTCGCCTCGTGTCGTTCATACAAGTAAATTGGTGGTGCAATATATATTTCACACATAATATATACGATATTATCGATTCTTCTCCGATATTTGAAATCATAACTGGTCCCTCACCTTTAACTATTTAGTAGGACAACAACCAGGTTTATCATGCCATACTTCCACTGGCACTCTGCCCGAACGTGAACTTACAGGAGTTATTTGGACACAAAATCCACTAGTGGAAGGTACTACTCTCGTCCTCCCCTAAGATCTCAGGGTTCACATAAAATTTTCTCTCCCGCATTCGATTAGACCGCTTGTCTTCCCATCCCTCTGTGGGTATTAGGCCGTACTCAATCGCATTTTAGTACCTATAATCTCACCATCTCAGCTACATGAGAAGATCCTTGGGGATACTCTTCCATTCTCTAGTGGAAGGAGTCCCTACTGGTTTCGAATCGTCACTATTTTTTTCTAACAGTTAGCTGACCCACTGCAGACTAACTTTGAAGGTTACTCTACATTAAACCCATCACCACTGTTATTTGTATTCTGACACATCTTGTCTTTCTTGAATAAATTTCAATTTATCTTGAAACGTAAGTCTCTGACAAAACGTCGTGAATAAGATCCGGCTTACCCGACTACATGTTATCGAATTCACATGCTAATCACAATCCATTACCTGATTCAATCCCTTAGGGCGCCCATACACCCTATACCTCACGCATCATTATACAAAAGACATAAAATTTTCTTACCTCAATTCTTGCACACTCGGTATGCTGATGTGGTAGGGGTAAACTCAACCGCCCCACTAACCATAACTTAATCAATCCTTCAATGGTATTATTGCTCTATTCACAATGATACTGAGACTAGGCGACTCTATTGGCCTTAAGTCATAAACGAATTATTAACTCTTAATTATATCCTCTTATAGGTACAATAACCAACATACAAAACTTATGTACTATCGGCCAAACTTCTCTCCAACTCCCGACGTTCACTAGTTTCATGCATGGGATGTCTCGCAAAGCGAAATCCAAACAAGGAACCCCCCGATACACTACTATCTAACCTAGCCGGTTGTCGAGGTTCGTAAAGCCTTCGGTACATACTATGTACTTTCCCACAATCTACATATTGTGATATAAAATTTTACTCGTCCACTCTCATGTCTCTAAAAATGTAACATGAAGCATGGCGCCCACACTATCTCAAGTACTTGGCGCTATATATATATAACGAGCTATATTTCGCCGCTCGATAAGAACACAACGTATTCTAAGTCTTAACAGACAAATAAATCCCTATGCTTGGGAATCGCATATAATTAGACACTATACTAGCTGAGGTCTATAATACCATGAAAGTTTCATATAACCCTATTTCAGGTGGCGCCGCACAAAATAAGGATCACTCCTCCCGGAGTATCCAGCACGACAATCATATCAATATATTTATACTATCGTTTAACCATACGATAATTAATCAATACACATTATCATAATAAACTCTACTAAAGCTGACTCAATGCAGTAGTAAATTATAATAACAAAACACATTCTTAGGGCCCACCCGGTTCCCTCACGAGCAATCATCAAAATGCCCTGCTAACAACGAGAAATACGTTTGTAACAAGACTGTTAAAACTAACGTTCCCACTAAACTCGACCCGCACGCGAAGTTTAGGGTTTCCAATATACATAAAAGTTGTGGCACACCCATGTCACTAGACTCTATCCTTTACTCACAAGGAAGAAGAAAAACCTCACCAGTCTCGCCAAATCACAGGGTCTCAGCACATGGCTATCATTACGACCTATGAACATCTGCAATCGTCATACATCCTAGGATTTCATCCTAGAGTTGTCCTCTTTCATCACGGACAATTTATTCCATCATGTGGATTTCACGCCCATTATTAAAACATTGGCCCAAACTCTCCAAACCTCAATTATAGCTTTATAAAACTCCCGTTTACATCCCGAGCCCCGCAGACCCTGACATACTGCATGCTGCTATTAACGAGGACTCTACTGGTCCAGCCTGAACCCATCACTCTCGGGTTATAAATTTCCTGGGCCAAATTCCCTTGACCCCAAATTCTTTCGCGGGAAGTCTCGCTCCTCCAGTCGTTATGCCTAACTGGCACAGTTTACCATTTCTAATCTCTTCGGTCTCACTTCTCAATTGTGGACACATTCAACACTTGTAGTTATACTTCCTTCACATAAGGAAAACTACACGAACTGTTTCCCATCACTGGTCCCACGGACCATTTTGGTATTGTCCTTCTCTCGGACTGACAGTCTCAACTCACTATTATTCTTCCACTGTCTCTTTGGCTATGCTAGCTATTTGGAACTATGGTTGGCCTCTAGAGCCTGATTGACTTCATCGTCCTCTTGAAGTTAATCACTTAAAATCATCTAACCGAGTTCCCTATTGGTTATTGACATGACTCAGAATGTGTCTCTAAAGTGTGTACTCTCTAGGCTCAAGTGCAAGCCTGTCGTTCAAGTAATAATCCGACAAGTCGGGTATCGATCCTCAGGGAAAAAAGACAACGGAGTTGTGACGACGAGATAAGACGGAGGAATCCTAACGATGACTCTAAAAAAAGGAAAAGAAAAGATTTGATTTTGGTTTTTGGGATTGATTAAACTAAATGCAATTATGAAATTATGATGAGATATGCAACTAACTAAATTATCTGAATGAGGAATGAAGAACTAAATTGAAATTGCTAAACTTAAATGATGAGAAAATAGGATGGGAATACAATCCCCCAACCCTAGTGTAGTGTAGTGACAACGTCAATCATAAATTTATCCGATTAATTCAAACCCGGAATTTAGTACTCCCAAGAATTATGTATACGAGGTTCAAGCCCGCGTCATACTTAATCTGAGGATGAGTAAATCGGTATCGCGGTAATTACATTCAAATTGTGCTCTAAATCATCACGAGTACCCAAGGGCAAGCGAGATATAAAGATCCACAATTATTATGAAATTACACGATACGATCAAAATTAATCATTAAATTCATAGGATTAACGTTATACACATGCACTAACACATCAAGTTGGGTTCATGCATCCCAACCTTTAAAACCTAGCCGAACATGTTAAATAGACTAATGCATGAAATATTAACGTTGCATGTGTATGAAATCATGATGAAACAAGATTGAAAAATGTAAAGATGTATTATGAACGCAACAATACGTTAAAACGAATATGGAAAACTAAGCATGCAAGAACAATGACAAGAATCTTGATATTTGAATTAAAACTTGAAAAACAAACCCTTAATAATTGAATCTTGAAGCAAATAATTCCTTTGATGTTCCTAGATGTTTCTCCTTCTTCTTCTCTATCAAAATCTGAGTTAAACTACTCCTAATGGCTTCTCCTAAGTTGTGACCTACGTTCCCTACAATATTAGAGAGTTTAAAACCTAATGGGAGACTTGGGAACAAATCAGCATAAAAGGCAAAATTCGCGTGTTAGGTACCCCGAACCGGTTCGGGTGTACCTGCGAACCGGTTCGCCCCCCCGAACTGGTTCAGGTTGGGGTTCGCGAATGTGTGCTGGCCTGGAGTTCAACACTTAGAATTTTTCTGACTTTTCTCTTCTTTTCTTGGATTTTTCTTCAACTTCAACTGAGCCTAACTTTTCAACCATAGCTCGGATTTGGGATCCGTTTCTTCCAATGTTCTCGTTGTTCCGAGCTCTTCAACTTTCCAGTTGACTTCTCATTTCGGATCTGGCTGCAAAATTACCAATTTGCCCTTGAACTTGCCTTCTTAGCTTTTCTCTCATTGTCTTGCTTCCTCCTTTGCACTGCTTGCATAATTAACCTGTAAAACCAATAGGAGAAGCAAAAAACACGAAATACTCGCCAAGAAGGTTAGTAGCATAAATGTGATTCAAATCCATATATGTTATATCACTCGGGTTCACAAAAGTACAGAAATTAGGGGGATAAATATACAATATTTATGCCCAATCAAACCCCCCTAACTTAGAACTTTGCGCGTCCCGAGCAATGTAAAATAATGAGAATATGAGTTAAGGATCCATCAAAGACTTTATTGGGATAGAGTACCTCTTTCGCGGGCAAGCGATTGCATTTAGCGCATGCAACAAGCCTTTAAACCTCTAGGTTACCCTAGTAGGACGAGTTGTGTCTCGTGAGGGTTTGCAGTGAATATACCCACAAAATTTGACTCAAATAAGATTCAAAATATGCAAAAATTGAGAAATTCAAGCTTTTCCAGAAAATAGCCATCATTAAGTCATATTTACGAGTCTCAAACCGTAGTGTGTGTGTGTGCGAAGCCGGAAATATAACTGCCAATTTTCACTGATTGATCAGTACGTTACTTATCCGAAAATTCGTTTTGATTTCAATTTCTCACGGAACGCTCTCACAAACGAATCTCTCGGATTATGGCATTTCTCTCGGTATGCGTGATATAAAGAGTAAATGTAATGGAAGCAAATTCACGCATACAAGTAGAAAGACGGAAACTTTATGGCGAAAGGACCTCATCAACGGATTACGATTTTAAAAACGGGAACATTGCCTTTATTTCGCGCACTTAGCCTCTCATATTATCTTTTGGTGTCTTAACTCTCCACACGGTAATCAATTTTCGCAATTTGGACTCGGTTAGGACTTTTTCGGGTTGAAGGTTGCATTGGGTAAAATGAAGGTGGTATGGGAGGTTGGAATTGGGAAAGTCATTAATGATGTCCATTTGTGCTTTTTCTGGGCAATTGCTCATTTTTTTCCTTCTTTCTCTATTTTTGTTGAGCATTCTTCTATTTTTTTTTCTTGCCCCTTTTTGTTGCACTTTTCGGACTTAAATTCTGATTTTTTTTTATTTTTCACAATTCCGGCTATTTTGGGTTTTTCGGGTTGTCAAACGAAAGGGAAAATTATTCGGCTCAATTTGGGTTGCAAAGGATGATTTTTCGCTACTTTTTCTGGCCAAAATTTTGGGTGACAAACGAGGGCCTACTTCATTTTCCAAAATGCCAATTGCGTTACTACATGCGTTTCGAGGTGAATTTAAGTTTATAGACTAATTTGGCACGTTTTTCAAGGCTATATTGCACACATTTTTAAAAACCGATCAAAATGAAAGGATTGAGATCCTTGACAACTTATTAAGCGCTAAAAAGAACCTTGAGTTAACAATTAACTCAGATTGATTTAAAATCTCGCAAAACGTGATAGGCTCGAATCTCACCGGGTTTGTTAATCTCCACATTTATTCGTTAAGTCGTCAATTTTCGCTCAATTTCCATCTTTGGTCAATTTCGGCTTTGTGTATGTTGGATATTTACAATTTGAGACTCCAATTCGACTTTAAATGATATTTTTGAAAAATTTGGATTCCAATTTTTATTTATTTTGAACAAAAATATTTTTGGAATTTTCAAAATTTTATGATTTTTTTTTTGGAAATTTTGGGCATTTTTGAAAATTTGCAAAGTTTTAGAAATACGCACTTGTGA
The DNA here is from genome assembly GCA_949130495.1 of Sambucus nigra. Classification (NCBI taxonomy): domain Eukaryota; kingdom Viridiplantae; phylum Streptophyta; class Magnoliopsida; order Dipsacales; family Adoxaceae; genus Sambucus; species Sambucus nigra. The sequence continues at coordinate 274,069,983 of OX422215.1, read as the reverse complement.
CCCCCCCTAACTTAGACTTTTGCATTGTCCTCAAGCAAAAAGGACTAAAATCTAACTCAAAGCGAATAATAAGTGCGGAAAAATAAAACAAACAAATATGAAAAAATGCAAGCTTGTATTATAACCAATGAGAAACCTGTGTTACATGAGAAATGGGGAAACAACTGTGAACAATGTGAAAGCTCTACCACAACTAACAATTACACCAAAATATAAAAACAATGATAGGTCGTGGTGGAGGTGGGTGGGAGGTGGAGGGTGCATTCGGATCATATGGGTCATAATAGAAGGGGGGGAGGGGGGCGGACCGCCAAAGTTGAGCTGGTGAAGGTGGACTTGTAGCTGATACATCATCCGGGTGTCCCTTCGGTAGTCCGCTTGGTCTTAATTGTATTGGTTGATGAACCCGTCGAGACGGGCCTCAACCGCCGAAAGGCGACTATCGAAGTTTGCCCCCGGGGGCTCGAAATCGGAATCCTCCTCATCATCCTCAAATTCTTCCTCATCGACGTCCATCATCGGGTTATCATGAGCTTCCTCGGGCACGTCCTCTTCATGAATGGGACGGTCGGGGTGAGCTACGCGCATTTGGCGTTCGCTTCTAGTGGTGGACGTGCCGCCAATGGGGCGAGGAAGGCGAATTTGTTGCCCGGGGGGGTTATCCACTCTCGCTTCCATCAATATCTCCGTGATGAAACGGGCGTAAGGTAGTGCAGTTTTGCCGTTCTCATCGTAGGCGGCATTGAGGATATCCGCATAGAAGAGCTGGGCGAGGTTGATGGTGCTCTCGGGGTCCAAAAAGTAATAGAGGAAATTTGCGTGACGTAACCGGACCACCGAGTCATTAGTGGTTTGGTGGATGGCCCCACAAGCAATTAGGTGCGTGAAGCGCACCGTGGCGGCCAAACCACCAATAGGAAAGGATTCTCGCGCCCATTCTACCCCGGGTGCCATACGGGCAATGCATTCTTCTTTGGTATGGGGGGTAGCGTTGTTGGGGTATTGGAAGGGTACAGGGAGGATCACCCCTTTGGCACGCATTTTGCGTGCGATGATGGCCGCCGAGAAGGGAATAGTGATGCCATCAAGGTACGCCTCGTGAAGTGTGGAGGATTTGCGAACCAAGGTCGCATAAAATTGGCGAATGGCGGCATCAAGGACGTTATTGCTCGTAGGGGCGAGGAAAGAGCACCACCCGCGGCGAGCAAATAGGACGGTGACATCGCCCGGAAGGTGGTCCCAATCCACGAAACGTTCAATGTGAATGGGGCGCGTATGCGAGAAGTAGTGCTCAGCCCAATGACGTTCTTGGACGCATCGAAAGACCCCCTTACCCGGGTCGGCAAGGATGGTGGTATCATCATATTTTTTTGGGCGGAGGTTGGGGCGGCGTTGGCGCGGCATATTGACGGAAAGAGGGAGAGAGAGAGAGGAAATATAGGAGAGAATAAGGGAGAGAAAAGAGTGAGGGAGATTGTTTTGGTGTGAGAAATGGAGGAGGGGTGGTGGGGTATTTATAGGTGTGAAGGGGTGGGTTTTGGGTGGGAAATATGAAAGGGTGGGAAGGAGAGGAGGGAAAGGGTGAATTGGGTTGAGTTTGGGAAGGGGGGAAGGATTTGGAGGAAAGAAAAACGAAGGGGAAAGAAGGGGGAAAGAATGGAGGGAAGGGAATGAATTTGGAAAAGAAGGGGGGAAGAATCTGTCAGGTACCCCGAACCGGTTCGGGTGTACCTGCGAACCGGTTCGCCCCCCCGAACCGGTTCAGGTTGGGGTTCGGGGTAGCAAGCTGGTCCGAATGCTGGAATTCACTCTTCTCTCCGTTTCGAAGTGCTCTCTCATCCTCTAACTTGTGCATAAGTCCCCTAAAAACCTTCTAGACCCTAGGGCTCCCTAAAAATCCTCGAATTCAACATCGTGATACGTGTTAGCTCCCTCGAAATGAGTGCTAATGGATCTCTCTTGTAACTCAGGCTCTTGACTCCTAACTAACCTATTCACAAACGACTCCTATACACACAATTTCACCCCATACGCGTCGGGGGTGCGACGACCTCACTTTCTCAGCTCAATTGACCCCGTAAACGGGGTCCGATAACCAAATTGTGTCGACCTCTTCAGCACACGCCTCTAGATATGGCTTTAGGCGTTGTCCATTTACTTTGAACGTGTTTTCCCCTTTTGAATCTTCTAGTTCAACAGCTCCATGGGGAAAACCGTTATTCACGACGAACGGGCCGGACCATCGTGATCGCAACTTGCCTGGAAAGAGGTGAAGCCTAGAGTTGTAGAGAAGAACTTTTTGCCCGGGATGAAACTCCTTTCTTCTAATGATGCTATCATGAGCAAGTTTCATCCTCTATTTTGAAATTTTGGCGTTCTCATACGCATCATTGCGTAGTTTTTCTAGCTCATTCAATTGAAGCTTACGGGCTTCACCGGCTTTGTCTAAAGCATAATTCAATTGCTTAATTGCCCAATACGCTTTGTGTTCGAGCTCAACAGGAAGGTGGCAAGGTTTGCCATACACAAAACGGAAAGGAGACATGCCAAGTTGATTCTTAAATGCGGTACGATAGGCCCATAGAGCATCGGTCAATCTAAGGGACCAATCTTTCCGGGTAGGATTGACGGTCTTTTCAAGAATGTTCTTGATCTCCCGATTTGCTAGCTTGGCCTGCCCATTCGTCTGTGGGTGATATGTCGTCCCAACCTTGTGCACGACGCCATACTTTCTCATGAGCTTCTCGAATGGCCTATTGCAAAAGTGCGTGCCATTATCGCTAATTATCGCTTTCGGTGCACCGAAGCGAGAAAGTATGTGTTCCTATAGGAACTTTATCACCACCTTGTTGTCATTAGTCCTAGTAGCTATAGCTTCTACCCATTTAGAAACATTATCTACCGCGACTAGGATGTATAGGAAACCAAAAGACGGTGGAAAGGGACCCATGAAATCAATACCCCAACAATCAAATATCTCAATGATGAGTATGGGGGTAAGGGGCATCATGTCGCGTCGAGAAATGGCTCCCATTCGTTGGCACCTATTGCATGACTTGCAAGCGTCATTTGCATCCCGGAAGATTGTGGGCCAATAGAGGCCGCATTCAGAATTTTAGCGGCAGTCTTTTTCATCGAGAAATGGCCTCCACATGCTTCCGAATGACAGAACTGGATGACTTTCGGGATCTCGTCATCCGGTACACATCGTCGGATGATTTGGTCGGCGCAATATTTAAAGAGGAAAGGATCATCGTAAAAGAACACGCGCGACCAATTAAGAAACCTCTTCTTATGTTGCGGTGTCCAATCGGGAGGGACGACTCCCGTGACAAGATAGTTCACTATGTCTGCAAACCAGGGATATGAAGAAGTAGCAAATAGTTGCTCATCCGGAAAATGCTCGTCTATAGGTATGGGATCACTAGGTACGTCGGACGAAAGTCGAGATAAATGGTCGGCAACGACGTTTTATACTCCTTTCTTATCCTTGATGGAGAGATTGAACTCTTGTAGGAGTAGGATCCACCTTATGAGGCACGGCTTGGCGTCTTTCTTCGTAAGTAGGTACTTTAAAGCCGCGTGGTCGGTGAAAACAGTAATGGGAGAACCAATGAGATATGAACGGAACTTATCGAGGGTAAAGACTACCGCTAGTAACTCTTTCTCCGTGGTAGAGTAATTGAGTTGAGGTCCGGTAAGAGTCCGGCTAGCGTAGTAGATGACATGAGCTTGCTTATCTTTGCATTGGCCCAAAACGGCCCCGATCGCGTAATCGCTTGCATCACACATAAGTTCGAATGGTAAGGACCAATTCGGAACTTGCATGATGGGAGCGGACACTAGCATGTTTTTCAACTTATCAAAGGAGCTTTGGCATGCCTCTGTCCACTCAAATGGGTTGTCCTTCATAAGTAGGTTACTTAAGGGCCTAGCTATGGCGCTAAAGTCCTTAATGAACCGTCGATAAAACCCTGCATAGCCCAAGAAAGAGCGCACGTCTTTTAGCGATTTCGGTGGGGGAAGATCATCTATGACATCTATCTTAGCCCTATCAATCTCTATTCCGTTGGATGAAACAATGTGGCCAAGAACTATTCCCTCAGTGACCATAAAATGGCACTTCTCCCAATTCAGCACTAAGTTTTTATCCACACATCGGGTAAGTACTTTTTCCAACTTGTCCAAACAATGATCGAAAGAGGTGCCAAAAATGCTGAAATCGTCCATGAACACCTAGAGTCCTCTCTCGACCATGTCGCTAAATAAGCTCAACATGCACCTTTGAAAAGTCGCGGGTGCATTACACAAGCCAAATGGCATACGTTTGTAGGCAAACGTACCAAAGGGGCAAGTGAAGGTCGTCTTCTCTTGGTCAAGTACATCCACCTCAATTTGGTTATATCCGGAATAACCATCAAGGAAGCAATAATAAGGGTGGCCCGCAACTCTCTCAAGCATCTGATCAATGAATGGCAAGGGGAAATGATCTTTCCTAGTTCCCGCATTGAGCTTCCGGTAGTCAATGCAAACGCGCCGACCGGTGGTGGTGCGTTAGGGAATAAGCTCTCCCTTAGCATTCTCAATCACAGTCATACCCGACTTCTTCGGGATGACTTGAATAGGGCTCACCCATTTGCTATCCAAAATTGGGTAGATAATCCCGGCATCCAATAGTTTGATGATCTCGTTTCTCACAACATCTTTCATGTTGGGGTTCAGTCTTCTTTGCATTTCTCTAGAGGGCTTAACATCCTCTTCGAGATGAATCTTGTGAGTGCAAATTAGAGGACTTATCCCCTTCAAATCAGTGATACACCAACCAAAAGCACTTTGGTGCTTCCTCAGAATTCTTAACAATTTACCCTCCTGCCCTTCATCTAGGCTAGAGGAGATAACAACAGGAAATGTCTCATCCTCTCCTAGGTATGCATATTTAATATGGGAGGGGAGTTTCTTTAGTTCGAGGGTTGGAAATTTTTCACTGGAAGGAGCCATGTGTGTATCCCTCGGAGGTAATTCCTCGAACCTAGAAACCCAATTAACCTCTCTCATGTCCTCGTCCGACGTACTCTCATCGAGTAATTCTCTCAACCTTCCAACCTTCCTCTCGAAGTGGGTATACGTCCCCTCACACTCATAGCTCGTCGCTAAACAGGATTCTAAAGCGTCGCCACAGAAAGTTTCCTCAAAATACTCTTCTACTACCTCGTCTATGAGGCTCACCGCGTGAAGATCATCTTCCTCCCCTGCGTTTTGGCCTATGTGGAAGATGTTAGTATCCAAGGTCATGTTCCCAAAAGTGAGTTGCATTCGCCCATTTCTTGTGTTGATGATTGCATTAGCTGTAGCTAAGAAAGGGCGCCCAAGGATGATGGGAACATGATTGCTCGAGTTAAAGGAGGGCTCCGTGTCCCAAATGACAAAATCTACCGGGAAGTAGAAAGTGTCAACTTGGACGATCACGTCATCGATTATGCCTCGAGGGATCTTCACTGATCGATCCGCTAATTGGAGAGTGACCTTTATGGGCTTGAGGTCGCCCAAATCGAGTTGCCTATAGATGGAGTAAGGGAGTATGTTTACACTTGCTCCCAAGTCAAGTAAGGCTTTCTCAATTTTATTATCTCCAATGATGCATGATATGGTGGGTGCACCGGGATCTTTAAATTTAGGCGGGAGATCATTTAGTAGAATGGAGCTCACGTTCTGAGCTAGAAATACATTCTTTTTTACCTTCATCTTCCTTTTTACAGTCAACAAATCTTTGATAACTTTGCCATAAGCTGGAATTTGTTTGATGGCATCGAGAAAGGGTAAATTTAGCTTTACTTGCTTAAGTACTTCTAGCACTTCATCACATGGATTCCCTTTTTGAGCGGGAATCAATCTTCAAAGAAATGGTGCTGCGGAGGGTGGTTTCACTACCACCTCAGGCTCACTAGTGTCTTCCTTATCACTCTCGTTCAAGGGGACATCTTCGGCCTCTTTCGTGTCGGGCGAAATCTCCTTGTATTTTATTGTGTCGTGTGGAGGAGGTGATAAATCAATGACTTTTCCACTACGAAGAGTGGTCACTGCTTGACATTGCTCCTGATGTTCAATGGATGTGGAGCTAACACTAGTTTGACCTTGTGGAGGTCGTTGGCCTTGGGCAGGGAATTTGCCCTTCTCTTGAACACTTAACGAGGATTGTATTTTAGACAGATTCGCATTTATGTCGCCGATCAGACGATCATATTTGGCATTGGTTGCGGTCTGGTTTGCAATGAATTGATTTATGGTATCCTCGAAAGTTCTCCGCTTTGGCGGGATATAATTTCCATGAGGTGGTGGTGCTTGCATATGTCCCTGCATGTGCGGAGCCTGTTGAAATTGTTGTGGTGGAGGAGGGGCAACATGCGAATGAGGGTTCATTGCGGTATGTTGTTGCCCGTAGCTAAAACCGGGATGGTTTTTCCACGAAGGGTTGTATGAATTCCCGTGCGGGGCACCGAAATTACCCTTATAGCCTCCTATACCACTAACTTGCTCTTGCAACATTACTTTGTAGGCGGGTATCGTCGGGCATTCCTCAGTTGAATGTCCCGCCTCACAAATTGCACACACCTTCATGACAGGGTTCGAAATGGGTCCAGCTAGTCCTTTTCCATATAAGTCGCATAGGTCTCGCAATCCTTTCTTAATGGTGTCCAATCGACAATCCGTCATAGAGTTCTTATCTACGTGGAATAGGCCGGATGCCGATGGGGCCGTGGTGGGTTGTCGATTTCGATTTTGAGCATTCGGGTCAGAGGTATCCCAAGATTGGGTAGTCTCGGCGACATACCTCATGTGAAGATCAGCATCATGGGCATCTAAATCGACAAACGGACCGCTTCCCATAGTTTCAACAAGTTGTTTGGAGTTAAGATTTAACCCATTATAGATAAAGGAGATGATTTGCGATGGATCAAATCCATGATGGGGGCATAAAGCCACTAACTCGTTGAAACGTTCATAACATCGATGGAATGGCTCATTCTCATGTTGTCTAAACGCTTGAATTTGAGCGTTGATAGAGATTGTTCGATGTGTTGGGAAGAATTTCTTGAGAAATTTATACTGTAGCTCATTCCAGGATGGAATCGAGCTTGGAGGTAAAGACCATAGCCAAGCTTTGGCTTTATCTTTAAGCGAGAAGGGGAAGAGTTTGAGGCGGATTACCTCTTGTGTGCAGGTTTGATCATTGAGAGTCTCACACACGTCCTCAAATTCCCTTATATGGAGGTATGGCTTTTCAGAATCCATACCGTGGTAATGTGGTAGTGTCTGGATCATCCCATTTTTGAAACGGAATTGCCCGGCATTATACGGGAGTATAATTCATCTTGGAGTGACAGTGCGCTCAGGATATAAGAATTCTCTCAACGGGCGATACGGAAGCTCGTCCTCACCGGTAGGTGCATTACTATGTTGCGACATCTCTCTCTCACTTGACGATTCGGCGCTCTCACTGGGTGTGCACGACGTGTGTCCTATGAAGGAGAAGGGAGTGTTACTAGAGATTGACTGCGACGGTGTGGGCGGTGGGATCCAAAACTGTGCGGCGTTCGGAGTGTGGGGACTATCAGGATTATACTCAACGAGTGGATTTTCATGAATGCTGGTTGGAGTATTATGGGGTGTGGGAGTGGTTTCAGAATTTTGCATTAAAGCTTAGGAGAGATGGTGGTGAATCTTTTTGTGCTTTTTATATTTTTTTATTTTTTTTTGGATTTTTGAATTTTTGGTCAAAGCTTTGGATTGACTCGATCTAATCCTAAGTCTACCTAATTCCCCGGCAACGGCGCCAAAAACTTGACACGACTCAGAATGTGTCTCTAAAGTGTGTACTCTCTAGGCTCAAGTGCAAGCCTGTCGTTTAAGTAATAATCCGACAAGTCGGGTATCGATCCTCAGGGAAAAAGGACAACGGAGTTGTGACGACGAGATAAGACGGAGGAATCCTAACGATGACTCTAAAAAAAGGAAAAGAAAAGATTTGATTTTGGTTTTTGGGATTGATTAAACTAAATGCAATTATGAAATTATGATGAGATATTCAACTAACTAAATTATCTGAATGAGGAATGAGGAATTAAATTGAAATTGCTAAACTTAAATGATGAGAAAATAGGATGGGAATACAATCCCCCAACCCTAGTGTAGTGTAGTGACAACGTCAATCATAAATTTATCCGATTAATTCAAACCCGGAATTTAGTACTCCCAAGCATTATGTATACGAGGTTCAAGCCCGCGTCATACTTAATCTGAGGATGAGTAAATCGGTATCGCGGTAATTACATTCAAATTGTGCTCTAAATCATCACGAGTACCCAAGGGCAAACGAGATATAAATATCCACAATTATTATGAAATTACAAGATACGATCAAAATTAATCATTAAATTCATAGGATTAACATTATACACATGCACTAACACATCAGGTTGGGTTCATGCATCCCAACCTTTAAAACCTAGTCGGACATGTTAAATAGACTAATGCATGCAATACTAACGTTGCATGTGTATGAAATCATGATGAAACAAGATTGAAACATGTAAAGATGTATTATGAACGCAAAAATACGTTAAAACAAATATGGAAAACTAAGCATGCAAGAACAATGACAAGAATCTTGATATTTGAATTAAAACTTGAAAAACAAACCCTTAATAATTGAATCTTGAAGCAAATAATTCCTTTGATGTTCCTAGATGTTTCTCCTTCTTCTTCTCTATCAAAAACTGAGTTAAACTACTCCTAATGGCTGCTCCTAAGTTGTGACCTACGTTCCCTACAATATTAGAGAGTTTAAAACCTAATGGGAGACTTGAGAACAAATCAGCATAAAAGGCAAAATTTGCGTGTTAGGTACCCCGAACCGGTTCGGGTGTACCTGCGAACCGGTTCGCCCCCCCGAACCGGTTCAGGTTGGGGTTCGCGAATGTGTGCTGGCCTGGAGTTCAACACTTAGGATTTTTCTGACTTTTCTCTTCTTTTCTTGGATTTTTCTTCAACTTCAACTGAGCCTAACTTTTCAACCGTAGCTCGAATTTGGGAGCCGTTTCTTCCAATGTTCTCGTTGTTCTGAGCTCTTCAACTTTCCAGTTGACTTCTCCTTTCGGATCTGGCTGCAAAATTACCAATTTGCCCTTGAACTTGCCTTCTTAGCTTTTCTCGCATTGTCTTGCTTCCTCCTTTGCACTGCTTGCATAATTAACCTGTAAAACCAATAGGAGAAGAACAAAACACGAAATACTTGCCACGAAGGTTAGTAGCATAAATGTGAATCAAATCCATATATGTTACATCACTCGGGTTCACAAAAGTACCGAAATTAGGGGGATAAATATACAATATTTATGCCCAATCAAACCATACTCTCATGTGGTGTTTCACTAAGACCGTTAAATTCAGTTTCTGCTCTTCAGTAGGTTCGTTAACCCTCTTTACTCCCTTCTTTTGGAAGGACTGCAATCACCAATAACCGTATAACTTTTATGACATCAAAATTAGTCATCCCAGATGGATTTCTCATCCATACAGGTATTCTACTCACGAGTCCTTTATCAACTATAAACCCTTTGGATAATTTATACCCCTCTGCCAGGTATGAAGTTCATTATGCTATTCAACCTTTCTATCACGATCGGTTTCTATCTTACCCATTGTGCTAAACATCAAAATTTCACTCGCATTGTTACCACATCGAATGGAAGACCTCACGGTCAACTCGTACCCAATTTCTCTCTAAATTTCAAACACACCTCTTTATACATGGTGATTGCCTCTTATCACTACACGATGCTTCTAAGAGCTATAACTTTTAACTCCAATTTAATTATGAGTGCCGTCACGCCCCACTTTACACAATTGCCTTCGGATTTTCTACCTCCGCTGGTCTGTTACACTTTCTCATTTTCTTTTCTGCATCTTCACCGACGGGTTTTCAAAAGAGTCCCTCTGATTTCCCCTTTTATCGATTATGCTAGGTGGTCCTAAAATCATTCCACCGTTATTTATAAGTGTGTCCTGGGAACCCACAGTTCCTGAGTAACAATTTTTACTATCCCTTACTTACGTAATTCTCATTGTGATTTTTGTCCCAATCACTCTTACCCGATTGCTCAATGTCTTCTGTTGCGCTTCTCCTCCCGCAGTTCTTCTTACGGCCCTCGCTGGTCGTCCCAAAATGTTCGGTGTTCGAATCACACTGAATTTCGTATAATGAGTCACATCCATTATAATTCGTAGCAGGATAACGTAAGTCGCGTACGTAGGGGAACACAACAATCCTATCATAAGGCTCTACATCAAATAACGATACGCTTAAACGTAATAAGCCGCACAGATCCTAAGGACACTAGAACCTGATGCTCTGATACCACCTGTGACACCCCACCCAATTAAATATAAGGTGATCAGTCCTCTACCAATTTAAAACAGGATATTCAGTTGGTTCATTCTCAGCATCACTGTCAAAAAACTTTTTAACATATTAATCACCTAATATAAAATTACGCTAGGTGTCAAAACATTTCCAATTTAATAAAACCAAGTAAATCCATTTCTTTCCATTTTAAAATATAAACCATTCACCACACATAGGAATGTAAATAAATACTGAACATGAATCAAGTAATGAAATAAATAAGACTGGATAAAACCTCCCAGTTCAAAACTCCAAACCATATAATAAACTGAATAAAATATATCTAATGGAAGAACTAGAAGTGGGCGGCATATACCCTAAATAAGAAGTCTCGATGAGACTGAATGGAAATGATATATGCGTCTACTGCAAGGACCTACAGCTTCCACAACAGCTGCAACACGTCAAGCAATCCAAATCTCTAAATCTGATACTCCTGTGGCTGAGCACCTGATATAATACATATATATAGCAAAAGAGAGAAGAGATACAAGAAACGGGTCAGAGCCCGATGTGTAAAAATAATTTAGCAAGTATTTAAAACTGGTTCTTAAAACAAGTCTTATACGCATGTTAGTTATCGAACTCTCACATGAGTTTCTCACCTCTCGTCTATTGTGAACGCCTAACGTTTATCTAATCTCCCCCTAGTTATACCTCCCAGTCTAACTAGTCAGAAACCATACTAATACTAGCTACGCTCACTAGTAGTATTCCCGTATCGCCCATACAATACGCTATTCCGATAGTTTATCTCACATACTAAATTTCATTATTCGCCGTTTGAATGGTTAATCTTTTATTCACTAAGATCATTTTACTTCTCATTTTCATTTTATCTACAAGTCTAACAAAGTATAAAGTTATCCAAGTATACTCATACATATATATAATCTCATCATCCCTATATATATACACAAATCCTGCACCCTTAGGTTAAGACTGCATGGTACAATGTAATAATTATTATTATTACCAAATCTACTAATTTCACACAGTAGCAATATTCACAAGTCCATATATATATATATATATATATATATATAGTCACATCATCCCTATACATATATATATATACTAATACTGCACGCTCGGCTAAGTCCCATTAGTGCACATATCCAGAAAATCATGCATCCCCGGATTAGCACCCATTAATGCACCTATCAATAATAATTCAGCACCCCCGGGTTATCACCCATTAGTGCGCCTAACAATAGAATATTGCATGCCTGGGTTAGCACCCATTAATGCACCTATCAATAATCATTCAGCACTCCTGGGTTATCACCCATTAGTGCGCCTAACAATAATCATCTTTGTACCCCCGGTTTATCACCCATTAGTACACTTAATAATAGAGTTTCTGCACCCCCGAGTTATCACTCATTAGTGCTCTTAACTATAAGGTTCTTGCACCCCCGGGTTATCACCCATTAGTGCTCTTAACAATAATATCACATAATAGGCATACACACATCCTATTATAATTTATAGGTATTTCTCCAACCTACATATATACTCTTCGTACGTATTTTAATCTCATCTCTACGTATTGTATAAATATTTAGATTACTATCGCTCTCGTAATCTCCAAGGTATACTCTCTATCTATACTGAAATAATTAAAGTATTTATTCTCACATACTTTCCTGAAATTCCATCTTATTTAAATTTACTAATTGGCAGTTCCTCTCACTCCAATAAACCGATAAGTTCAAAACTAGACTTTGAGAAAATTCCCTCTGTCGCTCGAACCAGAAGGGTTGTCGTTTGAACGACTTCCACGTGTCGCTCGAGCAACTTCACGCGAGATGCCATCTCGCTCGAACGACTTCACACGAGATCTCCATATCGTTTGAACCACTTCGCGCGAGATCCCTATCTCGTTTGAACCACTTCGCGCGAGATTGCACTGTTCGTCTTCTTCACCAAACTTCAACATTTTTTCACCATTTTTGAACCTAAAAACCTCTAAGATTCAATTCCCAACAACTCATCATCAATACCCATTAACCCCTAACAGGTTATAGATCATTTCTATCATCCTAGGATCCTTACTTCGTCATAAATCATCATAATTTCATAAAAACCCCAAATTAATTCACATGAACCCTAGTTTCCAAAATTTTAATTAAAGAACCTAATCAACCCAGATTCGTTCATCAATATACAATCCAATCCCATGATTAATCCTCTACAAACATGAATGAATTCCAACAACTAATTAAACCAATCCTTAATCATAATTTAAATCTCCAATTTTCACCCAATTAACATATAAATCATGATTAATTCCACCTAGACTAACATGATCATGATTATTGCTAAAAGAATGCAAGTAATAAACACTTACCTAGAATATGACGGTCTGATCCGTTGGTGATGTTGGTATGTGCGCGTTCCTCTCTTCGCGATCTATGCGTTGGTAGTCACGGTTGTGCATGGTGACGTCAAACGAGCCTTCTCTCTTGGAATTTGGCTCTCCCTCACACCCTCCATGGCCATTCTTGATTTGTGTAATCTGTTAACCCTAATGAACTTTCCTTATCTAGATATAATTAATCCCAATTTTCGTCCATTAGTTTAGCCCAAAAATACAATTTACCAAAATGCCCTCTCGGGATGCCAATTAGGCCTAAAATTGCCCCGGGACCCAAACTAAACACCCGAGTATACTATTCTGACTATCTCGACCCTTTCGGACTCAACGGTGCACTCGAAATGACCATACGAGTTAATAAAAATAAATTCTCTTTTTATCCCATTTAGTTAGTCCCGACACGACTCACACGCGTGACAGACTTAAATTACCAAACTGCCGTAATTCTCACTTCCGACAATTTATCAACTATCATAATTCCATATTACATATCACACAGTAATATTCAATAGTTCACAACAATAAGTATTAACCCTTGGCACGCTAGTTAATAATTATTTAAATCCGGATTAATAACAAATTAATTTCTCGCATTTTAATTTAATTAATCCAACAACAATAATTAATCACATAATTATTTAAATCATAAAAAATACGGGGTGTTACATACCACCCATTTCATACGATTGATTTTAAGCAACAAAACCAACATACCTAAAAACCCACTTATGTTTGAAAGTGATTTAAACACAAAATCACTCTTGAAACAAGATACCCCCAATAACATGTGTGCTTAGAGATTAAAACATAAATCTTTTAAGACATATATTTAAACCCTAATACCCCTTTAAGCAAAATACATGGGATCACTTGTTTGTTTACTTTTCTAGATGGAGAAAGTAAACCCATTTCACCATTATTTTAGTGAAATAATTGTACTTTACATTTTGGTTATAAATCTAGTATTATTGATTACGGTTAAACTTTATTGTATACTCACAATCGGTGCTACCGTTGTTGCGGAGAGTTAAGGATTATAAAGACATTTGGTCTCTTGCATAGGTACCCCTTGGGTAAGGATGAGTTTAACATCTTATTGGCTGCGGTTTATAAGATGTTGTTCCTTATGAAGTTTTGATTTCACTATAAGTGAATCGAAGAGAGTGAAGTTCTCAAGTACTGTCTCTAGCGTGGACGTAGGTGGGGTCGAACTAGCGTGGACGTAGGTGGATGCCCCTAGTAAGTAGAAGATCCTTGCCAACATGTTAGTGGCTAAGAATGCTGATTTGGTCCCCACACTATTGAGCCTTCTTGAAGTCTGACCATGAAGTGTTCGATAAACTTCAACTGACCAACTAATCTCTTATGTTTTTCAAAAACACTTTCCTTGGTAAGTACTTATGTTGTGTTTCGATTTTTTATTTAATTCTTTGAAAATTTATGTTGTACTAATTTTCTTGATTGACTTTTGTCTTACAGTTCTTGGTGGATATTGTTGACATTCTGAACAGAATGTTCGATCAGGACTAGGCCAATGGAGACATGATTTACACCTTAAACGAGTCTTTGAAGGATCTAAGGGCCACTGATAAGGCCTATAAAACTAAGGCGAAGGCCAAGGAATTAGATCTCGCCAAATAATAGTTCAAGATCGAGTAGCTAGAAAAGGATATTGATGAGTCTACACATACCTTGTCCGAGGCCTTAGAGGCTAAGGACAAGGCCTATGAACAAGGGTGGAACGATGACTTTGGTGAGACTAAGAAATAACTGGATTACATCTCAAGCTAAGATGATTCATTGGTCAAAATTGGGGTCCCCCCGAGTCTAAGCTCTTCAGTGAGCACCATCAAAGTTCTCCACCTATCTTGAATAAAAATAAAAGTGAAGCAGTGGGCGACGACCAGGAGAAAGAGGGCGCTGAACAGTTAATGACTTAAATAAGGCCATGGTTGAATAAGATTATGTGAAAAATAAAGAAGGCCAAGCTATTTAGATCAGTGTAAGACTTCTTGTACTTTGTATTTACTGTATTTTTATTGTTTGCATTGTTAGGGCTTGCACAACTTTCATATTCTAATGTAGTAGTGTAACACCCTGCGCATTTTGGCAAGTGAGGTGGCCAGCCACCACCGCCAAACCATGTCGGGCGTCACTATATAAGTTATCATTCTCATCATGCGATAGAAATATCAGATATTTAAAACCTTTTTCCATATATAATATTCAGATTTATCCAACTAATATAAACATTCATACAAATTAAGATCCATCTCCATGCTATCTCCCAGAATAAATCCAACTTTAAATTATTTAAAACTCAGATGAAATAATCCAACTAAAAATATTAGACTGAAACCATAAACAATTGTGGAACCGATTGGCCCACCAAATCAATAAATAACAGTTTCATCATAAAAATGACGAAATGGAAATAAATAAAACTACTACTAAGGAGATGACATAAATATTCAGGTACACTCCAAAGATCTCCAATCCATCCTATGTAGATACTCGAGCACTGTACCTGAAATGTTAGTGAACACAATGGGTTAGAGCCCACCGCATGAATACTATCTACCCCTCCCAATTAAGCTCCGTAAACCCAGACAAAAGCATTACACATGATAAATATCACAATAGAGTATTTTAAATTAAAAGATATTAATATGTGAGTAAGAATAAACAACCACTATTTACCCACATAACTAAGTCATCCCCTGATGTTCAAGTCCAATTATGATATTACCACATTAAGTTATCAACTCATGATTATTAATTAAATTAATGTATCCAATTTTTTTATGCGACACCAATATAGCCAGTTCACCCTATTACGAGTCCTGCATATACTCCTATCACGCTCAGATTATTTATGCGGCATCAGTATATCCAGTTCACCCTATTACGGTTCCTACATATACTCCTGGCCTACTTAAGTTCTACACCACATCCATTCCCCTTACTATAGCCAGTTCGCCCCATTTCGTTAGCACTGCACATACTCTTGAGGTTCCACGCATGATACGTCACTATAGCTAATTTTCTCAATTTCATTAGCCCTGCATATACTAGTGATGCCAACACACACCCACGTCGATATAGCCAGTTCGCACCTTATTGTTAGCCCTGCTCTTACTCGTGATGAAAATCCATTTTAATACCCGTTTATTATCTTAGGAATTAATTATAAATTTATTATTAAGTTATTATTCTTCTCTATTAGCCCCACCTATTATTTTGGGTAACCCAACCTAAACCATCCCTATTCCTATACCTAGAGATCATCGAAACCCCAAGCGTACCCTATCCTATCACTTTTAAAGAATACCTATCAAAATTTTTACCTAGTCTCGCCCATAGGCTAACGGAACAACGAAGAAATGTACTACTTAACCCCATCCTGAAAATACTCAATCATAAAAATCTACACTCGCTAGTACGATACCTAGAAAGTGGTAACAACAACAAAGGCCTACCTACTAGTCTTATATCTAGCAAGCAACCTAAAATCAAAGGGAAAGAAATAACTACCCGACAATACCGTCATCCCCATGGTCTTGAATATAATCACAATTCATGATCACATAAGGCATATTTTCATCCTATCACAACAATTCTTTAATTTAATCACAAGTTTACTATTTATTCAATTTATGTCCGTTTAATTGTAATATTAATTAAAAATTCATCTTTTAATAACTTATATAATTTCCATCCACATGCATATTTTGGGGGTATACAATAATAAATTTATATTCTACAAGATGCACATAAATGACACGATTTTATAAGTCGAATTCAATTTCTAAAGTTTATACAAATTATTCTAACATGCGAACGTCCATATATTCTAATGGAATCCCACCCTCTAATCTAAGCATGAGAGAGTTTTGAGTCTTAATTCGTATTAGAGGCTTTAATAAAAAGAGTCCCAAATTTAGTTTTGCCTTTTCTATCTAGTCTCTCTAATTTATTTTACGAAAAGATTGATTATTAGTGTTGAGAAAACATTTAAAATGCATAATACTAAAGGGGAACAATATAAGTATTCATGCCTGTAAAAAGTCATTTGAAGAATCCGATTGCATGGTTATGTCCCTCTCGAGAAAATAATAAAGACATGTTCTTGGATGATCTTGAGAAAACTTGGTTTAGCTCTTCAAAACTTGGATTGAAAATTGATTTAAATGATGTTTATGTCTTATAGATGAGAGGAATTATAAACATGGGAGGCTATTGCTTTTTGATAAAGTTGCAATGTGTTTTAAAACCCTAAACCCGTGATTTTTTATTTTAATGAAAGAAAAAAGTATCCTACACAAACACTACAGAAAGAACCCCAATTTCTGCCCACAGTTAGAGCGAATTCGCTCCAAGGGATGAACCGGTTCGGATGGCATGACAAACCGAAGTCCCTCAATTTTATATGAAAAATTATCATTTTTAATTTTTAAATCTTGATTAAAATCTTATTTCGCTTAAATCAAAACCAATATTTTTATGTATAAAGATTAATTAATTTTAAAATTTTAATTTATACAAGATTTTACAGTTTTAATATCACGGGGTATTACATACTCCCCCACTAGTACATGAATTTCGTTCTCAAAATTCGACGAAGTGTAAACGTCAAACGTAAATCACGCAAATAAAATAATGCTTACATATGACTACCCATGAAAATGCCATGATTGAGCGCCCATACACCCAATCCTACATGAACCTACCGCGCGAGAAAATTACAATATATATCAACTATATATATAAACATATTTACAAAAATAATACCTACCATCTTAACCCACTGTCCACGTCTTGGCTACTGCTGTGCCTTCCTTACCTGAGGCTCCCGATTCAAAATTAAATAACACCTACCCACTGTGGGTGTTGTTAGTGCTCATTGTGTACCTGGTGTTGCCGATCTTTGAGGCCCTTGGATCTAGTGGCCGTGTGCTCCTTAACCCTTCTATACCTGCACTCTTGGACACTTCACAACTCAATGTCCAATCTCCTCATAATTGTAACACGCGCCGCTAAAAGGTCCAAACTGCCTAGCTGCCCCCCGCTCACCTTGTTGTCCCAACCCCTATCCCTAAGGGCCTCATGGAACGCCATTTCTTTGCGGAATGGCATGTTTCTCCTGACTTGCTCATTGCCTCTTTTATGGTTGGTCATTGTGACCCTTGTTCTCCCAATTCATCATGTTCCCTTCCTTTGCACTCGACTCTATCCTTTTACCCAACTTCTTTTGGTAATTCACTTTCTCCTGCCACAACAACAACACGATGTTCACTACCTGGGTGTAAGTAGTGTATGCCTAATTTCCCAACACTGTTTGATTAATCGACCATAACAAACCCTAAATAAAACACTCCATCTTCTTCGCCTCGAGATTCACCTCCTTCGATACAAACATCGACAGATTGTGAACTCCTGTTCATAGTCAGCAACTGATTTTGAACGCTACACTAAATCAAGAAACTCCCTCTTCTCCGCGCTCCTAATTGCATAAGGAAAATATTTATCATTAAATTTCACAAAAAATTCTCCATTTTTCAGACGATCCCTATCCTTAGATGTGGTGACACTCTCCCATCACTGCAATGCATCCCCAGTCAACTTGAATGTAGCCAACACTTGCTTCTGCACATCAGTACAATCTACCATACTCAAGTGTCTCTCCATATCCTTCCTCCATTGGTGAACAACTCTTAGGCCAGATCCCCCTGTGAAAGTGGGAGGATTGCCCTTGTGGGAACTGGCTTTCACCGCGTCTCAAACTGAGGTGAGTGTACCTTGCTGTTTTGCCTCTAGGTTTCCACACCTCTGTCTCCCTATCTCAATATCGGGCATTGTGGCCTCCTCACGAATGAAAGATGCTAACTCATTGGCACCTAAAATAAACTGACCCTACCTTTACTGAACTGCGGGACAAAAAATTGAACCCTCTTTCCTATCTCTAGATCTCCCAGTGTTCGCCATCTGAAAAGATAGGAACAAACAACAATCAGACTCGAAATAACTAAAGAGTACAAATCATTAAAATTAATTAAATATAGGTAATGCGAAAACTAAACGAAATCATAACCTACGAGACCTAAGACCATACTCAGATACCATCAGTAACACCCTACGCATTCTGGCAAGCTCGGTGGCTAGCCTCCTTCGCCAAACTACACCAGGCGTCAGTAAATACGTTATTATTCTCAGTATACAAAAATATGAGACATTAAAAAACTTTTTCCACGGATAATATTCAGTGTTATGCAACCATTATAAACATTCATGAAAATTAAAATCCATCATCATGCTATCTCCCAAAATAAATCCAACTTGAAATTATTTAAAACACAAATGAAATAATCCAACTAAAAATATCCGACTGAAACCATAAAAATTGTGGGACCGATTGGCCCACCAAATCAATAAATGAAAGTCTCATTATAAAAACGACGGAATGGAAATAAATCAAACTATTACTAAAGCGATAACATAAATATTCAACTGCACTCCAAAGATCTCCAATTTATCCTATCAATCTAATCCATCACTATATCTTAAATGTTAGCCAATGCAATGGGTCAGAGCCCACCGCATGAATATTAACTCCTCCTTCCAACGAGGGTCCGTAAATCCATATAAAAGCATTATATATGATAAACATCAATTTAAATTAAACGATATATATATATATATATACATATATATATATGTATATATATATATATATATATATATATTAACATGCGAGTAAAAATAAACTACCATCATCTACCCACATAATCAAGTCACCACCAATGTTCAAGTCCAGTTATGATATTACCACATTACATTATAAACTAATGATTATTAATTAAGTTAATGTATCTAATTTTATTTATGCGACACCAGCATATCCAGTTCACCCTATTATGATTCTTGCACATATTCCTGGCACGCTTAAATAATTTATGCGACACCGGTATAACAAGTTCACTCTATTACGGGTTCTGCACATACTCCTGACCCGCTTAAGTTCTACCCCACACCCATTACCCTCAATATAGCAAGTTCACCCAATTTCGTTAGCACTCCACATACTCGTGAGGTTTCATGCACGACATGTCACTATAGCCAGTTTACCCAATTTTGTTAGCCCTGCACATACTAGTGATGCCAACACACACCTATGTCATTATAGCCTATTCGCCCATTATTGTTAGCCCTGCTCATACTTGCGATGCAAATCCATTTTAATACCCGTTTATTATCTTAGGTATTAATTACCAATTTATTATCAAGTTATCATTATTCTCCATTAGCCCCACCCATTATTTTGGGTAACCCAACCTAACCCAACCTAAACCATCCTTAGTCCCATACCCAGAGATCACCAAAACCTCAAGTGTACCCTATCCTATAACTTACGAAGAATACCCATAAAAATTTCTACCTAGTCTTGCCCCTAGGCTAACGGAATAGCGGAAAAGTGTACTACTTAACTCCACCTCGAAAATACTCAACTGTAAAAATTTGCACTTGCTAGTACCATACCTAGAAAGTGGTAACAACAACAAAGGCCTACCTACTAGTCACATACCTAGCAAACAACCTAAAATAAAAGGGAAAGAATAACTACCCAACAATCCCGTCATCCCCGCGGTGTCGAATATAAGCACAATTCACGACCACATAAGGCATATTTTTATCCTATCACAATAATTCTGTAATTTAATCACAAGATTACTATTTATCCAATTTATGTCCGTTTAATTATTATATTAATTAAACAATTCATTTTTCAACAACTTATATAGTTTCCATCCACATGCATATTTCAGGGGCATACAATAATAAATTTATATTCTACAAGATGCACATAAATGACTTGATTTTACGAGTCAAATTCAATTTCTAAAATTTGTACGATTTATTCTAACATGCGGACGTCCATATATTCTAACGGAATCCCAACCCCTAATCTAAGCGTGCAAGAGTTTTGAGTCTTAATTCGTATTAGAGACTTAAATAAAAACAGTTCCAAATTTAGTTTCACATTTCCTAATTAGTCTCTCTATTTTATTTTAAGAAAATAATTATTATTAGTGTTTAGTCAACATTTAAAATGTTTAATATTAAAGGAGAACAATAGAAGCATTCATTCCTGTAAAAAGTCATTCGAATAATCCAGTTGCACGGTTGCGTTCCTCTTGAGAAAACAATAAAGACGTGTTCTTGGAAGATCTTGAGAAAAAATAATTTAGCTCTTCAAAACTTGGGTTGAAAAATAATTTAAATGGGGTTTAGGTTTTGTAGATGAGAGAAGGTATAAACACAGGAGGATACTGCTTTTTGAGAAGGCTAAATGTGTTTTAAAATCCTAAACCCGTGCCTTTTATTTTAATAAAATAAAAGAGTTTGAGTCATACATAAACACAACAAAAAGAACCCCAATTTTCCCCACTGCTGGAGCGAATCGGTTTTCTTCCAGGGCCGAACTGGTTCGGATGGCTTGACAAACCAAAGTCCCCTCACTTTATATGAAAAATTATAATTTCCTATTTTTAAATTCTGATTAAAATCTTGTCTTACTTAAATCAAAACCAACACTTTTAAGTATAAAAATTAGTTAATTTCATAAATTTATTTTTCTCAAAATTTTAATTTATACAAGATTTTATAGTTTTAAAATCACGGGGGGTTACAAGGACTTATCATTTTGGCCTTATTGTATCTTGTTCGATTACTTTTGATTGTTGGTGTGTGTTTTCTTTATTTCCAGTTTCTGAATGCCTTTCGTTTTTTTATCTTATCTTTGTAGTCAAATAATGACTTGGCACTAGTGCTAATAACTTAAGAGAGTGAAGACTTAAACTTCACTTTTCATCGGGATACTTCGATCCGAGTTAGAGAAGCTTTCCTGTCTATTCGACAAACACTATAAATGATGACAAGTGCTTATGGCGAGCAGACTCGCTTAGTGGCTTCTCTTCAAGACGAGATTAAGGATATTAGAGACATTGTTGGTCTGCTGCAGGATGAGAATAGTTCCCTAAGGGAGAAGAACGACAGAGCCGAGCAAACTTATAACGACGATTAAGTGACCAATAGGAGTCTTCAATATAAGGTGATGAGATTGAGATATCAGTTTTGTCACGGACCTTACATAGTCTGGTCGGAGGGCTGCGATGGAAAAAACTCTACCAGATTGTAACTTCGGGGAGGATCCATCGAAGGAGATGACCTTTCATGGTGTTTAAAATCGTGATATTAGAAGGTTAAAAGGAGAACTTTGACACGGAGGTAAGTGATCGTCAAGTTTTAATAACACACAATAACTTACCACCATGTAAACTAATGCATAACTAACCTAACATTTCATGGTGATATGCCAACATTATATTTCCTTTACTCCAATTTAACTAGACGCATTGATAAGTCACCGTGATAGGGAAAAACATGATAACTTATCACCTTTATAGGCCAGTGACAAGTCACCATGATTGTAAATGTTACATGATGACTCATCACCATTTGTACACAGTACCACAATTACTTAATACCGTGTAAATGTAATTATGACTCTTGCCAATTAATTAATAATTTTATTTGTAGTTTGACGAGAAGATATTGAATGATAAAAAAGTTTAGAATGAAAATTGAAAAATTGTATGTACTAGTGCGAGCACAAGTGGTGGGGGAGGGGGGGATTGACACCGTAATATCTATATAATATGGAATGACACTATACACCAAGCCAACTCAAAATAGGCATGGTGAAAAGCCAATGTTTGAATGTAATACGATGTCTAAACACCGGGTGGTTTACTAATCCAAATTGTTATCGTCACATTTTTACATAGACACTGTACATGAAGGAAGCTTTAAATTTTCACGATTATAAGACACCATGTTCTTCTTAACACAACAACTACAAAAATATATTCTTAATTCCACAACCACCATAACTTCATGTCGTATGTCTTACACAACCACGATAAAGTTCCACTGTATCCATTCATATTTAATTGTTTGCTCATACTTAATGCCTACTCAAATTGAACCAATTTTGTTTAACAAAATTACACAAAATGAAATCCCAACATGCATAAATTTCTTTATCTTTGGTTTCTTTCCTTTAGGATCATGTCTGATCTTCGACCTCAGTTCTTTCACGATCTCTTTCTTGTGCCAAGCTTCCCCTTGCCTTTGACTGCCCAACTCGCCGTTCTTCTTGCCTCACAATGTACATCCACAATCGCTTTGGTACTTGCTAGGACATCTATCACGTCTTGTGATTCTCCTACATTAATTGTGTCTTATAGGAGTTTCACTGCCCCATTAATTGCATTCACCTGATGGATATTGAGATGTAATTTTCATTCTACATTTAACTTCTCACCATTGTAAGTAAACATATGACAAAATATGCATACACGGTGACTTCCCACCATGGGTACATGCCTTGACAAAGTGATGTGATATCATGTCTTTTTAAGGTTCATACTGGTTGTATGCCATTACTCGCGGGGTCTCATCACCGTGATACGTCATCACCCATGATGATGGGACACCGACGTTACAGACCGCCATTGTAGATTTTATTTTCAAATTAATGAAGCTTCGATAATGCACATTTCCCATTAATTTCCATGTTTAAAACCATATATTTGCTCGATAATTAATTAGGTGTGTTTGATTGAAAATATGGAAAATGCGTGGAAATTGGTTCATTTGGACGAGAAGTTGGAAAATGTGTGAAAAAAAATGAGTTTTTTGTCTTACTTTTTCTATTTTCCATGGAAATCAATTCTTTGGTGGGTGGATAAGAAATAGTTTCCACTAAAAATGAGGTTTGAGAAGGAGTACTTGTTAAGTGGATGAGTATTCTTCTTACATGAATTATTCACAATCAAGATACTACAAAGGTAAAACATGAGTTGAAACAACTATTTTTCATGAATTTTTTTTCGATAAAAAGTAGTTATTTGGACTCATGTTTTCTCTTGTAGTACCTTGATTGCAAACACTTTATATAAGAACAACCACCATTCAAGTAGCAGGTGCTCCATCTCATACCTCATTTTTATTATCGATCCACGAAAGAATTGATTTCCATGGAAAATAGAAAAGTAAGACCAAAAAGTCTTTTTTCCGTTCATTTTCCATGCTTGCAATCAAACACACCTTTAGTGAATGAAAACATGTGAGAATAGCATGCATTTCAAAATTTATTAGGGTCCGTTTGATAGAACAAGCTAGAATTTATTTTCAAGTAATTGAAAAGCTGAAATTCAATTCTTACCCCCCCCTCCTCCCGCCGCGCAAAAGAATTGAATTCCATGACAAATTAACTTTTTGTGCATAAGGTATTAGGACCTTAGTGTAACTTAAAATTATTTACCATGGAAAATAAATACTATCAAATGTGCATAAAAGATGAAAAATGAGAAAGATTCCTTATTTATCATGACAAATATTGCTATAAAACGAACTCTTAGGATTTGTTAATGTGAGGTGATAAATAATTTGGGTTTGTGAGGATTCTTCATATCATGGATGCTTGCTCTAAGCCGTTGCAATACTTACTTGATACAAGCTTTAATTTCTTCAAAAGCTTAGGTTCCACTTGGTTTGTCTCTAGAGAGAATTGATTTATTTAATAAAGGGTTTTATATGGGTTGACTTTTGGAATATTTTTTTTGTGAGTGTTTGGAATAAGATTTTAGTTAGTATGTTACGATAGCGAGTATTTTGAAAGATAATATTGAGGTGATACTACGTGTTGATACTAAATTTAGTCTGCTGACATGACCCAATTGAGTGAAGACACGTGGCAATCTACGTGGCAACAACAAACACTTTCGAGAAACTCAGACGCTCCGAGGAACCATACTACAACGAGGAACTCTGCTTCCCCGACCAACTCAGAAGCTTCGACCTATAAGAACTCTCCGAGGAACTTTTGAGTTTCGAGGAACTCTTGAGCACCGATAAACTTAGGCGGTCCGAGCTGCACCTCGAACAAAGCATTAATAACAGGATAACCAACAGTTTGACTGTTCATTAAATGCTTATCATTCAGATGTATACACTTAAGGGGCATTAAATGTATTACCCTTTCACATTACAGCCTTAGGGCTATAAATACATTGTATTACCCTCATTGTAGGGGGATCGGAATTTCTGGAGAAAACTTGTAATCGAGAATTCCCAAACAGTCAGCAATAACAGAAACAGTGGACGTAGGCCATTCTTATAAGGCTGAACCACTTTAAAAGTTCTTTGTCTCATTTTATTTATCTGTGATTAAATAATTAGATACAATCTAATTTTTTACATCAACAGATTGGCGCTGTTTGTGGGAAAGGATTGGTAATATCGTTTTTTATAAAAAAATAACTCATCACAAATGGCTGATATTCCAGAACCCAACCATCGAAACGCTGGAAGCCCTCCAAATCCATCTGCTCCGCCTAATATTTCAGATCTGGCTGGAATAATGATAAATCTGGCCCAAGGCCAGACAGTTATGCAAGAAACGATGCGACAACTCATACGAACCCTCCATGGCGGTGCACCAACCCATTCAGAATCACGAAGTATTCAAAGAAATACACGTTTACCTTCTTCACGTACTAGGCGTACTGATTCATATCGTACTGGGGAATCTGAAGATTTTTCTTATCAACCTGGACGAACTTCGTCAGTGCGGGCCACAAATACTGAACAACGTATCACTCTCTTTCCAGAAATGACTAGTGCGCTAGAGAGGTTAAGCAGGGTATCACATTTTGATCGATTAGGACCTAGAAGGAGTAGAAGTCCTCTTAAAGTCGTATCGAGGAGTTTTCGACGACCATCAGATTTAAGGGAAGGATCTGCCCAGTCACGACTAGCTGCTTGTCGAGATATATCCTAAGAAGCCACATCAATTCGATCAGTTGCTCCAACCAACAGGCCCGAGGAAAGAAACGATGCGTGGAAAGGCTCTATTCAGAGGCTGGAGGATAGATTAGGGGAAATGGCTAAGGCCAAGAACCCTCTACAACGAACTTTTGTTCAAGGAACACCTTTTGTCCAGGCCATTGTAGATTTTCCAACACCATCAAAGTTCAAAGCACCTGTTGTGACCCCCAAATATGATGGAAAGATCGACCTTGTCCTTCATATAGAACAATACCAAGCTGCAGCCGACATCTATGCTATTCCAGATGAGATGAGATGCAGAGCATTCTCGGGAACTCTTACCGGATCTGCTCAAATGTGGTATAATAATCTTCCTCGGGGTAAGATCTCAACTTTTCTTCAACTGGCCGAGTTATTCATTGGGAATTTCTATTTTGGGGCAAAGCCTGTTAATCGAGTAGCGCATTTGTTAAGTGTTAGACAAAACGCTGGTGAAAGTACCAGAGATTATATAACTCGTTTTAATAACGAGAAGCTCGAAGTCATTGACTATGAGGAAAAAGCAGTAATTACCGCCTTGATGAGTGGATTACTGCCCAAAAAGTTGTACTACACTTTGGCTAAAGATCCGCCTAGAACCATGTCAGATCTGATGGGAAAAGTAGCCAAGATTATGAATGCCGAGGAGGCTATGGCTGCGAAGAAGAATATGGATGCCAAAGAAACCAAGGTGGAAGGTGATAAAGCTAAGAAGAAAGAGCATAAGAACAATGGTAGTGACAAACACTCAAGAACAAGGTCGTCATGGGAAGTATTGAAGAAATTTGATAATTATACTCCTTTGAAGAAAGACATCAACCATGTTCTAGAAGAAATCAAGAACAACGAGGAATTAAATTAGCCAGAGAAAAGGAAGGCAGACCCAGACATGAGAAATAAAGCAAAATATTGCGAGTTTCACAAAGACCATGGCCATATGACTAAAAATTGCATAGCTCTTCAGAATGATATTGAAACACTCATCAGACGAGGAAAACTGGCAAAGTTTGTTGATCGGAGGAATGATAGAAGAAACAACGATCGAGCACGAGAGAGATCTAGATCTCCTCGTCGAGCAGAGGAGAACAAGAAGAGAGACCATGAAGTTGATCCAAAAGATGACCCCGATCTTCCAAAGAGACCAAGGCATCCAGAACGTGAGGTATTTTCAATACGCTTTGGGTCATTTGATTGTAATGTTATTACAGGTGGAGATGCAGGAGGAGGAGACTTTACTGCCGAGAGAAAAGCTTACCTCCGTGAGGCTCAAGCTTACTCATACATTCAACGAATAAATCTAGCTGAGGAGGATCGCCCGAGAAAGGTGAACAAAGAGAAATTGGTCATTGGTTTCTCAAAGAACGACCTCGCAGGTGTTTAATATCCTCATGATGACCCATTGGTGATCAAAATGACGATGAAGGAGGTAATAATTTCAAGAGTACTGGTAGACAATGGTAGCTCGACAGACATCATGTTCTACTCGTGCTTCGACAGTTTAAATCTAAAGCTATCTCAACTGGAGCCTTATCATAGACCCCTCCTTGATTTTGCTGGCTAGAAAGTATTTCCACTTGGGACGATCAAATTGGATATATTCATTGGTACGTGGCCTGCTTGTTGAATAGAAAGAATACGCTTCTCCGTGATGGATAAGAATGTTCAATCATCATACAATATCATAATGGGAAGAGTAGGATTGAAGAAGTTCGAGGTTGTACCATCTACGGTACATCAATGCTTAAAATTTCTAATAAATTTTGGAGTAGGAGTTGTTAAAGGTGATCAGAAAGTAGCTCGGGAATGCTATTATTCATCCGCCGAGCAAGAGGAAATGGAGGAGTCAAGGAAAAAGACCACCACCTATCAAGTGGATGAAGGTGCATAAATTGAAACATTGGATCTTAGAGATGAGTCGCAACTCGTGAAGGGTCAAGTGGTGGAAGCTACTGAAAACATCATCCTGGATGACGAACACCCTGAACGAACTACTCAAGTAGGTTCGTCGTTGGAAGCCTCACTAAAACAGAAATTGATAACTTTCCTAAGAAGCAGAAAGCAAACTTTTACGTCGAGTCACGAGGACATGCCTGGGATAGACCCAAATTTCTTATGTCACGAACTCAATGTGAATAAGGAGATCAAACCTGTGAAGCAGAGAAGAAGAGTATTCAGTCCCGAGAAGAATCAAGCTATACAGGAGGAAGTCGAGAAGCTACAGAAAGCTTATCTTATTGAAGATGTTAAATATTCAGACTGGTTAGCAAATGTGGTGATGGTGAAAAAGAAGAACAACAAATAGAGGATGTGTGTAGATTTCACCGACCTCAACAAAGCATGCCCAAAGGATCACTTTCCGTTGCCCCAAATTGATCAACTAGTGGATGCTACCTCGGGACACGAGCTACTGAGCTTCATGGATGCTTATTCTGGTTACAATCAGATTAAAATGAAACCTGAAGACAGGAAGAGTACTTCTTTCATTACCCCTAGGGGGACTTATTGTTATAATATTATGCCTTTTGGTTTGAAAAATGCAGGTGCAACATATCAGCGACTGATGAACAAAGTGTTTGCAGAACAAATCAGTTGCAATATGGAAGTCTATGTTGACGATATGCTGACAAAGAGAAAGAAAGCTGATGATCATCTAGTTGACTTAAGCCAGACCTTTTATCAACTAGATAAATATCAAATGAAGTTGAACCCGACGAAGTGCATATTTGGAGTACGAGAAGGCATGTTTCTCGGGTACATTGTCAATCAACGAGGCATTGAACCTAACCCTGTAAAGATCAAAGCTCTGTTAGGGCTACGATCCCCAACGACGAAGAAAGAGGTATAAAGTCTTACAGGACGAGTAGCAGCACTCAACAGATTTGTATTGCGAGCAACTGATCGGTGCCTCCCATTCTTCAAGACGCTCCGAAAAACTTTTGAGTGGAATGATGAATGTGAAAAGGCTTTCCAAGACTTGAAGAAATATTTGGGAACACCTCCACCGTTATCCAGGCCAGTGATGGGAGAAAAATTATACTTGTATCTGGCAGTGTCTGAGAATGCAGTTAGTTCGGCATTGATAAGAGTGGAGAATGGAGTACAAAAACCAATCTACTACAAAAGTAAGGCCTTCCGAGGAGTAGAGATCAGATATCCAAAGCTGAAAAAATTGGCACTAGCATTAATTGAGGCAAGTAGAAGAATGAAGCCATACTTCCAGGCTCATACCATAGTAGTATATACTGATATGCCATTGAGGCAAGCCCTTCATAAACCAGAAAAGTCAGGAAGATTGATGTGCTGGGCAATAAAACTCGGTGAATATGATATAGTTTATAAACCCAGATCATCGTTAAAAGGGCAAGCGGAAGCAGATTTTATAGAAGAGTTCACCTATCCTGATACCCCCGAGAAACAAAAGTTGCTCGCTGATCAACCTGTGGATGTTGCAGGATCATCAAATTCAAGCTTAGACTAGCTTAGGTTGGTAAAAGGGCAAGAAAAGATGATCAACGAACAACAAGAAATATATGGAGATGGTGAAAAGAAGCAGTTAATTTTCCACCGAGGAACTCTATCAGATCAGCGATTTGAAGAAGAGTTGCCTATATGGAGTCTGTATGTCGATGGTTCATCCTGCACTACAGGATGTGGCGCAGGGATAGTTTTGAGCAGTCTGGACGAGGTCGATATGGAATACGCCCTACGTTTCCAATTCAAAGCTTCGAATAATGAGGCTGAATATGAAGCCATAATTACAGGTCTTAGTTTGGCAAAAACCATGGGGGCAGAACAAGTTATTATTTTTAGTGACTCGTAATTGATCATAAATCAAATGATGGGAGTATATGCAGCCAAAGGAGAATTAATGATTAGATATCATGCAAAGGCAAAGGAACTGGTGTCGGAATTTGCTGCTATTCAGCTAGTCATAATACCAAGAATGGAGAGTGCAAGAGTAGACGCCCTAGCTCGTTTAGCATCAGCTACTCGTACCGAGCTACGAAGAACAATCCCAATTGAAGTTTTAGCTGGTCGGAGTATAGATGAAGATGTGACGATAAACTTTATTACCCTCGATTTAGGATCATCATGGATGGATCCCATCAGGGCATATATTGAGAAAGGGGAATTACCAACTGATAAACTTGCAGCCAAGAAACTGAAGTTTAAGGCTGCTCGTTATGTACTGACTAATGGTATTTTATACAGACAAGGAATTATAGTAGGTTTGCAAAGATGTGTGCATCCTATCGAGGTGAAAGATTTGATTGAAGAGGTCCATGAAGGGTCCTGTGGAGCCCATGTAGTAGGTCGGACTCTTTTGCAAAGAATGATGACTCAAGGATACTATTGGCCGACGATGAGGGCAGATTGCATAGCCTATGCAAAGAAATGTGACAAGTGTCAGCACTTCTCCTCCATCCGAAGAACTCCCCAAGCGTTATTGACACCCATTACTTCCCCTTGGCCATTTTCCATATGGGGAATAGATTTGGTTAGGCCACTGCCGACGACCAGGGGAAGATTTAAGTATCTCGTGATCGCTGTAGACAATTTTACTAAATGGGTTGAAGCTGAGCCTCTCATTGACATGACGTACGACAAGGTGTACCAATTTATTTGGAAGAACATCATTTGTCGATATGGTCTTCTTCATGCCTTCATCACAGACCATGGAACACAATTTATCAACGAGGAGTTCGCTGCCTATTGTCATCAGTCAAATATTTTGAAGATCCACTCAACACCAGGCCATCCTCAAAGCAATGGACAAACTGAAGTGATAAACAGAACGTTGCTGAATGGCTTGAAGAAAAGACTGGATAATGCGAAAGCAAATTGGATCAACGAGCTACAATCAGTACTATAGGCTTACCGAACTACTCCCTGAGTAGCAACAGGGGAATCTCCATATATGCTAGCATTTGGAAGTGAAGGTGTTATACCCGCCGAATTGGGTCTCCCAACACACAGAATACTGAATTTCAATTCCCCTGTCAGCGATTTAATGAGAAGGTTAAACTTGGACATGCTTGAGGAGGTTAGAGAAGAAGCAGCCATTAGAAATGCTGCTTACCAGCAGCGAACAACTTTGTTTTACAACAAGAGAGTAAAGAAGTGTGACTTGAAAGAAGGAGACTATGTGCTAAAGAAGGTGATTCAAAAGCACAACAAGCTGGAAGCAAACTGGCATGGACCCTACCGAGTTAAAGAAGTTGTTCGACCAGGGACATACAGAATAGAAACTTTAGAAGGGGAGGAGTTTAAGAATGCATGGAATGTAGAGCACATGGGCAAATATTATCAGTAATGTAAACTCTCATGTAATGCAGTTTCATCAGTATGAATAAAGTGATAATGTTCTGCCCAGTTTCTTTCCTTTTATTGGAAATTTTTGCCGAATACTAGTGCTACACACTACTCAACAGATCTCGGACTACTCAAATATATTCCTAAAAATGCCAACTTATGTTGGTTAGGAAGTAAATGTATTCCTACGGGAAGTAAAACTATTCCTAAAAATGCCAACTTATGTTGATTAGGAAATGTATTCCTAAAAATGCCAATTTATGTTGGTTAGGAAGTAAATGTATTCCTACGGGAAGTAAAACTATTCCTAAAAATGCCAACTTATGTTGGTTAGGAAATGTATTCCTAAAAATGCCAACTTATGTTGGTTAGGAAGTAAAGGTATTCTCGAAAATGCCAGCTAAAGTTGGTCTGGAGGTAAAATTATTCCAGAAAGTGCCAAAGCTCCTCGTAGAGAAAAAATCCACTAACTTTAGTTGGTCGAAAAGGAAAATTTACCGACCTTGGTTGGTCGGAAACATTTTATGAATACGAGAAAGTGATCGAGCAAAATTTTTGATACTCGTAACTTTTTAAATTACTACTAAGTTAGTCGAGAAACAAAACATCATTTTTGCCAAGTGACTACAATAAATTCAAATTACTCGACAATAAGTTGATCGACAAATAACACAATATTGTTATCTTTTTAACAAATACACATGCACAGATGTAAAGTGTTACAAGACAATGGCAGTCAAGATTTGCAAATAAAATTATTTCATTAAATGTAAAACAAAATACATCAGGAATGAAATACAAATTTATTACATCAATATTCCTATTCTATTGGTTTCTTCCCCTTTGCTTTTGAAACAGGTTCCTCGCCAGCAGGTGGATCATTTAAAGCAAGAGGAGAATTTATAAAGTTAAGATCTTTTAGCATCCTAATATTCATCACGGATGGTCGATCTAGTAGATGCTCGGGACGAGATATCTCAACATTGGAATGGAGATTGTAATCGCCGAGGTATTTGGAAATCAGACATCGAGGGATGGCCCGAGCAGGGATCCAACTCATATAAAGTTTGAATGGTGGCACGGGTAGGTCGAGCAACCCAGGATTATGGTAATCCCACAGGTAATGACCCTGTTCGAGTTGCAGCACACCTAAGGCATTCAGCCATCCCTACTTGTAGGCCTCATTATTTGCATTCTGGATACGATAGTCCAAGTGGTAGAGAGCCTCGTTGTAGCCAGCCATCCAGAACTCCCTGGGCTGCTTATGAAATTGATATGTCAATCTTTCCAGCTGCTCGTGGAGATTTTTGATGAAGAGTTCTTTATTCTCCAAGATAGACTTCTGCGCAGAAAACTGCTCTTCCAGGTCCCTAATTTTCTTAGACATCTCAGCCAATGCCTAGTTCTTCGCCATTAATTGGAAGGCCTGGTTCTCTAGAGAAGATTGAGTCCTCTGTTCCTCGACAGGAATCCGAGCAGCTCTTGCTCGTCCCCGAGGAGATCTTGCTCGTCCACGAGAAGATGTAGAAGGGCCAACTCTTTTAAAGGTTTCCAACTCATCCCTCAGGTTGGCGTTCTCGACCTCCAAGAACGAGAATCCCTCGTCAGTCACTGGGATCAAAGCATTTGAGGTGGAAGCTGCAGACTTCAACTGAGACACCTCTCTTTGCAGGTTATTATTTTATTGCTCTAATAACTCAGCTATCTGTTTGTGCTCTTCGACCTCAGCCTTTAACGTTCTCTCCCGCACGTCGTAAGCTGTAAAACGCTTGTCATATCCCTTATCAGCACTGATTTGCTGATACTTCTTCTCGTACCCCTCGTGCAAAAGGGCAGTGGATTCCTTATATTGTTGATGAAGTTCTTCAAGAGTGCCTTGGAGATCCTCAATCATATCATAATAAGCTACATTATTGGCCACTGCACGATCAAGCATACACTTCAAATATTAGTAGGCTTCAATTGCCTGCTCCGAAGCATCTTGGCCGAGGATATTGACGATTTGTGCTGCACTCAGATCTGTGTGACCAACCTTAAAATATTCATTGCATTGCTGTAACAGCTTTGTATCATGAGCAGACAATAATTTCATCCTCGTCAGAAACTAGTAGAGGAAGAAAAAGCAATAATCAATAAGAGTACCAACAAAGCATGAAGAGCAGAAACAACAGTATGCATAAACAAAAGTTCAAATTTTATTATATCACAAAGTTTAGAGTTACATGTTCAGGGTTACATTTGACAAAGAAAAATAAAATAGAGAGAAACCCGAACAACTCTACACCTTTTCCTTGTCTCCCAAAACTTTCTCGGGAGGCTGGGACGAGGAGGTAGGTTGCTCGGAGGGAACAAATTATTGCTCGGGGAGCGCTGGCAGTTTCTCGGATGAAGTAACGAGTTGTTGAAGTTCCTCGTTAGTAGGCTGGATGGCTAGGGGATGAGAAACTTGATCTCCCATCACCATGGAAGACTCCTCAGAGGCAGCTTCGTCCTCTTCTTCGTCTTCAGGAGTTGGAGGGGGGCCAGGGATGTGTCTTTGAAATAATTCAGAAGTTTCATCAACTTTCATTTCTTGTAAAGCAGCGACCCATCCATCTTTAAAGTATTTGAGGCTTCCATATTCGACTTGCGACATCATGGTAGCCAAGCCTTTGTTCCACCCCTTATCCTAACCAGCGCTAAAAGATTTCTTCACAGCCAACTTCCTCTTTGTCTTCTCCGAGGAAAGGTTCTCGGAAAGAAGGTCATCAACAGCTTTCAATTTATTCTCAACCTCCTCATTCTGACGGCTTACTTCCCGAAGTTGACCCAACTCCTCTTCAGCAGCCTTGGGCTTATTTTCAAGCTCCCCAGCATTTTTGAGCTTCTCTTCGAGCTCTTTATTCTTTTCCTCCAGACTATTTAATTTTTTCTCCAACCCCTTGGAGACTTCAATAATCTGAGCCTTCTCCTGCTCAGTCGAAGCAAGCTTCTTCTCCCAGACTGCCTTATCATCATCATATTTCTGACGAGAATCTTTCAGAGACTGCGCCAGGCCTACCAAAGCTTCCTTTACACCAGACGAGGAGCTTGAAACTTTAATAGCTTCATCTTTCTTCAAAATTGTGTTAAACAGCTCACCAACTGTGAAAAGAAAATGAAAGCAAATCAGTACACAGATACGAAAAGGAAAGAATGAAAATTTAAGACTATAGGACTTACAGAAGCAATGTGGCGAGCTGCCAATGTGGTAACCGTGTCCCGAGAAAGGTTTTCTTCAATGCCTTGGATATCGGGAATGATCCAAGTCTTCACCGAGCTCATGGCAGAGCTCGGGGGAACGAAAGTAGGAATACCAGTTCCAGTAGATGGGGGCTGAGAGATGGTTTCAGCCAAATTGACCGAGGAGCTCTTCTTCAGCCTCCTCGGAGGAACAGGAATAGTTTCGACCAAGGAGGAACTCTTGGTCGGTGATATGACAATCACCTCACCTGGAGCAGCAGCCTTGCTCGGGGCCACTGGGGGCTTCTCGACCACCTTCACTGGAGCAGCCGAGGAAGATGCATAAATTTTCTTTGTCCCTTCTCCTGGGACATCAAGCTTACTTCTTTTTGGCTCTCCAGCACCAGAGGCAGGTTTCTCAAAAAGGGTAGGAGGCCTTCTTTTCTTCATCCTTTCACTCAAAGGTATATGTGATTCAGGTGAAGAACTTGTAGAGGCTGGTATAGTATCTTTGTCGCTTATCACCGGACGAGCAGTAAAAGAGGATGTGTAACTCTTGTACTGAAGCAGATATGAAGCTGACCTAATATGCTCGTCGGCAACAGTCTGATGCAAACTCCAGATAAGTTTTAAGTGCCTTATATTAACGTCTGCCTCTTTTGGACACTTTCTTTTGTTGTCAACTACAAATAAATCAAAATCAAAATATCAGTGACACATTTTATCAAACATAAAGGAAGCATAATCTCAAAATAAATAAAATGAAATAAAAATAACCTATCCCATTGTCATAGGGAGGGCATCTGGGACCCTGATACACTTCATCTCTAGATAAAGGAGCATGTTGTCAATTTTTTATAACAACCCCGTGCTCAAAATAATCCCTATTGGCATCCGGGAGATTGACCACTAAAGCCCTATTTAAAAATCTAGTTTTTAAATAAAAAGTATTATCACCAACAACCCATCTATAACAAAACATGATTTCTGGAATTCCTATGCGAGTTCCATGAATTTGATTCAGTCTATGAACCCCATTAACTATTCTCCATGTATTGGGGGCTATTCTTGCAGGAACAACGTCAAAATATTGTCAGAATTCCAGACATAAAGGATTTGGCGAAAAAGAAAAGCCACATTCAGCAATAATGAGACTGGGGAACCAATGCCCCTCAGCCAAACGGAAATAATCGGAAGGTTCAGAAAGTTCCTCCAGAACAACCCATGAAGGAATAGAAAAATCAGAACGAAATTTATCAAGAGATTCAACAAGGTAAACCATGATGAATAAAGGAAATGAAGAAGAAGGAAGAAGATCTTACAGAAAAAGAGTGGATTTGTTGACAACGAACGATGAAAAGGATGAACGCACAAGAGAGTAAGACAATGGACAACTCGAAGATACAAATTTGAAAAACTAGAAGACGATGGGAATGTCTGTGACGCTTAAATACCTTATCTTGGGAAACAGTAAAGTTAATGATTACAAAAAGAAACGATTACACTACCGGCGACTAGAAGGACAAAAAGTACGCGGAGATCGACGCGGTTATAAAAATTCAAAAAAAAGCCTGATTCTACGAATTTGGAAGAAGAAATAAATACAAAGGAAACACTCCTAAAAATCAGGAGGACCATTTAAAACTACCATATTCCGAGAAAGAATGTTTCACACTCCTCAAATTTCGAACTATGAAACATTGGGGGCTTCTGTTGATACTAAATTTAGTCTGCTGACATGGCCCAATTGAGTGAAGACACGTGGCAATCTACGTGGCAACAACAAACACTTCCGAGAAACTCAGACGCTCCGAGGAACCATACTACAACGAGGAACTCTGCTTCCCCGACCAACTCAGACGCTCCGACCTACAAGAACTCTCCGAGGAACTTTTGAGTATCGAGGAACTCTTGAGCACCGAGGAACTTAGGCGGTCCGAGCTGCACCTCGAACAAATCATTAATAGCAGGATAACCAACAGTTTGACTGTTCATTAAATGCTTATCATTCAGATGTATACACTTAAGGGACATTAAATGTATTACCCTTTCACATTACAGCCTTAGGGCTATAAATACATTGTATTACCCTCATTGTAGGGGGACCGGAATTTCTGGAGAAAACTTGTAATCGAGAATTCCCAAACAGTCAGCAATAACAGAAACAATGGACGTAGACCATTCTTATAAGGCTGAACCACTTTAAAAGTTCTTTGTCTCATTTTATTTATCTGTGATTAAATAATTAGATACAATCTAATTTTTTACATCAACACTGCACGTCCTAAAACATTTCAAAATGCATTAAAAACTTGTATTTTATGTAGATACTGTCCCATTATATAAATGCTTAATGCAATTTGTAGAATGTTTTGAAGAATATGCTTGAAATAAATATCATTATTTAAAAATAAAAATCCAAGAAGACTCATATTTATATCCATGCTATTAACAAATTTATTGGTAAAAATTCACCACATACAGGGCTATCAGAATTCAACTTGAATATTAACACCGTCCAGAGATGAGACCATATATTCTAGAATACGTGTGTTTAGTTCTCACTTTGTGTTGACTGTTGCTGGTCGGTTAAATCACGTTTTTTATGATGTAAATAAATTAAACTCTTTTAGACAACAGGAACAGGAGCCATCCCATCCCATGTGGCTATATTTAGTCTCTTATATATTGCATCACTCACTCACTCATTTTCAATTTAAAACTAAAGCCATGGACCTCCGGTTAACCTCCACTTTCAGGCCACAGGCATTTCACAAAAAATACGAGACACCCCATATTTTGTACCCCAAAGTGATCCCAAAAACAGCCATTTCAAGAACTCTTACAACGATCATGGCTAAGAACAAGTCCACGATTGAAGGTGTGAGTGATGAGATGAACTCGATCGCGTCTCAGAACTTGGACTTTGCACCTGCTCGCAGGCGGGTCCGATCGGCTTTTACTGATGTTCAACAGAATCTTGATCACTGCTTGTTTAAGGTTTGTTACATTTTATTGCGACTGTTGACTTTATTCATTTATATTGCTTTAACATATGAGAGAGAGAGACTGATTTGTTTTGACTATTTATTTGTTAGATGGCTCCAGCTGGGATCAGAACAGAGGAGGTAATTTATTTCTGCTGCTTTACAATCACAAATACACACCCATCACAAAATAAGGGCATATACCAAGTAGTCCCTTGAACCGTCCAAATATTTTTATTTTGCACCAAACGGACCTTTAAAGATAAGAGAATAAGAGACTTTTTGGTACAAAATAAAACGCTTCGACTAAATGTGTATTAAAAAAATGTTTGAGAGAATTTTGGCTATTTGATTCTAAAAACAAACAAACATAAACATAGGGAGGTGCATTAATTATACTCTGTTTGCTCTTACATCAACCACAACTAAATAGCTTTTGAGGGACTCAGTATTTTGTCAACCCCATCGTTGGATTTAAATACAAATATTATATTATATTTTTTTTATCGTGCAAGTTAGTCAAGTTGATTTTTTTTTAAACGGGCATCAATCAGATCAATAAAGATTCAACTAAAAATTCCAGTGAGGTATAAAATGAATAAGACAGCTCTAAATATTTGATGAACTTTGTAATCTAAATACACTGAGAGGTATGATGTATTGATTCTGATTAAAAACCAACTGTCTCAGTATATATGATTAGTGATTTATAAATTATAGCACACACAAACAACCAAAAAATTAAGGAAGAGATTAAGAAGAAAGAAGAACGCCAAATGTAATGGTTGGTCAAATTGCCTAATCCAGGGACCATAAAAGATAGAGGCACAAATACCAAATGTCGTAAAATGAACCATAAAAAGTGTCAAAATAGGATCATAATCGTATTTGCAAGAAATACATAAACCTACCACCACATTCTAAGATGGTTGAACAAGCCCTTATCTCTATCTTGGTCATTGATTGAGCGAGGGACTATTAATTTGGGACGAAAGGAGTATGTACCTACAAAGCTTAAAATAGTGTTTGGTTACTGGCAAAGTGTCAAATGGAGATTACTTTTGGAAAATCAATTTTGTTCGTCCGGATTTCTAAATTGTGTTCATGGATTTTGTAGTGGTATGAAAGGAATTCAAAGGGTCAAGAAATTTTCTGTAAGTGCTGGTTGCCCAAGCCTGGTGTTCGAATTAAAGGTGCTTTGTGTTTCTGCCATGGATATGGTGATACCTGCACTTTTTTCTTTGAAGGTATGTGATTGTCTTTTCATGGAAGATATAGTATTTTGAGTAACTAGTTTTTCGGTAGGTAATTAATGAGTAACATTGACATTTTGTGCTTTGATGTTCCGCTGTAATACTTAAGACGGCATATGGGGGAAACATATTTGATCGATGCAGATTCTTATTTTCAGGTATTGCTAAGCAAATTGCTGCCTCTGGGTATGGTGTTTACGCCGTTGATCATCCGGGTTTTGGTCTTTCGGAAGGATTGCATGGCTACGTTCCTAAATTTGATGATATTGTTGACAATGTAATTGAACAGTATACAAAAATTAAAGGTAAAAAATATGATTTCAATATTATAATATTTTTTTTAGTTTTCCAATCATTTTTTGTTTTGAATAACAATGTTGAAATATGGACCCTCCACAATCATTGAGATGACAATTCAAAATGAGGCCTTCATGAAGATATTCGTTTCCCTTTCAGCACTGCTGTTATATTGTTTGATTTTTCAGTTCAATGTGCTGCATTCAGTATTCTATTGCTGATTCTGTTTCTGCTACGACTTGCAGAAAGGCCTGAAATAAAAGGGCTGCCCCGTTTTATACTGGGTCAGTCCATGGGTGGGGCAGTTGCTCTGAAAACTCACTTGAAAGAGCCTCGCGAATGGGATGGAGTTGTTCTCGTTGCCCCAATGTGTAAAGTAAACCCATCTGCCCTTGTACTTATGTTTAAGATGCACCATTACACAAAGAAATAAATTAAAATAGAATTTTAAATTTTTTGTTTTGCTGAACAAGAATTTACTGACCTTGAACTTCTGTGAAGATTGCAGAGGACATGACCCCTCCAGAGCCACTTCAAAAGATCCTGATTTTTATGTCTAGATTTATGCCGAAAGCAAAGCTTATACCCCAGAAAGATTTAGCCGAGCTAGCGTTCAGAGACTCCAAAAAAAGGAAAATGGTACGTTTGTTTTCGATTTATTTTCGTATGAACACAATTTTATTTATTAAGACTGCACTAGGTACCTTTATATATATATATATATATATATATATATATATATATATATATATATATATATATATATATATAATGCTCTTGTGCGGACTAGTCCGCATTTTAAGAATGCGGACCGGACATGTGTCACCTAACGGTGCGCCTAGAAATTATCGCCTAAATTATAGGCACACTCTCTCTCTTTTCTGGGCTCACCGCCATGTGACAATGTCCGGTCCGCATTCTTAAAATGCGGACTAGTCCGCACAAGAGCAGGACTGTATATATATAAAGGTCGTACCTAGTGCACAAGGCTTCTGCTTAACTGCAGGGTTTGGGAGAGGTGGATGTCGGCTAGTCTTACCCCCATATATTTTACATATGAAGAGGCTGCCCCCATATATATATATAGTTATAATCACATTCTGGTGTGCCGCATTAATCATATTGTCATAGATTTGTTCAAAATGCATGACTTGATCTTGTCTCATTTCATTATCTACTCCCTATTTATTTTGGTTTAATTCTAGAATTTAGAGTGGCTAAAGTTTGGGCTATAATCATAGTTGTCAAAATCGTACGATTCGAATCTTACGATTCGATTCGAATCGAGTTGAGAATCGCAATTGTCTAAAGAATCGGACCGAATCGGCGATTCACGATTTGAATCTTCCGATTCGGGTCCGATTCCCGATTCGGATCCGATTCACCTTTTTTTTTACCTTATAACCATACGTGTGTTTTAATAAAACAAATAAAAAAAGAAGCAAACAACAAAGGATACCGTTAAGATACTGAGTTTTAAAGAAAAACATGTTCTCTTGGCTCGGTTATTATCAGCTGTCTTTTCTTGTCTATTCTCTTGGCTGAGTGTCTTCTATCTTTTGCTTTTTTTTTTGTTATAAAACTTTTGTATTTGTTATAAAATCTTTGAAGGTATATTTTTTTGTTGCTTTAAATTAATATGAAGACTATTTTAAATTAATATTGTTTGATAGTTAATCTTAGTATTTGTTTTATTGTTTTAAATTAATTTGGTTTACTGTTTTAAATTAATTTTGTTGTAATTTTGTAGGCTATTTTAAATTAATATTGTTAATCTTAATAAGTAGGCAGTTTAAAATTTTTGGAAGTATTTGTTTTACAGTTTTACTGTTTTAAATTAACCTTAGTATTTATTTTATTGTTTTAAATTAATATGTAGGATGTTTTAAATTAATATGTAGGCTGTTTTATGATATATTTTTATTTTTTTACACTTTTAAGCTTAAAATGAATGAGAACATGTGCTACCATGAATTTTTGTGATATATTTTGGTATATTATCACGTGCTATGATTAGTTTTGTCATATTACACTTAATTACCAATTCTATAGTGTTAAATCTCATTTATGTATGTTTTACTACGTTTTTATCATTTGGTTCCGATTCAACCGATTCGATTCACGATTCGCGATTCGGGGGGTAAACGATTAACGATACGATTCGCGATTTGACAACTATGGCTATAATAGTTTCTAATGAAACAACTAATGTTGCTTTTCAGATACTTGTTTGGAGTCTTTGTTTCTTGTTTATGTTCAATTGAGTGAGGGCAATGTTTATTGTAAACTTTATACTGAGGCTTCTGTTTTTTTCATTTTAAATAGGAATGCTTATAGAGAATATCATATAATTCCGCCCTTCCTTTCTCTCTTTAGGATAACTGAATGCTCTCTGGTTGAATGGTTTATCTTTGGTGTTTAGGATTATAGAAGCCATTAACTTTTGTCCCCGTTGCAAAATTTAGGATGTCATTTTAAGGTTCTGGTCACATACAGTTGAAATACAGACCCTCTAACTTAGACCAATTTAATAAACAGAAGGTGAGCCCGAAAAACTGTATATCTGATGTAAACACTCAAATTATCACTTAACTCTCATTAAAATTTAAAATTAAAATTAAGAGATTACAATGACTGTCCAATGGCCTTGTTTATAGTAAAAATCAATAGAGACCTAAATCTAACAAATAACTAATAGATAAACCTAGATATGTATGGACCTAATGGATAATAATTAAACAACAAAATAGAAAGAGGCTAACCCAACTATTGTGGTTGGGCCGACCTACAAATTTGTACTTGGAGGCTTGCTACGGGGAATCGTAAACATCATCACCGTCTACCCCAATGGAGGAAAGTCGCCAAATTCCAAGAGTATGTGACGAGGTGGCGGTGATTGAATCCCGTCATGGATCTTCTTTCTCTAATCACGTCCGGCATCAGCTTGAATAGCGGGGGATAGACGGTGGATTGATTGTCACTGGTTAAATTTTAAAGCTTTATCTGTTCCTTTCCCTCCACAAGGACCACATTGGAGGATGGTTTCATCCAGGGGTAAGGTGCACCCCATGCGCGTGCTGGAGACGTGGGAGTGTCATGGTAATGCCTGTTCAGATCTAGTTACTACCGGAAAGTCGATAGCGATGGGTAGCAATGGATCCGCACAACTGTGGGGGTTGGAACAAGCAGCAGCCTTCGGAGTTGGGTGGTGGTGGTGGTGATGCCATGTTGGAGGGGGTAGGGGTCGGGATGCCATGGGTGGGTAGGGGTAAAGGGAAGCGACCAACATAAATGACGCCGAAGGTGGCCAGAGAAACATGCGTAAGCATTGTAGGGAGGGTTGCAGTAGGCCGAGGAGGTAATAGGGGCTGCGGAGTAGCCCCATATAAAGGGGCTGTGAAGGTGTTGACTAACGACAAAGTTAGCGGTGAGCCTGTGTGGGACGTGGCATGTATCAGGTGGTTCTCGGCGGTGGCACTAAATTGCGTAGCGGACGACAAGGAGAAACTAGAAGAGTTGGGACCTGACGACGGAAATGCTACAGACGACGGTTGGGTGGCAAAGATCGCTACCATCGTCTACGGAGCTGATGGTAGCGGCGACCACAGATCTCGCAAAGGCTGGAGTGAGTTACACGTCCAAGGCTTGAATCTGAGTCGAAAGTTGGTTTACAGCCTCCTCAAGTGGTCAGACTTCTTTGGAAGGATAGTTGTCGGTCTAGACTACCATCAACTTAGCTTTGTTACCACTTTGATGTACACTCAAATTATTGCTAAACTCTTATTAAAATTTATGATTAAAACTGAACGCTTAGAATGGTTGGCAGTGGACTTAGTTGTTGTATTAATTAACTAGAGACCTAATCTGACATATCACTTATTGACAAACCTTGATAACCTTGGACACTAATTAAGAGTTTAAAGTAAAACTAATTACTTAGAGATAGACTAATGGATAATAATAAAATAACGAAGAATTTAGATTTTTCTCTGCTGTGTAGAATGCAGTCTCTTTGGGGATCTTCGCATTACACCAGTGTCGATTTAAAGCAGTATGAACAGAAAGAATGCAATAACATAGATATTTTTTTCCAGTCAAAGAATTGGGATACTATTTTTAAATTTTGTACAACATGATTGTCAGATGACTGTACTGGTCGACTGATCCATTGCATTCTGAAATTATTACTACGGTAAGGTGCATATAAATTGTTAACTATTACATTGACTCCTATTGAGTCCCTAAGCTATCAAATGCATCCCCTAACTATGAAAAAATTGTAAATACTTCCCTCTGTGTTGCCAAAGATGTATTTGTGAGATGAAAGAGTTTCTTGCAAAATTCAACACGATGTTTTTTTTATTTGTTCTAATATAAGACTATCAGAAATTCTTATTTAAATTGCATAAAAGCTCTTCAAACAACTCGAATACAAACAGAAACTCTGTTCAACCTAATACTACAAGAAATCAAACTTCACTTCTTAAAAATGCACTAGGTTCTCCAATTCAACATTTTGCATAGTTTAGAGAGGAAGGGGTTTTGGTGGTTTCCATCATTATTTTTCTTCAACCAACTCACCATCAAAACGATATCATGTTGTAGATAGTTACTTAAGATTCGATAGTTACTTACAAAAAAAACCCAAACTCGATTAGTTCCTGCTTGGCCCTGCTTAGCCCTCCCAGTGTGACTAATCCCCGCCTAGACCTTCCGAGCCCAATTAAATTCTGTCTATATCTCGCAACCCAATTGATCCCCAACCAACCCCCACTAGGTGCTAGGAGTGTTCGCGGTCCGGTCCGGTTCGGTTTTAAGGTTTTTTTCGGACCGGACCGACTTGGTCGGTCCTCTAAAAAAATGGACCGAGACCGGACTGATAATGTCGGTTAACCGACCCAAGTCGGTTCGGTTTTTTATAGGGTCGGTCCGGTCTAACCTGTCGGTCCTCACATTAATGAATTACATCATTTATAATAATAAAAATATACCCGAGTCTATTTTTTTCCAAATATTAAAAACTAAAAAATATCGAAATTTACAATTAAAACAAAACTAGTATTGGATTAAACTATAACTTAAACTAATCAAATATTAAAATTAATATTTTCACTATTTGTTTATCTTATATATATACATATGTATCTAAAAATATATTATTTTATATATAGTCGGTCCGGGTCGGTCCAAACAGGGTTTTTGAATCTGTAAACCGTGGACCGGACCGACTAGGTCGGTCCTCCAAAAAAATAAACCGAGACCGGACCGATTAAGAAAAAAGACCGAAAAAAAGTAGTCGGTTCGGCTCGGTTCGGTTCGGTCCGTCGGTCCAGTCGGTTTTTTGAACACCCCTACTAGGTGCCATCCAGACTGCCTAGGTGCCGCCTAATCACTCTGGCCAATTTTTGTAGCCCACTAGGGCCTAGGCAAGGCCTCAGACCACCTTCTAGCATGGTTCAAAGTCAAGGCCGATACCGCGACGATACGACCGAGTTGACTAGGTATCGGTACCCACCGATCCGATTCGGAGTTACGAGTTGAGTTTTCGATTATTGGTGTGAATCGACCCTATATCGGTAGTGTCGGCTCATATCGATGATATTGCGATAGAATCGGCCCATATCGGCAATATCACGGTAGTATCGACACATATCGGTGATATATCGACCGAGATGGTATAGTTGCGTATCGCCCGAGACCGATACCGATACCGATATTGAGTAAAAAATTGTTCGTCCGAGTCATAGACCGATACCGCGACTTTGAACCATGCCTTATAGTCTCTAGTGCCTATATAGCGGTGTTGGTTGGTTTTGAGAATGATGCTGACATATGTATAGCAGTAGAAGTCACATAAAAAAACAAAATGAATGCCAAACTATTTATTACAAAGAATATATATAATATATCATATATTATATATGTGTGTATGCGTGTGTGTGTGTATGTGTGTGGGTTTGGGTGTGGTTGTTTAGGGTAGGGTTCCACCTACACCGATATAAACAG
Source organism: Sambucus nigra (assembly GCA_949130495.1). NCBI lineage: Eukaryota > Viridiplantae > Streptophyta > Magnoliopsida > Dipsacales > Adoxaceae > Sambucus > Sambucus nigra. The sequence continues at coordinate 274,025,154 of OX422215.1, read as the reverse complement.
TTGGTTAATTAAAATATGCACCTTTTTGAGGAGTGAAACTTCTTTTGTTGTACACTAGTGTAAGTTAAGCCCTCCCTACATATATAATTTTTTCTTTGGAAAAATATCAAGAAAGATGACACTTCCTCCCTTCATTTTTTTAGGCTGCGTACAATGTGATCTGTTACAATCATCAAACGCGTTTAAAGACTGCTGTGGAACTTCTAGAGGCTACTCTTGCTATTGAATCACAGGTGGAGAAGGTCAGTACTGTTTCTTGTTTCTCTATTTATTTATTTGTTATGCATGGTGGTAAAACGTCATATATTTTCAGTTTTGCAAGAAATCTTTTGAATATTTTTAATGCAAGAACCCCTGAACTTGCATTTCGTTGCAAAAGCCATATGAAGCATGGGACACGGGTATGATACAATACGGACACGACGATACGGCAAATTCTTAAAATGAAGGACATGGATATGTAGTGACACCTCTATAAAAAATATTCGATATACATGAAATTATAAATAAGAAATGTCCATCTGGTGTTATAAGTTTCTAGTGTGGAACGAAGAAAAAAAATATTCCAGAGAATAAATGAGAAAAGAATGAAGAGAAAAACAAGAAGGGAGAGTATAGTAACATATGTGGGCAGGAATTCCCAAGTCATCCTACCACCGCACTGCAGTCCAATGTCTCAGCAAGTAAGAAATTCCAAAACAAGCAAATTTCTTATATGACATGCCCGAAAGATTCCAAAAATTTAACTCGAGTACTTGTACTATAAGTATGAAAACTTTGAAAAGAAGTGTCCCACACATAAAAAACAGTTGTCAGTATGTTAATTTTATACTCCCTCCATCTCAAATTAATAGTCCTGCTTTCCTTTTTACTTCGTTCCGTCATGTTTCTAAAAATAGTTTATAAAACTAGTTGAGATTATTAACCTATGAATCCGAACGATGCCAAGAAAACTATGATCCATGTGTATGCCTTGCATTCAAAGGTATTCATCAATTTTGAGAGGATACATTTGAGAAGTATTTTTTTTTCTTTAACTGTTTACTTGCATATTAAAATGGAAAAATGTGAAAAGAAGTGTCAGACACATGTAGAGTGTTCGTGCTTATCAAATAACTTTTTTTGGGACTTGTTAACAACATTTATTGTGGCACATGGGGAGGGGAAGCTTTGCAACAAATTGCATAATTGATGGCATTTTTTGCTTTAAAATTGGTTTAGGGCTTCTTGAATAAACTTGAAACATAATTTTTTTTTTGGCAAGTTAGCCTATATTTTATAGTAAGAAGTTGATGAACTCTAGGGATATTACAGGTTTCATCGCCATTGCTTATTCTTCATGGAGCTGCTGATAAGGTGACAGATCCCATGGTGAGCCGGTTTTTATACGAGAAGGCTTCCAGCAAGGACAAAACCCTGAAGCTCTATGAAGAAGGCTATCACTGCATTCTAGAAGGGGAACCCGACGAGAGAATTTTTGCTGTAATAAATGACATTACTACATGGCTCGATTCTCGTTGCTCTGCAAGATAGGAATTACTTAATCTTATGACACTTGTTCCTCTGTTGACCGTGTGTGTGTGTTTCTTCTTTTTCCTTTCCATTTACTATTCTGTGGTTTAGCTGTTTTGACATAGTTAGTGTCTTGGTTGAAAAAGTCAGTTTTGTTGTCGATAAACAGATAGATGGAGATGAGGAGCTAGACTTAAATAAAGATCAATGATAGCTGATATCGATTGTGGCCATTCATGATCATGTATGTACCCTCTTCGTCTCAAATTAAGAGTCCGTTATTCCTTTTGGGGCTATCCCAAATTAGAAGTCTACTTTCCTTTTTTAGACAAAATGAAGGAACCAAATATGACGCAAATGAACAAGTGTTGATTTTGACCATCGATTAAAAAGGTTTGCGGATAACCCAATGTGACAAAATGCACAATCCTGTGGGTTCTCATGTCAATTCATTGTAATTAGTTTACGTATCAATCAGTTATATGTCTCTGTGTAGGACCTAAACTATCAGTGGTTATGGAAAGTCATTTTTATCAGAAAAGTGGTTGGAGAGTTGGGCAGGGAAGAGAATGAGAGGGAAAGTACAAGGAAAGGACAAGAAAGGTAGGCATAGCTGGTCATGTGCCATTACACATGCTGGTTTAATAAATTTAAATGACTTGACTACTTTAATTTAATTAAGGGATTATTATATCAAAGTTATATTTTAATTTTTTTTTTCTTAATTCAGTCCTGTTGACTAGTCAACTATTAATTAAGTCTTACTTTTAAAATTACGGATATATTCTCTCCAAATTTAAAAATGGTAGTACTTTTTTTTTCTCTTTTAAACTTTACCAAATTATAACATTCGATACACAATTTCAAAATTTATGAAATTTATATTTTCGAAAGCTATTAATAGAATCCTACAAAAAAAGATCCATATTCGATAGAAAATATTAAAAAATTAAAGTTGACTTGTTTTCTTCATTTTTAGGCATATAGTAAATATTACGGTCTGTGTAATAACAGTAAATGTTTACTCTCTGTGAAAAATCTCAAATATAAAACTGTTTCATTTTTTGGTGAACACAATAAATTTTATTATCTATTTAATATCAGTACAGTAAATGTTTACTGTATGTAAAAATGTTCCAAATATAAAATTGTTTCATTTTTCGATAAACACACTTAATTTTACTGTTTGTATATATATATTTTTTATTTCTTTGGAATATTATGGGTTTCATGGACCATGTTTGATAGATTTCGGCGATGAGATTTAAAAAATTGTAATTTTACGAAAAATGAATTTGTAAATAAAAAGTTATGATTATTTGAAAATTAAAAAAAAAAAGAAAAAAAGTTCATCCACTCGTGTTAGTTTCCCCCCAAAGCTATTTATGTTTGGTTTCAAAAGGGTAAAGTTGTGAAAAAAATCTCAAAAATTTAAGAATAAGACTTATTTGATTGTTAAAAAGTCAATCGGATTTGTTTATGAAAAATCTCTTCAAATAGGACTTGTATATAAAAATCCCTTTAATTAATTTTTTAAATAAATTTAAATGACATATAAATTACATTTGTTAATTAAGACCACCACAACACCTCATTCTTCCCCACCACCACTAAACCATAAATAGAAACACATGGGGAAACAAATCCGTATGAACAAAAAAAATCCCTAATCCATTTGATTCATCACTGGTATGAAAAATTAACATGTACCAATTCAAAATTGAAACACACATTGATATTTAGTATAGAGTCGATCTGAAGATTATTTCAAAATCCAACCCAGTTTTGGAATAAAAAACTCAAATATGCAAATTGATTCGAAAATGGAACAAAAATAAAAAAAGGAACTGAAATTGACAATTGATATGAAAAGAAACCCAAGTCTAAAATTTCAATTTGCTAAAGAAGTCAATATTTAAAAACAAAGTGTTTTGAATAAAATAGTGATGTAATGGCTAGTCCAAACAGGGTGATGACAATGGCGAGAGGGGGGGGGGGGGGGGGGGGGATGAAGGACTTAGGGTAAGACAAAATTATGGGTTGGGCCTAATTTGGGCGGGTCAAATATGGGTTGGACTAAATATGGGTTGGGCCAAATATGGGTTGGGTTAAATGTAGGTTGGGCCAAATATGGGCGAACCAAAAATGGGTTGGGCAAACCCGTTGTTTTTCTACTAAATTAAGTATTACAATTCGAGGTATATGTAAAAAAAACTCATATTTTACTCATAACTTTTAAAAATGAGTATTATATTCGATTTGTATCTTTTAAAATTGGGTTCTATATTTGATTCCTTACTTTCAAATATGGGTCCTATATTTAACTCATAGCTTTTAAATATGGGCCCCATATTTAGATGACTGGGCTAATATGGGTTGTTTTATTATTTGGGCCACATTTTGCCACTACTATTTGCGAGTTTTATTTTAGAGAGAAAAGAAAGGAAATCCATTCCTTCATTTGTGAGTTTAAATAAAAGAGAAAAAACTAGTTTCTCTCGCTTGGGAGTAGCGCTGTGTTTCGGTCGGATCGGATCGAAAAATGACTTTTCGGAAAAAAATCCGATTTTTTCGGAAATAAAACATTTGTTCCGATTTCCTATCCAGTTTTTTCGGAAAATCAAAAAAGTTTCCGAATTCGGAAAAATCGGAAAACAAATGGGAAAAAAATCAGAAATTCAAAAAATATACTAAAAATTCCGAAATTTTGGAAATTCCAAAATTTCAAAAAAAATAATATAGGATTTTCGATTACTCGAAATTCTCATTTTAAAGAAATCGAAAAAAGATTTAACCCAACATATAAATATATAAGGATTTAACCATTATTTTCATTTGTGTAGAGGATAGAGAGATATTCTCCTTTTATAGAAGACTTTTTTGGGCCTCTCTTCCTCTCCTAGCCGATGTGGGACACATGAGAATGTTTAAAAAAATTGGAAATCGGAAAATATTTCGAAAAAAATCGAAAATAATTCGGAAAAATCGGATCGAAAAAATAAAAAAATCGAAAATTCAAAATTATTTCCAATTTTTTATCCGATTTTTTTTCGAAAAAATCGAAAATCGGAAATCGAAAACCTTATATACATTCCAAAATCGGAAAATATAGGATCGGATATCGGAATGTTCGGAAAAAAACACAGCCCTACTTGGCAGTTTAAAATGAAAGAAAAGAGAGGAAAAGTTTTAGGACTTTCTCTTCCTATCTATGCAAAACTTTCTTTCTAAATATAAAAGAAATGGAGGGAAAGTAATTTTTTTTAATAAAAATTGTCTGTTTTCCCCTTGAAAAAATTATTTTCTTCCAACTCCCAAACAACAAGAAAGAAAGTTATTTTATCTTCTCATTTAAACTTCTAAACAAAGGAAATAATATTAATTTATCTTATCTTCTTGTCTTTTCTCTCCTAATAAAACTCTATTTTCTTTTCTTTCCTCTCCCAAACTCCCAAACATAGCCTTAGGAATAATTCCCTTCCCTTTAATCACCTACAAATTCAAATGGAGTGTAAATGATGTCATTCTTTTATTCAAAACTAGAGGACCAATATATATTTGGTAAAAAAAATTTGGATTACAATGTAAGTTACGTTATTTGAATACTATTTTATACAAATCTGTAGATTAAGATCGCATTTATTTTTTCATCAAAATCTGAAATCTGAAGTCCGAAATTTGAATTTGAAAAATATGTTTATTTTTATGTCTGAATGGATATATTTAGACATGTATAGAATTAGAGTTCAGATTCATAGGTAATTTTACCTCTTAACTATTCAGAGACAAATATAGCCATTAACCACTTCATTTAAAAAATAAATACTATTTGGCACCTCCTAAGTCTGAATAGTTTAGATTCAGACTTAAGAGATAAAAACAAACAACATCTCTTTAAACAATTGCTCAAATGATAAAATGGTCTCTAAACTAGTCTCAATTTAATCATTTAAATTATTAATTCGATCAGATGTGGTCCTATTATTTTTTCACACTAAAAGAAAATATGTACAAAGAGGGGAATTACATATTACTAAGAAGCATTCTTTTAAATAAAGGAAGGGAATCTGTCATCTATTGTGTGTATATATATATATATATAGAGAGAGAGAGAGAGAGAGAGAGAGAGGCAGGCTCCTGTGCACACTAAGTTTGCACATTACCTTTTAAAAGTGGTAAAAAAAATATTTTTGAGTTGATTTTTTTGTGTGATATTTTAACATTTCAACGGACTCACATAAAAAAAATCAGCTCAAAAAAACTTTTTTTTGCTATTTTTAAAAAATCGGTCAAACTTTCGCAGTTTTTAAGCCCTTTAAAAACTGCGAAGGTTTGACCGATTTTTAAAAATAGCAAAAAAAGTTTTTTTGAGCTGATTTTTTTTATGTGACTCCGTTGAAATGTTAAAATATCACATAAAAAAATTGGTGTGCGCCAGCACTAAGTTTGCACACTTTTAAAAGGTAATGTGCAAAGTTAGTGTGCAAACTTAGTGTGCACAGGAGCCTGCCTCTCTCTCTCTCTCTCTCTCTCTCTCTATATATATATATATATATATATATATATATATATATATAAGTTGACTAAAATAATAAAACAATATTTCATTGATAACAATTGCACAAATACACTATTACAAACTTATAGATATTAGAATTACATAATCAAATGCAGTAAACTTGGATTGATCTAGGCAACAGTATGTCCATAAGGCAATCACACTTGTTCTTTTACTTACGGTTTGTTGAACGACTGGCTCATAGGATAAGACAATCTTTGCAAATCAAAAGACGAATTTATTTATAGGAGAATTGTGTCTTTTCTAAAAGATTCAAGTCTATTTAGAAATGTCAAAAGACAAAAGAAACCACTAAATAAGAACAAACGAAGGGACACAACGTTAAGTAAGAACTAATTCAGACAAATAACTACCAAAAAATCATTGGAATTGTTGTTTGAAAAATTTCATATAAGGGTTAGGCTAAAAAGTGTAATACGGGTAAGAAATTTGAGGCCAAAAAGATTCTAAAAAATAATTTTAGACGCATCTAATTTAATAGAATAATTATGAAGGAAATTAAATAAATTTTGACCCAAAAAGATAGGACAATGCCCAAGCCCACAGGCATGAGGGCAGTGGTGTGCGTGCATGTGTGGGATTTTAAGTAAAAGCATCATGCATAGTGTATATCCTTTCCCCTTTAAAGGGTTGGGATACCCCAAGGTCATCATAGCCCTCAAAGCACTTAATGAGTATATATGCTACCCACTTTCCTTCTAAATTTTATATGCGGAACAAACTTATTTTACCCCACTATACATTAGTTTACTTACCCATTTCAATAGGGGTACTTTGAGGTCAATTTCTTATTCACCTCTGAATGTTTTTTTAACATGTGGATATACCAAGTTGATTTCTTTGCGGAGAGGAACACACTAGTATGTGAACCTACCGCCAAATGAGTGTGGGTTCTAATTTTATTTAGGCCTAAATTTGACTAAATTTCAATGTTTAAAACATTTTCCCAACACCACCCAATCTATGGGTAGGTTTCCTTAATGGCTAGCACAATAACTTCATCGGTTATATAGTTGCAAGATTAAGGATTGAAGGAAAGGAGAATGCTTCACCGTAGTAGACCTATTGCTCCTGATTACAACATTCACTTCCCACGATGTATAATCTTATAAGATAGTTAACCATATATGACTGTGATTATCACTCACCACTATCACTAAGTGAAAAATAGAACTAAGGATAAAAGATTATCTTTTAGAAATCTCTTATCTTATTAGTGTGGGGAATGTGAAAATATTCCAGCTAAAGCCATCAACCACTTGACTTACTATTTCGAGCAACTTCACTAATAGAAACTTTGTTAAGTTTTGATGAGATGACTTAAGAATGAGATTTTTTAGGAGCTTGGTAGTCATTTCTTGAAGGGATCGTAATAAAAAAGGCCGACCTTGAGGGGAGGCGTCTCCTCGGCCTCCAAAATTTAGTTAATCTTTGGGGCCTCAATTTTCATTATAATATTTTTTATGTAACTTTATGCTAAATTTGTGTAATTACTTGATCAATTATACTAGTATCTCAATAGGTCATATGCACTTTTTAAGAATTGAGATCCCTTGTTCATTCCCAAAGGGCCTAATTTATGTTATTTTATTTTGCATAAAATAAATCACATTTAGTTGAGTTGTGTGAAGATCAAGATAACTAATCAAAAAATTAATTATAATTCTACATTTCAGAGTCCCAAGATATTTAATTTTTTTACTTTTAGATCTAGTTATGATTATTTTCATTAATTTAGTTAGTTTAATTTATGTTTGTTTAGTTAATATAAATTAAATTAGTTTAAACCTTAAATGACCCCCCCTAAAATAATATTTTTCCTTTTCTATTCCCTAATGAATCCCTATATATATATATATATATATATATATATATATATATATATATACTGTCAATTAAATTTCAACACACTTACATTATGGGTTGAAAGTATATTGAATTTAAGGATCTTATTATCATAATAATTTATTTTCCTATAGATAATAAAAAATAAAGAAGACCCATTTTGAGCATTTGACTTGGGCCCTATATTCTCGGGGCTAACCATGGAAATAAACAATGCACATGGGAAAGCGTTTAAATTGATAAAGGTGAAGTTATTTTTAGTCAAGTTTTTAAATAGTGATAGCTGTTTTGGAGAAGAAAAAACAAACTTATTAAAGGAGTTCAATTTTAAGAAGTCTAAAATCCATTTATGTGTCATAATAATTGAGAGGAGAAAAATAACACACCTATTGCCAAAGGATCCACACTTTAGAGTCACAATTACACTTAAACAAAAAGTGTTTAATTTTTTCTTAATCTCAATTATACACCTCGTAGAGAGAGGACGAATTGAATTTTCTCAAAAATAAGTTGACGATGAAAATTTTCTACTTTCCATACTTGGGTATTATCGTGTGAGCATGCAGAGCCTCTCGAAGTACTTGTGTTGGATTTAAATGTAATTAACTATTTACAAGACAACCCAGTTTTTTGGTTGGGCTCCAAATGGGCTTGTAGGAATTGTAAGAAGTTGGATTTTTATAAAATTTAATCTTGGGTCTGTGACACCCCGCCTAATTAAATACCGGGCGATCACTCCTTTATTAATTAAATCAAGATTAACAGTTGGTTCATTCTCAGCATCACTGTCGATAAAATAAGTTTTCTAATTTAACACCCTAAATAATGTTTTTCCATTCTAATCGTCCCAAAAATCCTACTATCATCATAATAACATTATACCAGGTGTTTATAACGTAAAGCATGTGTATAACTATCATTAAACATGGATTTTCAACCTAAAATCATGTCCAAGTATCAAGAACCCTAGAATTTTAACAGATTTCTAATAAATCTTTCTCCAATATTTCTTTATTATGATCACCAAATTTCGTGGTTTATTACCTCTACATGGCAAGGGTTTCCAGAATCAACATGTACATCAGTACTACATGGGTTTTTCCTATCAAAGATTGGGTTTTCTTCCATAATTTTCATCACAATTCAATCCTAAACTAATATGAATATTGCATTAACAAAAATACGCAAGTTAAACACTTGCCTGGGATTTTTGGTATGCAGATTCCCGGATGATTTTGGTATGGCTGCGTTCTTTGTCTCGTGATCTACGTGGTGGTGGTGGTGGCGGTGAAATCCGGTGGCTTTTTGGCCTTGGATTGCCTTGGAGCTCTCTCCTCTCTTCTCCAATGGCCGTCACTTGATTTGTGAAAGTTCTAACCCTAAGAGGCTGACCTAATGGCTGATTTAGGTTGGCTGAAATTCGTGGGTTTAATGACCCACTTATGTAAAATGACTATAATGCCCTCCCGGGGCACCAATTAGGCCTAAAAACGCCCCGAGACCCAAACTAAACCCCCGGGTATACTTTTCTGACTATCTCGACCCTTCCGGACGCGTTGGCGCACTCAAAACGACCATACGAATAACTTATAAAATATTTACTTTTTATTTAACAAAATTAGTCCTGACGTGACACGGGCACGTCCCGACTTAAATTTCCGAAATAGTCATTTAATTCACTTATGACATTCAATATAACCAATATGATATATTAATATGCTCATTAGTAATATTCAACAAGTTTCCCATAATTACTAACTCTCGTCACGTTAATAATTATTACATAATTAATTTTCGGATTTTTATTAAATAAACTGTCACATTAAATTTAATAAATCCCCAAATTAATATAGCAAAAAAATACGGGATATTACAGGGTCATTTGGGATTTTGGTATATTTGTTCAACGTATTTGTGCATTAGAGTTACCTTGTTGGCAACTTCCAGCTGCAAAAGATATGATGTGAAAGTGTGTTAGTGAAAGTTGTGCAGATGGAGTCTTAGACAAAATTTTATGCTGTAATTCTCTACTATTGTTCATTTGTCATTTTTTATCCCGAGATTTTCCCGTCCTAGGTTTTTTCCTCTTACAACTTGGTGTTGTGTGATTAATTCACCTTTTTTGCATCATCACCTAAACTTTGAAAATAAAATTTGGTATAATATAATTAATAAATAGTTTTTCACATAGACCTAGGTTGTTATATTTATTCCGTAAATGTAATTAAAAGTAGGAAGTTGCCTCTATCAAGACAATTAATTGTTATTTGTGTACCCTCTGTCCATATGAGTTTTGAGCACAAATATGTTCAGAAATAATAATATCATCAACATACATAAGTAAGATAACACTCTTCCCATTTTTATATAGTGGCATCTAGTAAATTCAAATCTAATAGTAACCTCACTTAATTTAGTAAACTTGGCTCATGGTTGCTGTTTCAGCTCATACAGGGGCTATAAACTTTGCTTGCATACCACCCACCATGAGAGTGGATGATCTATGGATATGACCTTGCTAAGGTATCCATAAAAAAATCATTGATTACATCAAGATGGTGAAGTGTACTATAGATTGAATAATCTAAATGTATTAATAAGCGAACAGTGTTGAGTTTAGCTACAGGGGAAGAGGTAACATCAAAATCCTTCACCAGAATCTAAGTAAAGTCAAGTGTCTTATCAAGTAAGAACATGAGTGCATATACCCACTTACAACTAATTATCTTATCCCATTTAGGTAAAAAAACCATACACTCGGTACAATTACATGGTAAAACATCCATCTCACACTTTATAACTCCAACCCAAATGTGAATCCTGCAAAGCTATATAACTGTTCTTGATATATGAGTGCATCAAATGGACATAAGAAAATCTCGATAAGAACCTAGTACGACCTAGTAAGAGACAAGATTGTAGAGAATATATATATTATAAAACAGGCATAACCATAGAGAATATGCTCTCTACAATCCTGTAAAAGATAGTCATGAAAGGTCATCATCTATAGGCTAATTATCACTCTAAAAAACATGTTTAGTTGGATGAGAAGTGTTACCTATGGATGATACGATAATAACATGAGAGATATATGAGCGCGTGTGTCATGGTATGGGCCTCGAGATGGAACTCAAGGGGGAGATCATAATTCGGGGATGCCGAGAGACTATCTTTGTCTACGTACGCAAGGGAGGCGAGATGTACCGGTCCATTTTCAGTGGGAGTTAGCGCGATGTTCCTTATGAAGATTCTAGAGTTCTTGTCTCTCAATCCATCGTTTCCCCCCGAGGTCATGTTCAGTTGTGATAATTGCCCCCGGAAGATGTTCGACACCATATCTAGTTTTTGTTGCATGCCTCTGTTTAGGCTTAGGCTTAGTTCTTCGCGTGGGGGGTTGTCAGTTTTTGGAGGATAGTAGTGATGGCTAGGAATGTTTCCTCTCGCTATACGTGGGGCCCAAGTGTGGGGATATTCGCACATGGAATGGGGATGTGGAAAAACATAAATCAGGGATGGGAGGAATTTGCTCGTTTCATGTATTTCTAGTTAGGGAATGGGAATAAAATCAGATTATGGAGAGATAGGTGGGGGAAAGATGGCACTCTGGAGGATCTTTTTCCCAAAATTTATCGTCTGGGAAGGGAGAATGAGGGTTTAGTGGAGGATCATTTGTTAAGGATAGGATATAGAGTCGCGTGGAGCCCTAAACCCAGAAGAAGACTACTTGATTGGGAGCTCGAGGAGGCGGATAACATTTTTGATTTGTTATAAATGGCACCAATCCTAACCGGTGGGGGAGGATTCTTTGCGATGGACTAGGAGTACATTAGGGCTTATCTAGGTTAGGAGCTATTACACAGTCCTGAGGGGTTCTAAGAGCACTTCTTTACCATTAAAAAAAGTTTGTAGAGTGAAGGATCCTCTCAAAGTCATTTTCTTTGTTCGAACCACTGTTAGAATGCTATTTTGACAATAGAAGGGTTATAGAAGAGGGGAATATGGATGCCCTGTAGATGTTAGCTGTACAAGGCGACGGAGGGGTCGACTAGTCTTTTGCTCCTGCATTGTTAGGTGGCGATGGGTTTATGGAATGTTTTCTTTTCCCTATGTCGGGTTCGGTGGGTTATGGAACAATCGGTGAAAGAGGTGATGGTGGCATAGAAATGTCTAAGGGGATGGAAGGGGGATATGAAAGCTTAATGGAAGGCCCCCCATTACATCCTTTGGACAGTTTGGCGAGAGAGGAACATGAAGTGTTTCGAAGGGAAGGAAGTGGACTGAGAGAGACTTCATTACAATTTTCTGAGTACACTTCTTCTCTGGAATAGGATAAATCATATCCCGTCTCTTTTTTTTTGCTCACGTATTCATGGAGGAATTATAGGGGGAGACTAGTGTGACATCCCTCTCACCAAAATAAGGGGTGGCCAGCCTGATACTCCAATAATAATGGAAATCATAGATGGACCATTCTCAGCATCACAATATTATAGTAAGTATACTGGATAACCACCCTATATTTCAGAAAGAAGGGATGCCAAAAAAATTTGTTTTATAAGTTAAAGAAATAATTTAAACAACCCAATTTGAAAAGAAAGTAGATACACAAAAGGACTTATATTACATCCGCATCAAATATACAATAAGGGGACCGAATATGCCATCGGTCAACAGTCTCTTACAACAATATTCAACAAGTTCATTAAGTACATAGTATATTTCATTAGACAATTACAAAAGCTTTGGGCCACACGCCCGAATAAGTGACCTGATCATAACTAGAGTACAAAAATGGAGGCGTTTATAACAACATATCCCATAACATCCGCAAAGTATTACGACTCCCAAAACACCGGAATAGGAAAGTCAGAACGGGAGTCCTTGCGACGGAGCACCTGAGCGAATGAACAATTCATACAAAATAAGAAATATGAACGAGCCAGGTCCCGATTTTATATGATCACCAGATGAATAAAGAGTATGACGGTTATGAACAGTTTATCATGATTGATAGTGATAAGAATCTACCTACTCAACTCAATGCATAAACTAAGGCAATTAAATGATTATAAGTTTAATTCAGTTATGCAAGAGGATATGAATGAATATCATTAATTAAGAATTTCCAACCTTTACCCTGTTTCATTTCATCGTTCCATATCTCATTATGAAACACAATCACAGTTATTTGCTCTTTATGGCATTGATCATAAATCAAGTCCCACTTGAATAAGAATAGTTATATTCATCTATATATAACAATTCTAAGACCGCCCGTCCGGATTTCCCCACCGTACGCACCCCTAAATGGCTATCATCTTCCAGGGCCTATCAACCAAGATAACCTGAGTATCCTAACGCAACATCGGGAAGTGGCCATATACCTGCAAGTGAGTCATAACCACACCCGGAATTACCCCACATCGCACAATAAATACAACATACATAATAACTGGTCATATGGCCGAGGACTATATTCACCCTGCATTCACTAGCCAGGGGAATTCACCTCATGCGCGTACTTCCCTTATGATAGCATTTAGAGAGGTGTGTTTAAGTAAATTATCACTTACCATTTTATTCTCATTTTAATATATACCTTTCATTATAACCGAAACCATAATCATTTTTCTTTATCATTATAACTTTAACGTTTACTAGATTCCCAAATTAGTCTCCAAGAATTCAAGACTTTTCTACAAGTCACAAGGATTAATATACCTCAATTAATCCTCTAAAGTTCCCCAATATATGGTCTTACGAATCCTAATCTCAAACTACTTACTAAGGAAGAATAATACCTTATCGTCTAATTGAGAATCCCCAGAATAGCCCCACCTAATCCATTTATAATCTAGGGTAGTTACCTAGATCATCTAAGACTCTAGGACTCTAAGTTTACTTCATTTAAGAAGGTTCCTAGGTCCTAAGCCTAATTGAAAAAGAGTTGGAATTGAGTTAGAAAAATAACTCAAAACAGCAGGATTTTCGAATCGATTCGCCCTAGGGCCAAATCCATTCGCCCAAAAGCAAATCGATTTGGATGAAGAATCCAAGTTTCTGCCTTGACCGAATCGATTCGGCCTTAACCTGAATCAATTCGGGTTTGCAGACCTGTAACCCTACCCCTTAGCTAATCGATTCGCAGAAAGGGCGAATCGATTCACCCCTGCGAATTTGCCAAGAATGGGCTACGGGTTATAAACGCTAGTTTTTCCCCAAAACCTATTTCCCCACCATTTTTACACACATCAACCACCATTAATCTAACCAAAACCATCCTACATGTTTATTAACTCCTATACTCCACATAATCATCAAATTAAACTATGATGAGGGCTAAAACACCACAAATTCCATAAAATCCATTTTTGTCCATTTGATTCACATACACAACAATCACATAATTTATTCACCTTAAATCATATATTAGCAAGTAAGAAAACTTGCCTTGAGGTTGAAATCTCAGATTTCCTTTAATGGTAACAACTCCAATCTTCAATCTCCAATTTTCTCCCTTTTCTTCTCTTTTTCTCCACAACTTTCTTCCTCTCTCTTTCTCTCTAGGTTTAGTAATACACATTAGAGAAATGAAAGGCTTTGCAAGACTAAATTGTGACTTTAGTCTAATTTCCCAACTTAAATTATTAATACAACATTAAAATGATTCGCAACTACACATTTAAGTCAAAACTAGTCAAAAGTGCCCGAAACACAAAAATACAATATGACACTTATTTTGACTATCTCGCACATTTCGGGACTAACTACGCCCTCTAAATTGGATCCGGAAATATTTAAGTCATTTCAAGTTCCGGTTTCATTTATATCATAAATGTCATTTAAAGCATACGACATTATAAAATGTAACATGATGATATTTACATACACATAGCAGTAAATATGCAACAATCTAGTAAATATTAACTTTCAACTCATTCAATTAATATTTACTCCATTTCCCCATATTTTATATAATTACTTCACACAGTAAATTAATATAAAATGAGTTTCTCAAAAGCGAGGGTTGTTACAACTAGTTTGTTTGTTGTCATCTGGGTAGGGCTTGGTTGGTTTCGTTGTTTGTCTATTTTGTAGTGTACTGTATATTGGATTTTTTCCCCATATACGGGTTTCTTTTATTGAATCATTTAGTTAAAAAAAATATCTACATGTGTAAGAGAATATGTACGATTTGTTTATTACAGATCTGTTTGTTGAAGTTTTTATGAAATAATAATTTTTTAGGAACACGACTGTGGGTTTGAGTTGCATTAGAATGATGGGGAGGAATAATGATTTATACGTATTAAGAAATACAAACATATCTATGCATGTTATAGTATACAAGCATGTCAATATATCATACATATAAACATATAAATCCTAGAGCTGAAAATTATTAGGTGTGATCAAAGTAGTTCTTGTAGGCAGGTCCAATGCCATATGAGAAAGTTCCAAGATCATTTTGGTTATTAATCAACATAAAAAGATATATAATGTGGCTTAGGGATCTTTTCCCCCCTGATTGATACAACTAATAATTATGTGCCACTTCCTAGTCTTTACTTTGATGGGGAAATATTTCTTTTTATTAGAGCAAGCTTAGTTGGGTATTCTAAACTCTTAAGAAAACTCTTTCCACGGTTTAATGGTAAGTAAAACATCTAATTTTAGCAAGTTTACCACACTAGTGGTGGACATGGGCCGAGCTTACGATCTCGGGTCGAGGTTACTCCACATAATAAGGATTTTTGTGGCTACCCAGGCTTATCCAGGTCTGAATTGGGATATGTTACACTATCCCAAGCCTGCCCAAACTAAACACCTTATTTCTTGGTCCGCTGCCCAGGCTCGAAATGAACCTTTATTTTATTTTTCATTTTTTTAATTTAGCTAAGGTTTTTATCAACTAAGATTATGTAAATTATAAATAAAGTGTAATTGCATAGTAAATGTATATTGAAAACTCACCCCAACTATTTTAGCTTACTATTTTATTCCCCATATTAAATTTTAACCTATAAAAAGCTATAAAGTATAATAGCCTATTATATAATAAAATACGCCTATTATAATTATTAGGGCTCGGGTCGGGGTGGGCCTATGCGGGCTTAAGAATGCTTACCCAGGCATGTCCACAAAAAAATTGGGATTGAAAATTTTTCCAAGCCCATTTTTCAGGTCTATTTAATCATACTAAGCCCTACATTTATGCCGGGTGGTCTACGTGCTTATGTCCAACCTTATACCACACAATTTAGGTAAATTGGTCCCACAACTAAACCAAATCCCCCAACACTATGATGCGTCGTGCGAGTAAATACAGTGTTTTTAAAATTTCAAAATTGATCCCAACAACTATTAAATCTGTTTTTCACATTCACCCCTCTTTTTATAAAAAGGTCCAATGATTACTTTTCAAAATCTAGTTGTTGTTCCAAATTATAAAGCTAATTTCTTACAAAAGTTGTGGGTCTTTTATATTAAAAGCCTCTCTATATGGAGAAAAATACGGAGATGTTGTTTTATGGAGTTGAAGAACAAACCTAGGGTCCAGAGCAGAATACCTTTGCGGATCCGATTGCAATTTGATGGGGAGAGAAGTATTTGTTGATGATGAAGTGTTTCATTACTTTTAAATATCCAAAAGCTTGCATAACCTCCTAAAAAGCTTGTATTTTCTGGTGTATGATCCTCCCTAAAGCTAAGTAAGTGTGTAGGCAACTTTTGAGATGAAAACTCTTGCTTTTGATTGAGATATGGTGGCCTCTCTCTAGGCCTCTTCACGAAAATGTTAATAGTGTTTCTCTCACCACTCTTAAACCCTAATAATGAATACTTATTATTAAAACCCATTTCCACATGTTTATACACAAGTATAAAAGGCGGGCTTAGTTAAAACTCAGTTCTTGTGAGTCTAGGCTTAACTAGTTGGGTATATGTACTATACTAAAGACCCAAGACAAATAATTAAATTAGCTTCCAAACAAATACTCAAAAATACTAAATTATAATTATCATAATTTATTTTCTTTCTTTCTTTAATCATAATTAACTCCACAAAATAATTATAACTCTACTCCAATTTCATAGTCTCAGAAATCACTCGAAAATAATGAAACCTTATTGGCAAAGTTGATAATGGTACATAATATGATTCCCCGTGATTAGTCATGAATATTGTATTTAATACCCCGTATTTCTTGCACATTGTAGTATGATTGTGTTTGTTAATTCCTATATTTTCACTAGTTTATTAGATAATCTTTGTAGGTGTTGGAATGCTAAGTGTGGAAATCTAAGTGGCGCCTGGGGGAGGAGAGAGATAGAGAAATAGATACGTTTTCCCCTCGGGAAGGCTGCGCTGCGGTCTCGCACCCCTCTTATGAAGGTTGCTTTGGCATCGTCGGTGTAGGGGTAAATGTGTAGATATAGAGTCGCCAGCCTATTTTGCACAAAACAGGCAAAAGAACATCTTTCCATTTCGAGAGAGTGGCATCAAGGACAAACTGATGCATACGAAACCAACCGTTTGAAGGTCCAGGGGCTAAGTTACGGAATGGGAAGGAGTTAGGTACCCATCCCGCCCTTTCGGTCTCTCATGGGCTAATGTTATTATCTTTCTTTATATACCCGTGAAGTGTGCGTGCATGTTTATATAATGGATATGGGATTTATTCAACTCATACTATGGATAAGGCGGAGTGAGGTCATCCATAGGAATATTCCCAAAATAACAAATGTAGAAAGTATGATTTGTGCATTCATCATGATATTGATTGTTATTAGGGAATGATTATATGTTTTGGATGAAACACAAACAAGTATGATATATATATATATATATATATATATATATATATATATATATATATATATATATATATATATATATATATATATATATATATATATATATATATATGAAAATGGGAGGTTTTAAAAAATTAAGGAATTTGAGAAATTAGGAAAATTGGACTCGAGTCTTGGATTTTTATTAGAGACGCCTACGTAGCCTATAAAGGCATCAAAGTTCACGTAGTTCGAATGTAACATAGGGGTGGGGTTTATCTTATAGATTCGAACGGTATTTTATTACGTGTGTATGTGTAAAAAGGGTGCTGTTTTGATTTTAGAAAAAGGGTGATGGATAATTCCGTTCGAAATTTACGGGTGTAACCCTCTTTTATTTGTTTTTGAGATTTTTGTAGAAAATGAAGTATGTGACATATACAAATAAAAGTGGAGATATTAATGTGTATGAACTAAAGTAAGAACTAGATTATGAATCTAATGTTTATTATGCTAAAACAAGGAATTTAAAGAGAGAGGGAAGGAATTTGACCTTCTTTGAAGCTTGATCTTTAATCTTGGATAAAATCCCTTGAGTGTTG
Organism: Sambucus nigra; assembly: GCA_949130495.1. NCBI lineage: Eukaryota > Viridiplantae > Streptophyta > Magnoliopsida > Dipsacales > Adoxaceae > Sambucus > Sambucus nigra. The sequence goes on along the minus strand of OX422215.1, from coordinate 274,006,818 downwards.
ATGAATGTTGATGAGAGGGAAATATATTTGCCAAATTGAGTGTGAAAAGGATGGGGATGTAAGCTTGGATGGAACTTCACATGGGGAACCTCGCTGATTTTGAGGGAATGTTGCTAAGATCACTGATACTGATGGATCTGTTGTCTTTGCCTGGAGTGAGGTCATGACCCCTATTTATAGGGTCAGGGGGGTGACAATCGGCCTACCCAAGGGGGTGCCTATCGGCATTTCCCCCAGACACAGTGCCGAAGGGCAGGGATCAGAACTAGCTTCTATGAAGATTTTTTGGAAAAACTAGAACACAAACCGTGGATCCGAATCGTGCACGGGGCACACCGTTAGAAAGGTATTTCAGATAACTTCAAGAGTACTTTGGACTGCTCCCGAGTCCGAGAGATGACTTTGGATCAAATAAGGCTCCGAAGTGCATGTCGGTCGATGGGAGATCGTCGGACGCAAACGGATCATTCGTCCGAATGGTAAGTCAGAGTCACGCATGGGGTGGACCTTTGGAAAGGTTAGGAGATGTACTTTGACATTCCAAAGAGTTATTCTCGATTTAGAAGGTTGACCTTGATCAACCGGGGCTTGGAAGCGCCTGGGGACCTCTCGGAGTAAAAATGAATCATTCGTCCGTACCATAGGTCCGAATCGCGCACGGGGCAGACCATTAGAAAGGTTATTCAGTGACCTTTAGAGATTCATTTAGTCTCGTACGAGTAGAAGAGTTGACTTGGACAAACGAAGCCCGAGCGGGCCCGGTGGCCTCTGGATCAAGTTTTAGGGGGGAAATTGATCATTCGTCCGAACGGTTGTGATATTTTATGCACGGGGTGACCGTTAAAAAGGGGTTTTAGTGCCCTTTAAAGATTCAAAGAGCTTTCACTTTGACGATAAAGTTAATTGGGGTCCAATCGAGCCTCGGGAGTGCTCGGTGGCCTCCGAATCGATCTTTGGTAGCAAAATGGTTCGTTCGTCTGAATTGTTATGCCAATTCGCACACGGGATGGACTCTTGGAAAGGGTATTCAGAGCCTTTCAAAGATTCAAAGAGCTTTATCTCTGATGATATAGTTGACCGAAGTCAAACGGGGCCCAGGGGTGCCCGGTGGGCTCTAGATCGGTACTCGAAGTGCGACCTAGGGTTTATGGTGAGATGGGGAGGTGTTAAGGACATAAGGGGAGACTTGGGGGTGTCCTAGAATGTGGTGTCTATAGAATCCCTTGATGGGTGAGCTTGGAATAAGTGATAGACGTCAAATGGACACCACATGATAGAGGTCGATTCTTGTGGACCTGAGGGACGAGGATGACCGATTCAGAGGGTCGAGGTCGATGCTGAGGACCTAAGGTGATGTTGGGAAGACCGATTTTGAGGACCTAGAGGAGGTGAGGAGTAAGGAGTAAGGATTAAGGAGTAAGGAGGCGACCAATTCTTCGATCCGGGGTTAGTTCTGAGGATCTAAATTGTAGCAACCAATTCTGTGGGTTGAAGCCAATTCTGAGGGCTTAAGTAGAAGCGACCAATTTTGAGGGTTGAAGCCAATTCTGAAGGCTTAAGATAAGGATGAACAATTCTACGAGTCAAAGCCAATTCTGAGGGCTTAGGTAGAAGCGACCGATTCTGAGGGTCGAAGCCAATTTTGAGGGCTTAAGATAGGGATGACCAATTCTACGGGTTTATTTGGGGTGACCAATTCTACGGGTTTATTTGGGGTGACCAATTCTGCGGGTTGAAGCCAATTATGAGAGCTTAAGTAGAAGTGACCAATTTTGAGGGTCGAAGCCAATTCTACGGGTTTAAGATAGAGATAACCAATTCTGCGGGTCGAAGCTAATTCTAAGGGCTTAAGATAGGGGTGACCAATTCTGAGGGCTTAGGTAGAAGCGACCAATTCAGAGGGTCGAAGCCAATTATGCGGGCTTATTTAGTGGTGAACAATTCTGAGGGTCGAAGCCAATTCTGAGGGCTTAAGTAGAAGCGACTAATTTTGTGGGTCGAAGCCAATTCTGAGGGCTTAGGTAGAAGTGACCGATTCTGAGGGTCGAAGCCAATTCTGTGGGCTTATTTAGGGGTGACCAATTCTGAGAGGTGAAGCCAATTTTGAGGGCATAAGTAGAAGCGACTAATTCCGCGGGCTTATTTAGGGGTAACCGATTCTGCAGGTCGAAGCCATTTTTGAGGTCTTAAGATAGAAGCGACCAATTCTGCGGGTCAAAGCCAATTCTGCGGGCTTAAGTAAAAGCGAGAAATTCTACGAGTTGAAGCCAATTATGAGGGCTTAAGCTAGAAGCGACCAATTATGCGGGTCAAAGCCAATTCTGTAGGCTTAAATAGAACCGACCAATTCTGCGTCTTGAAGCCAATTATGCGGGCTTAAGTAGAAGCAACAAATTCTGAGGGTTAAAGACAATTCTGCAGGATTATTTGGGGTGACCAATTCTGAGGGTCGAAGCCAATTCTAAGGGCTTAAGATAAAAGCGACCAATTTTGCGGGTTAAAGCCAATTCTGAGGGCTTAGGTAGAAACGACCGATTCTGAGGGTCGAAGTCAATTCTGTGGGCTTATTTAGGGGTGACCAATTTTGAGGGTCAAAGCCAATTCTGAGGGCTTATGATAGAGATGACCAATTTTGAGGGTTGAAGCCAATTTTGCGAGCTTAAGTAGAAGTGAACGATTCTGAGGGTCGAAGCCAATTCCGAGGCCTTAAGATAGGGGTGACCAATTTTGCAAGCTTAAGTAGAAGCGACCAATTCTGAGGGTCGAAGCTAATTCTGCGGGCTTATTTGGGGTGAGCAATTCTGAGGGTCGAATCCAATTCTGAGGGCTTACTTTTCCTTTGGGAAATTTGGGGACTCCATTGGGGATGTGTGATATTTCTCCGAGGAATTGGGGAAGTATTTGGTTTTAAGTTCTGCTGGGGAAGAGGGATTGATCCGAGGATTTTGAGTTGGGGAAATTTTGGAATTTTGGAGCGTCCTTTGTAGATATTGCTAGGGAGGATTGTTATCTAGAATTCCACTGGGGATGTAGGAATTTTTTTTCTTGGTGAAAAGGTTTCAAAAATTAATCTCGTGATTTTAGGAATTTTTTGAGATTTTCTGGTATTTTTTTGGACTTTTTGTACGAAATTTTAAATGGGGTGCCGACCAGCATAGATGGAGGGGTGCCAAATGGCAGTGGCACAGTCCTTTGGGGTACGTCAAGTAGGTGGAGGGACAGTTCCGATCGGTGGTGGCAAGGAGATGCCAATCGGCATGCCCCTTAGCCTCCTATAAAAGGGGGGCGAGTTCTCCTCATTTTTACAGCCTTTTGACTTTCCTTCTTCTAAAATTACCTTATGCAAATCGTTCTGACGTCCCAAAGTCAAAAGATGGCTGAGTTTTCAAGCAGCGCTACTCACATGGCATGGCTTAATGCCAACGATTAGGCAGTGTTGGAGTGGAGGGTTAGGGTGACCTTTGCTCTGGGCAACGAGAACTCATTTGATGCATTTGAGCCGGTGGTGGATGATCTCATGTCATCGTTCTTCTAGGGTGGTGAATCCTGGTGGCTATGTAAGTATCGAATGACCTTTGGTATTCTTTTCCTTTTTTCTTGACGAGGTTGCTTTATTTCTTGATTTTGATAATGATTTTCTTTATTTCTTTGGCAGTTCGAAGTATCCATATCGATTATACCTGCCCGAGGGACGATGGGGCTTAAGGATGTTTGGGAGCGCCTTCCATATATAGTGCACTGTATGGTGTCATAAGTCAGCTTTGGGATATTGGTGTCTGCTCTAGATGAGATGCCTAATTTTACGGTCATTCTGTGTGCTCTGGGGGAGAGGTGGTGGGACACTACCCACACCTTCCATTTTAGCTGTGGGGAGATGACGGTGACTCCCATTGATGAGCAGCAGCTACTGGGACTAGACTGTTATGGTGCTCAGATTGTGGTGGACACGACGTTGAGGGTGACGCCAGAGGCGATGACGGCGACACTGGGTGATGTGGAGCGGGTGGTTTCTGGGGATTCTCTCTGTTTGTCTCTGCTGAGGGAGCTATTGTTGAGGAGGAGGATTGATGAGAGCGATGATCAGCAGGTACGTCAGATAGCCAACTTGTTTATTCTGCTGGTGTTATGAGGTTTTATGGTGTCGACGAATGGCGAAGTCGTGCACTTGTGGTTTTTGCTATTCTTAAGGGTGTTCTCGGACATCCTCCTTCATGATTGGGAGAGCCTGACCTTTATTACCCTATATTATTCTTGTAATGCATTCAACCAGCGATAGTCTTTTAATGGAGCCACGTATCTTCTAGAGGTATTCTTTATTTTTTGGCATTTTTCCTTTATGCATTCGAATTTTCCTTCACATGCTTTTTCTTAATTTCTTAAATGCTGGCCTTTGCCCTTTGCAAATGTGGTTTTATGAGGTGATTGAGTTAAACACCTAATTGGTATCTTTTAAGGATGACTCAGTTGGGGACTTTTGTCAGATGTACCGGTGGCGGAGGTCCAACCGACAGTCGAAGAAGTCTCTCTCTTTAGAGGCGGTGCATCAGGTCTTGAATGGCCTGACGAGTGAGTGGGTAAGCCCTCTTTTATCTTAAGGCTATCCTTTCCATTAATGGTTTTTATTGATATTAATCTTTTGCTCTTGATAGGGATTTGTAGGTGATGTTTTATCCTTGGGGGACATCCATTCAGCACACTAGGGGTGATTGGGGGATATGCGTAGATGCGACATCTGCTGGCGCATGAGTTTGGCTATTCTTGGTACCTCGAGGAGAGGTTAGTCCGACAGATTATGGAGGACTAGGTTGAGATGACGCCAGTGAAGCCTCCTATGTTCATGAGGCGAGTGCCGTAGATATCAGAGAATGCTCGGGTGGCGGCGATGATAGGAGAGCCGTACTCGATGTATACTGACACCACGATAATGTACGACTACATGGATTTCATGTCGAGATGGTTGGTGCCTCCCAATATATACGATGTGATGCTTCTTCCTCGTGCGGGTTGATGCGACGATGTCAGTGGTGGCGACGACTTTGGAGACTCCCTTTGTACGACTGTTCTCGTCTAGTTACAACATCCGCCGAGCTGATGGAGGGTCGATACGTTTATAGCATCTTCCCAATGCGATGGACCCGGAGAAGTTGGGACTGACAGAGGAGGTCCTTCGATATGAGGTACACTTTGTGTTTCTTTGTCTTTTGATTTCCTGATTCCTTTCTTTTTCTTTCAGACTTGACTGATTTAATTTCTCTATTTTCTTTTACAGCATATCCGGGTCTCCACCACTTGGTTGAGGGGTATTAAGGATTGGATATCTTCGACGACTTCCCATATCCGTGAGGTGGTTTTGGTCCCTTCTTGCTTAGTGTCGTCTGCCTCGTCTAGGGAAGGATCGTGTTCTGGAAGTGGTGGCACATTATCTCGCCGTAGGGAAAAGAGGGCATGTCGTAGGGATGGAGGATCTTAGAGAGAGAAAGAGTAGGTGAAGAGAGAGAGAGAGAGAGAGAGAGAGAGAGAAATGTGGCTACGAGATGAGTCTAGTTTTTTTTGTTTTTTTTGTTTTTCCTGCAAAATGTCAATGTAACACAAAAAAATCTATGCAAATAAAGATAAAGTTTTTTTTTAATTCCCGCTTCAGTGATTAATGCACATGATCTTTTTACTTTGCTACTTAGACCATAAAAAAAATTTGAAAATTGATTTGAGAAGGATTTTATTTTAAAATGGGATAAGTAAAAGTATGAGGAAATTCGGAATTCCCTTAAGATAAAAATTATTTGTAGCGAGTTTTTTGATTTTGATAAAAGAGAAAAAAAGGAATTTTCCCAAAATAGGGGGTTATCGATCGGCATGACCCTTGTCCTGCCTATGGGCATATCAGTTCAGTCCAGTCAAACCAAGGCTTTAATTGCAATTTTTTCAATTGCTTGGTACTTGGTGGGGTAATTTTTACTCCGATTTCTACAGGGTTTCTTGTCTTTACTTGTGAGTTTTCAAGTATAAATAGGGGTGCGAATGGGACTTTTCTACTCACACTTTCATTTCATTTCTTTCTCACATTCTTACTTGTTTATCATTTCTTTGTATTTGCAATATGTCCCTCCCTGGTAGCATTGAGTTTGCTAACTACCTCGAAGCCTTGAAAGCAATTTGTTCTTATAATGTTGATTATGACGCCTTCCACATGTAGCGAGTCTCTTTGTGGCGTAACAGGCCCATTAAGTGGAATATACTGATGGCGGCAGTTGAGTTTTGGTACCTCGATGATCATGTCTTTCGCTTCGTGTTGGATGAAATTTGTCCTACTACGAGGAATTTTCTACCATGCTAGGTATAAATCCCAGCGTTGCTGCAGATTTTCCTGAGTTTTCCCATTTTCTAGGGAATTATTGGATGTAATTATCCATATCTCACCTTCGGTAGTGATGCCGTTGGTTACGAGAGGCCTGATTTCTCTTCCGGCGGTGCTGCGGTACATGCATTTGTAGGATGTCGGCGATGGAGGCTATGCTGGGGTCTTTATTCTAGGCCTGGTTTCAAAAGTGTTATTGGTGACTGGGGAAATACTAGTGGACCCTCAACTTTCGATTATTATTTTTTGGATGTCTTACCATCACAATCCTGTGGTGGCAATACCGGCAGAGACTTTGAATGGTTTGGATGTCAGGCGGGAAGGTCATTCCACCTTTATGAGGGGTAGCCCTGTGATGTTGTTCATGTGGCTATCGGAGAGGTTTCATATGGTGGTCCCAGCTGAGTATCCTTTGTCAGGGGTACCAAACTTCTTCTCATGCTATTTCATTAGCATAGGCTTGGACATTGAGAGTTGGGGGAACTGGTTTGTAAAGCACGGGGCTCGGGACTTGCGCTGGTCAGTGCCTTGGTGGGGGAGCTGCTGCCCATTCTGGAACTCGGGGAGTACCAATATGTCTGGTTGGTTGGCCTCAGGCTGACCTCTTTTTACTTTTCCTGGCGACTACTGTGCCAATTTAGTTGGGAGAAAATCGTGCCACCGTGAACACTGAACTTTTTTCTTGTGGAGGACCTGATGGAGCATATGCCATGCATCTTGGATCTCTGTGGAAGAACCATCATCCGTCGACCTGTCCTTCTCAGTCTGTGGGTAGAGTCTGGCACGTCTTTGGAGACTACACGAAGTGGTTGTGAAAGAAGGTAGTGGTCAGGATGCTGGCTATGGAGACTGGGCAAATGTGGTTTGCCATATCTGACACCATGGAGGTAGGTGTTGTGATTTTCCCGAGGCTGGTCCGGGCTTATCGCCCTATTGAGCATTTGCGATACTCGATTCAGGAGGGGGAGGTTTGGGGACATTAGGACGCATGTGATGATGGGATCAGTTCCTCTGGCAGCTGCGGGTAGGATTTTGTGAAGCTTTTGTAATGGGTGTGGTTTGTGGGAATAATTGGAGGCTAATTTTCAGGAGTAGTGGGGCTTGGTTTTATCTTGGTTTTAGGAAGGTAGGAGTAGGCTTGATAAGGGAAGTCGTTTGGCTCCTTATGCTGATGTATGCTGATGTAATTTGTACTGAATTTTCAAATAATGAAATAAAGAAGTTTTGGATCATCTAGTTGTGCCTCTTAATGACATTTTCATTTTGAATTATCTATACTAATTTCTAAGGCATACATAATCCTTTTGTTCATGTATGTGTTAAAATGAATTTTCATTCTCGGGGATAAGAAAAGAATAGCATTTTATGAAAAATAAGGGGGGCATGCTTATGTAAACGGATGAGCTCCCTACATACCTCTGAGGGTTTTGAAAATGTTTGAATTTTTTTTTTGTAAGAAAAAAGGTTTTTAGAAGATTCGGCTCCACGTAGTTCTGATTAGGGGGAAATGAAGAGATTTTTTTAAGAATAGAATAGAAGGGAGATGAGAAGAGTCGTAGCACGCAAGATTTCAGACTTGCGGTAGAATTTCTTGAGACGGTTCAGGTTAATTGGATGCGTCATTTCTTCTCCATCAAGGTCGGTGAGCATAGCGACGCCACCTGACAAGATCTTCTTCATAATGTAAGGGCCGCTCCAATTGGGCTTGAATTTCCCTCTAGGGTCCTAGATGGGCTCTACTATTTCTTTGAGGGTTAAGTCCCCTTCTTGGATACCTCAGTCCTTGACTCTCTCATTTAATGATCGCGCTATGCAACGATGGTAACCTTGTATGTGATATAGAGCTTTTGACCTTCTTTCGTCCAAGAGGGACAACTCGTAAAGATGACCTTATTGTCAGTCTTCCTTGCTGACCTTGCTTTCAAGAATGATGCACAACGAAGGGATTTTTAGCTCCATGAGTAGGACTGCTTCCATACCGTAGACTAGAGAGTAAGGGGTAGCACCAGTAGAGGTTCAAACTGAAGTGCGGTAGCCCCAGAGGGCGTAAGGGATCCTATCGGCCCAATCTCGACAACTCTCTATCATCTTGTTGATAATGGCTTTAAGGTTCTTATTGGATGCCTCGACTATTTCATTAGTCTAAGGTCGATATGGAGAAGATTTATGTATTTGAATTCCATACTTGTCGACCACTTCCGTAACTTCTACCTCAAAGTGTAACTCGTTGTCTAATACCAGCTCGGTGGGACCCCATATCGACAGATGATGCTTTTCCTGATGAGCTTGGCCACCTTCTTGGCATTCTGAACTGAGTATGACTCGACTTAGATCCATTTGGTGAAGTAGTCAATGGCGACTAGGATGAACTCATGACCGTTGGATGCTTGCGGTGTAACTTTACCTATGATGTCAATGCCCTATGTGGAGAACGTCGGGAGAAGTCATGTTGTATAATTCCTATGGGGTAAGTGCTGTAGGTTGGAAAACTGCTGGCATTTGAGGCATCTTCGAACATAGGTTGTGCAATCTTGAACCATAGTGGTCCAGTAATAACCATGTCAAATGATATTTTTGGCGAGTATATGTCCATTCATATGGGGTCCTCATTTGCTGTTGTGGATTTTCTGCATCATTTCTTCAATGTCAGCCCTTGCGATGCAGTGCAAATGGGTTCCATTGAAGTTTATCATAAAAAGTGCTTTATCACAGACAATATACTGGGCAGCCAGTCTGCGGAGGTTTGCTCGACCTTTCTTGTCAGATCATTGGGGATACCTACCATGTTTGAGGAGGCGCCAAATATCATAGTACCAGCAGTCGGCTATTTCGGGATCTTCCTCCGTGATGAGCTCAATGTGGTAGCAGTGGGTGGATTTGTCTTATTTTTGGACAAAGAAAGGGGCCATAATTATTCCCTCGAGCATGTCAATCATGGAGGCTAAGGTAGCAAGGGTGCCGACTAGGTTATTCTTTGCTCGAGGCAAGTAGTAGAAGGTGATTTCTTAAAATTGGGAAGCTAGCTCTTCTAGGTGGGCATGGAAGGGTAAGAGTTTCTCGTCCTTGACTTTCCATTTTCTAAGTACTTAACCGATGATGAGGGTTGAGTCCCCATAGACACCGAGGTATCAAATTCCTTTATGGAAGGAAACTTTGAGGCCTATCGTGCACGCCTCATAGTCAGTCATGTTGTTAGTACAAGGAAAGTCCAACTTAATGGCAAAGGGAGTGTGAGAGTCATCAGGGGAAATTAGGAGTATCCCAACGCCATACCTTTTTTTATTGGCAGCCCCGTCAAAGAACATATGCCATTGAAGGTCTATAGAGGTACATAGGATATTCTTATCAGGGAACTCGGAGATCTAGACATCAGCCTCTTCCATAGGGTGGTTAGCAAGGTAGTCAAAGATGGCTCTTCCTTTCATGGCCTTTTTACGTGACATAGGTGATATCAAATTCAGCTAGGAGCATCAATCAAAGGGCCATTCGGCTGGACATGTCAGGTTTCTCGAGAAAGTACTTGATGGGATCCATTCGGGATACAAGCTTGATGGGGAAGGCGATCATGTAGTGTCGAAACTTTTGGGTAACCCAGACAAGAGCGACACATGCTTTTTCTAAGGTAGTGTAGTTAACTTCGTAATAGGTTAACTTTTGACTGGCATAGTAGATGGCTCTCTCTTTGCGAGTTTCTTCGAGATATTGGGTAAGCAAAGCCCCAGATGCAATATTGATTACGGTTAGGTATAAGAGTAAGAGTAGATCAGGCTGTGGTGACATGAGCACCGGAGGTTGGGTTAGGTATTGCTTGATTCGGTCAAAAATTGGCTGATGTACTCTAATTTCCAAGGGAATCCCCGGACTTCCTTCTCCGTTCGGAGTGGTGGCATCACAAGTATGGCTTTTATCTTTGAAGGATCTGTGATAAGCACCCAAAAGTGTACATTTTATGCCCTGAATAGATGTATTTTAGTTGCTAATTCTCGGCAATTTGGGTCTTATATGCGTTAACGTTTAATGTGCAGGCTTGATCGCTGTTTGCGGAAGTTCAACGCTATTTCAAGGAAAATCTACGATTTATGGAGCTAGTTCCCCAGTCCTGTAACCTTAACCGAGAATAAACTTAGCCCAAACTTTCACCCGAGTCCATGTGTGTTTAGTTTGTGCTTTTTAGATTTTTAGTTTGAGTCATTTTTATTTTTAGGATTTATTTTTGATTCATTTAGAATTTTCTAGAATTTATTTTCTATTTCTATTTCTTTTTTAATATTTTTTATTTTTAGTCTTTATTTTTAGTTATGCTAGATTTTATATTTTTAAGACTTAGGTTTTATTTTTATTTCATTTGTAGTTTTTTATTTTTATTTAAATTTTATTTTATAGATTAGGAATATAATTTTTAATAGATTTTATTTATTTTTAAAGGATTTATGTTTTATTTTAGTGCGTCAAGTATTTGTTTTCCTTTATTTTTATTTGTTTTTAGTTTTTAGTTAGTTTTTTTTTATTATTATTATTATTATTATTATTATTATTATTATTATTATTATTATTATTATTATTATTATTATTATTATTATTATTATTATTATTATTATTATTATTATTATTATTATTATTATTACTATTGTTATGTTTTGTTTTATTAGTTTTTATTTGAGTCGTGTTTAGTTTTTAGAGTTTGTATCGTGTCATGTTATTTTTCTTTTTTAGTGAGTTTTATTTTTAGTTGATTTTTATTTTTATTTTTAGTTTAGTTTCGTTTCGTTTCGTTTTTAATTTTATTTTACTTGGTTTTATTTTATTAGAATTATTTTATTTTTCGATTTGAATTTTATTTTTTAATAGATTTTAATTTTTAGTTTTGTTAGTTTTATTTTTTTAGTTGGGTACAAATTAACACGCACACTAATCCTAAACCAACCCACTCTCACCTTATCCCAAACACTCACATGCACCTAAAAAAAACCCTTACCCTCACCCTATTATCATACACCTCCACCACACCTCAACACACCCACTTCATCTTCAACCTACACCTTTCTCTCTCCTCACTCATACCTCCATTAACACATCTCTCACCTCCATCCCACCATTAACATAACCCATTTCTCTCTCCTGACAAACCAAACCCATAACCAAATCTCATTCCAAAATCAATCCAAGTTAAACCAAAAATAAAGAGAAAACAAAATATATAAAATAAAAAAATCCGCCCCTGATTTCGAACCCGGCGACATGACCTACTTCGGCCAGCCCCTGTCGTTGCCCACAACCCCCATCAACCCGCGACCTACCTTATGACTCAGACCTCCTCCTCCGGCGGGCTGCCCAAACCTAACTCCTTCACTACACCCAACCCGCTAGAAGATCCGACTATACCCGTCGGACCTTAACCCGATTCAAGCTTAAACCCGCGAGTACCTTCTAACCTGCCATCTGCCTACCCGATCGCGACTCTCTTCGAGCTACCCAACCAACCCGGTTTAATCCCAAAACACCAACCACCTTAAACCCATTTCTAACCCATGATCCAAATCGTAACCTACATAAACCAAACAACCAATACCAAATAAAACAAATGCCCACATATTTTGAAATCAACTTAACCCTCACTTTCCAAAAATACCCTTACACCCCCACTTCCCACATGACCTCACCCACTCTCTCAAATTCCCATTTACGACATGTGCTTGACAATTCACATTTTTACCCCTAAGCTCCATAGCCACACTATTTAAAGAAGAAGAAGACTTAAAAAGAAAATAATCTTGGGTCTTAGAGAGAAAATTTTAAAGAGAGAGAGAAACACCATTTTAGTGTATTTTTTTTAGGTCATAATTTATTATTTATTATTTTTTAGAGATTAGTGAGAAAATAAATTTGTGAGTTTCAAGTTGAGTGAGTTTTTCATTTATATTTTTGTTGATCACTCACGTGGAGGGTTGTATGCTTCTAATTCAAGGATTGAAGTCAATTGAATTCAAGAGATTGGTTTGATTGTTATTCGTTCTACTCTTTTATATTAAATGCCTATTGAATGTTTGTTTATCATGTTTGATATTATGTTAGGATAAAACCCCTTTCAATGGGTGGGGTGACCCATTATTTGATATTAATCTTAATTAAATTAATTAATTTAAATTAAATGTCCATTTGATAATTAATTTTGCGCTCCTACATTATAATTTACACCTCGAGAGAGGGTAAATGATTTTCGAGAGAAAATCAAAATTCTAGTTATAATACCCATTTTAGATTCAAACTAGAGATATGGGTTTCCCAAGTGTGGTATTATTCCTTTAATTTCAACTCTTGGTTTACTTTTATGATTTAAACAGTTTAATAAATTGATCCTAGCGGGTGATTTGTTAGATGTTGTGTGGATCTACATTTCAAGAGTTATAGGAGTGTTAAATTTAATTTTCTAAAATGTTATTGTCAAAATTACATTTGCAATGAGAGTTGATTTGTGATTTTGATACTAACTTGGGATAATTAATTTTAATGAATTAATTGATTTTAATTAACTAGAATATATGGTGTTATCCTATCCCTTGTTAGTCCTCACTTTTATTACCTCCCCATCTCATATTTTAGATTTTTATTTAATTAGATTTACTTAGTATCTTCACTTCCTTTTTAGTTAGTTATTTACATATTTGATTTAGTAGTCTTACTTCACCTTAATCTCAAAATTGTTTTAATATTTGAAAAAACTAAAAAAAAATAGAAAATACAAAAATCGAAAAAGGAAATAATAAACAAATGAATTGCATGCCTCTCTTGTTTGTTTCACCCTTAGATTTGGATTGATTCCCTTACTTACCACTAAACTCTAGTATTGATATATTTTTATAGGTATGAAAGGTTTTGATTAGAGGAGCTTTCAAGCAACGACGAAAGATATATAAAAGTTCGTCTATCAAATGGCGCTGTTGCCAATCTTTAGAGCTCGAAACACTTGAGGGGATTTCCTATTGTGATTAATTTGTATTCCGTTTATTTTAACTTTTTCGTACCTATTTTCATTATTTTAGAAGGCCTATATTAGGATTTTATTACTTGGCTCGTATTGCGGTGCTTAGAGACACCATTTATTTTTCGCTTAAATTTGTAATAATCGAAGAAAAGCGTGATAGGAAAACCGGACAAGATAGAGAGAGGGCGTCCAAAGGTGAGGAAAACAAGCCTCTGTACTTTGGGTCGGTAGGACTACCGGGACTGACTGAGATAGGCGTAATCTTCCCCCGATTGACTCAAATTGTTCAGCGCCCCACGACGTAAAAACTGTGGGAGGTACATTTCTAAAACCCTTGCGCCTCTCCTCTTAGCGAGTCAATTATTGTGTGTGCTTATATGCTCTTATTTGATTTTATTATCACATTTCTTTTTGAATGTGTGTGATGAATTAACAATTAAGACCTACACCTAGTCCTTCACGAGAAGGGATTTCATCACCCGACTCACTCGCTTACCAATTGTGTGCTATCCTAACCATCACTAAATTTAAAATTAATAAACTAGGTGGCCCAATAGGTGAACATTTTGCAAAGGCGGTCAGAAAGATAACTTCCGTGATTTTTATCGCCTGCGAACTTCATTAAAATTTAACTAACATCTCACTAAATTTAAAGATAAAAATTAGCTATGTGCTAGTTAGGATTTATCCTTGATTTGTGTGTGTCCAATTTAATTTTTCGGTAGTCGGGTTTTAGTGAGTTCATCGAAATTCAAAGCGTCCACCTATTTTTCCTACTCTTTTCTTCAAAAAAAAAATCCAAAAATATTTTCTTTATTTCATTTTCAAAAAAAAAATCCAAAAACATTTTCTTCCTTTATTTTTCAAAAAAAATCCAAAAACATTATCTTCCTTTATTTTTTTAGAAAATCCAAAAATATTTTCTTTCTTTCATTTTTAGAAAAATCCAAAAATATTTTCTTTGCTTTTGAAAAAATTTAAAAAATCAAAAAATATATTTTTCTCGTCATGGCCGAAGAACGTCCTTTACGGGATTACTCTGGCCATTTCTTATTTGCTCAAAGCATGTTTGAAGTTGAGCCTGAGTCGAACCTCCACACTTTACTTAGTGGCTTTAACTCTCAACCACGCACCGTTGATACTCTTGCGTCGTCCACGCACTCATTTCATATTCCATCGCCTTCGATGATGACTATCAACGCGTCACATGCTTCTCCATGAACCTATTGTTTTCACGCCGATCACTTGTCCCATGAGTGCCCATACTTTTCATATCCCTACGAACCCACCATGAAACATGTGTATCCATACGACACTGTTTCGAAATCCCCCTCGGCCTATTATCATGATGTATCAAATACCGAGTGGTGTGAGTACCGAAGTTATTCGTGGAGGCCTGATCACCCTTCCACGTAATATGAATCCCAACCCAATGTTTCGGATCCTCACACGTTCCAACAATCGTCATGGCAACCTTGTACACCCCACTCCGATCAGTTCCCTCACTACGAACCTAGTGATTATCAACCTTCTGTATCTCATGGATATGCTTCTCCTGTGTATGACACACTTGAGCCTCCTGTGTATGAAACACTTGAGCCCGCTCCACACATTTCCTTTGAGTATTCTCCATATAATCCTGATAATAGTGAGTTGTGTCCACCTTAAACACCACCACCACCTGTCACTCCACCACCATCATCCACCTCCGCTCTCGAAAGTCTCTTACAACAATTTATCATCGAGCAAGATCAAGCCACTCAAATTCAAAATGAATCCCTCTAACGGCTTGAACAAAGATTAAATGAAATTGAGTGTGACAGAGAGTCGAATTTCACCCCAAGTCAACCCATTGTTTCCCCTACGTGGAGTGATGATGCGTCGTCTTGTGCCACTGACTTTGAGTGTGACCAACCATACCACCCCGAGAATCTCAAAGATGAAAACATCCCATGGTCTGGGCCCCAAGTTGAAAATTTTGTTGGCTTACCTTTCATTAGTGAGACTAATCTGCTCCCGCAAAATCCAAATGAACCCACACTTGAGATTCACATTCCCTTTCCCACCAAATCCATAAAAATGCTCGAGTCTACACCCAATGAGCCTACCGTGTGTGTTCCCGAGGAACCACTTCATTATAGGTTTGTTCCGGCTACGAGTGCTCACCATTTTCTTGAAATTGAATCCGAGATAATTTCTACTTTTCCGGATATGGATCCTGTCCCACCATACATGGCTCCCTTTAAGCCCAATATTTTTAATGATTCCTTAATCTCCAATCTTGGTGCCTCGTTTGAACCACCCACCACACTACTTGGTGATATTCTTGTCAAGAAGTTGACCACTCCATATTTAGAAACCACACTCTCTAATGAGTATTCCTTTACTCCTCCCGACGAGTGTGTGTCACTTACTCTTGAGTTGGATCATCTTCCTCCACCATTTATCCCACCCGCTCCGCCCTTTATCCCACCCAACCCAACCATTACCCCTTCCACCCTACCACCTGGTTTGGATCTTGATTTTACACATTTCATGTTTCCATCTACATTTTTAGATCTTCACATGAAACCAACCTCCATCTTCCATGAGAGTGTGTGTGGTGCTACTTTCCACTTCCGTGACACCGAGCTTGTTACTCTATGCCCTCCACTATCTTGAGGTGTTGATTTTTACCATCGACTGCTCCCTGGCGTGTCACGGTGCGACCACTATCATCGTCCATTTATAGAATGACCGTGTGATTTCTATGAGCCCCACCACATTCCACTTTTTACACCCTTCTGCTTTCCCATCCAACTTGAGGACCATTCTTATAGGACCCTTGTTGCCCTCACCTTTCGGCTCAATAAGGCCCGATACCGATACCTCTTTATCCTTACCCTAATACCCACCCTCCCATAGTCCACCGATGCTTTGCATCGTGTGATGCACTTTGACATACAAGTGCATTGACTCTTTTAGCCTATATCCAACAAGACTGACACTTCAGTCTTGTTTGGGGGTGATTCTCATCACCCATTTTTCTGTCGCCCCATGAATTTATTGTTATTATCTTTAGGGTAAGAATGATTTGGTCTAGCTGAAGACATTAAACTTAGCACTACCGGGAGGCAACCCACGATTTCTTGTATAAGTCTCATCCTATTTGGGGGTGGTGTTTCACATCACCCTATGCTTTCAATGTTTATAGACTTGTAAACATTTTTTTTTATTTATTTCTTATTTCTTATTGAGGTTTTATTTTGGCTTCATCTGCCCACTTCATTAGCGATTGATTATGGTAATCTTTTTCCTACCGTATGCTCTCAATTTTAAAAATCATTTTACTTAACATTGAGGACGATGTTCCTTTTTGTTTGGGGGTGGAGAATTTTATCAAAATCGTACCTCTTTTGAAATTTTTTCATTTTCAAAACCCGATTTTTAAAATTTTCGTGCAGTTTCTTTCATCTCATTCATTGATGTGATTTTTCTACCATCCATCCTTTAAGTCTAGGAATCAAGCTAGATGATTTATTTTTTCTAAATAGCTTATGTAATACATAACAAGGCATTTTGCACTATGAATTTCTAGACTCAACAAAGTTTGTGCACTTATCACGTCAATAAGGTATAGAGTTGAAGAGTACTACAATTCTCAAGGGAACCTTAAGGATCACTAGTAGAGACTATAGCTTGTGGGATTTGTGCCTTTTATCTTTCATAGTGTTTTACGCAATCTTCGAGTCACAAGTTGATTCAACTTCTTTTGGGTCCACACTAAATCGTTGTATGATCTCATTATTCTTCATTTAATTTTGGCTTGATCACTGAGAACGACATCTTTTTCGAGTTGTAAGAAGCATGTGTCTTAAATTTTTTTCCGAATACTAGGTTTTCATCCATACACCTACCATTTACCATTCACTTCACCCATTACCATCCCTTATTCTTCATATCCACATATATTCTCCACATTATCCATTTATCATCTCCATATCATCTTTCATTTTTGAGAAAGAAAGTGTTGTTCAAAATATAAAATGTCTTCAGTGTTGAGAGTATAAAAAAAAGGAGAAAAAAAGAAAAAAAGACAAAAAAAAAATAAAAAAAGGAGAAAAAGAAAAAGAAAAATTCGAAAAAAAAGAAAAGAGACAAAAAAAAAAGAAAAAAAAAGTTAGTAGTTAGTTTATCTGAAATACAGACATTTGTTCTTCATGTATAGAACACTCTTCCCGAATATCCATCACACATCCATCACTCATCATTCATATCACTATTCCATCGTAGCTTATATCACCCCATCTTTCTTATTTCATTTTCCCCTCACACATATACATCCATATTCTCCCCTAGGTGTTCGGGAAAATGAAAGTCAACATGGTGAATAACTCGACGTTCTCATTATAGTGATTAGCATTCTTTCATGAGATTATTTTTCTTTCTAAGATGTTCGTTCTTTATTATGTGTGTGCGATACGTTTGAACTTGCTTACATTTACTCCCCTCCTCACACACAAGAGCGATACACTTACCCAAATGTCAAGAGTTCATTTGAGAGAGCTATATCCTTAAGATTTTGAACTTGAAGCATTGATTTTGAAAAGGCAATCTAGGAATTACTCTTGTGATACTCGACCCGTTTTGACTGATTCACACTACACACGTTGAATTCTAGGAAGGATATGCCTTGAGTATTTGCTTAGTTAACCTTTTTATACATTCTAGCTTGCATTTCCCAAAATATTTCGCATGTGATGGATTGTGCGATTGTTCTACGTCTAATAAGAGATCGACTACCTTTTGTAAATAAAGAATTTTACGGGTCTATTCCCTGCAAACCCTCACGAGACAAAACTCGTCCTGTAGGG
The DNA here is from genome assembly GCA_949130495.1 of Sambucus nigra. Taxonomy (NCBI): domain Eukaryota; kingdom Viridiplantae; phylum Streptophyta; class Magnoliopsida; order Dipsacales; family Adoxaceae; genus Sambucus; species Sambucus nigra. The sequence continues at coordinate 273,988,628 of OX422215.1, read as the reverse complement.
AAACCTATAGGTTTAAAGGCTTGTTGCACATGCTAAGTGCAATCGCAACTACCCGCGAAAGTGGTATACTTTTGGTTTCTTATATATTTCTTTCTCTCTATCTTATTCCTCGAGGACTAGCAACGCTCTATTTGGGGGTGGTGTGATAAGCACCCAAAAGTGTACATTTTATACCCCGAATAGATGTATTTTATTTTCTAATTCTTGAAAATTTGGGTCTTATATGCGTTAATGTTTAATGTGCAGGCTTGATCGCCGTTTGCGGAAGTTTGATGCTTATTTCAAGGCAAATGTGCGATTTATGGAGCTAATTTTCCAGTCCCGTAACCTTAACCGGGCATAAACTTAGCCCAAACTTTCATCCGAGCCCGTGTGTGTTTAGTTTGTGATTTTTAGATATTTAGTGTTGATACCAAATTTAATCTGCTGACGTGGACCCATCACTTGAAGAAACGTGTCTTCTAACGTGGTAATTACAAATACTTCTATCGATCAACTTATTGCCACCGAGATACTCAAGCCCCACGAGAAACTCATACATTCCGATTAGCTCAAGCGTATCAACCAGCTAAAGTCTCCCGAGGAACTCATGCCTGCCGAGCTACTTAGGCATTCCGATCAGCTTAGGCGGTCCGAGCTACATAGCGTACATAACACTCAAATCAGGATAATCAAGGAGACGACTGCACATTAAATGCTCAGTATTATCATACAAATGTACATGTCTACTAGATAACAATGCATTATCCTTTCATTTGTATAGCCGCAAGGCTATAAATACATTATAACCTCCTCATTAGGGGGGGACCGAAATTTCTTGAGAAACCCATTCCTCGAGAATTCCAAGCAAACAGTCAGTAATACAAAAATAGTGGATGTAGGTAATTCTTATAAGGCTGAACCACTTTAAAAATCTATTGTCTATTATTTCTTTATTCATTTTTATCTGTGATTAAAATAATTAGGTAAAATCTATTTTTTACATCAACAGATTGGCGCCGTCTGTGGAAAATGACTGTAATTATCGTTTTTCACCAAAACAATTCATCACCAATGGCTGATCATCCGGAATCCAGCAATCGAAACGCTGGGATCCCTCCAAATCCTCCATCTACTCCTCCAAATGTCCAAGATCTGGCTGGTATAATGGCTAATTTGGCCCAAGGGCAAACGACCATGCAAGAAACCATGCGTCAACTCATACAAATCGTTCAGGGCGGAGTACCAGCCCAATCAGGACAACGAAGCATTCAGAGAAATACTCGTTTACTCTCTTCGCGAACTAGGCGAACGTTATTCCCAGAGGAATCTCGGTCCAGAAGCAATGATTCATATCGTACTGAGAGATCTAATGATCCTTCTTATCAGCCTGGACGAACTTCCTCGGTACGAGCTATAGACACTCAACAAAACATCACTCTATCTCCAGAAAGCACAAGTGCTCTTGAAAGATTGAGTAGAGTCTCTCCTTTTGATCGTTTGGGTCTTAGGAAGAATAGAAGTCCCCCTAGGATTATGTCGAGGAACTCTCAACGACCATCTGATTTAAAGGAAGGCTCTGCCCAATCACGACCAACTGCTCGTCATGAAAGATCCCAAAAGGCAAATTCAACACGATCAGTTGCTCGAACTAATAGGATCGAAGAAGGAAATGATGCATGGAAGGGCTCAATTCAAATGTTGGAGGATAGATTAGGGGAGATGGCTAAAACCAAGAATCCTCTACAAAGGACTTTTGTCCGAGGGACACCATTCATACAAGAGATTGTGGACTTTTCCACACCGTTAAAATTCAAAGCCCCGGTAGTAACACTAAAATACGAGGGAAAAACTGATCCTGTTCTCCTTATAGAACAATACCAAGAAGCTACCAATATCTATGCTGTTCCTGACGAGATGCAATGCAGGGCATTCTCAGGAACTCTTACCGGATCTGCTCTGATGTGGTACAATAACCTTCCTCAGAGGAAAATTGTGACTTTCTTTCAGCTAGCAGAACTCTTTATTGGAAATTTTTGTTTTGGAGCAAAGCTAGTCAAACGAGTAGCACATTTGCTAAGTGTTAGACAAAAGACAGGTGAAAGCACCAGGGATTATATTACTCGTTTCAATAATGAGAAACTGGAAGTAATTGATTATGAGGAGAAAACTGTAATTGCTGCTTTGATGAGTGGACTGTTACCCAATAAATTGTACTACACTTTAGACAAAGATCCGCCCAGGACCATGGCATAATTGATGGCAAAAGCAGCCAAAATCATGAATGCCGAGGAAGCCATGGCTGTGAAGAAGAACGTAGACATTAAGGAGACTAAGGTGGAAGATGGAAAAATAAAAAAGAAGGATCAAAAGAAAAATGGTGGTAACAGGCAATCAAAGGATAAGCAAGCATTGGAACAGATGGAGAAATACGAAAATTATACTCCCTTGAATGTGGATATAAATCACATTCTGGAAGAGATCAAGAGCAACGAGGAGTTAGCCTGGCCAGCAAAAATAAATCCAGATCCTGATAAGAGAGATAAATCCAAATATTATGAATTCCACAAAGATCACGGTCATACGACCAAGTGTTGCATAACTCTTCAAAATGAAATTGAAGCACTCATTAGACGAGGAAAATTAACCAAGTATGTTGATCGTCAAAGCGGTGGTCGAACCAGCGAACGAGGAAGGCAAAGGTCTAAATCTCCTCTTCGGACAAAAGATGATAAGAAAAGAGATCATGAAGATGATCCAGAAGATGACCCCGATCTCCTCAAAAGACGAAGACAGCCAGAACGTGAGGTATTTTCAATCCACTTTGGATAATTTGAGTGTAATGTCATTACAGGTGGTGATGCAGGAGGAGGAGATCTTATCGCAGAAAGGAAATCTTACCTTAATGAGGCTCAAGCTTGATCATACATACAACGAATAAATTTGGCTGAAGATGATCGTCCGAGGAAGGTGAACAAGGACAAACTGGTCATCGATTTCTCTTAGAACAACCTGGCAGGTGTGCTATATCCTCATGATGACCCATTGGTGATCAAAATGAGAATGAAGGAAGTAATGATTTCACGAGTATTAGTGGATAATGGTAGCTCGACAGATATCATGTTCTACCCATGTTTTGATAGTTTGAATCTAAAGCTATCCCAGTTGGAACCATATCATAGGCCCCTCCTTGGTTTTACTGGCGAGAAAGTTTTTCTACTTGGGACGATCAAGTTGGATATGTTCATCAGTACACGGCCTTCTTGTCGAACAGAAAGAGTACACTTTTTCATGATGGATAAAAATGTCCAATCAGCTTACAATATCATCATGGGAAGAGTAGGTTTGAAAAAGTTTGAAGCAGTATTATATACTGTACATCAATGTTTAAAATTCCCAACCAACTTTGGAGTAGGAGTGGTGAAGGGCGACTAAAAAGTAGCTCGGGAATGCTACTATTCATCTGCCGAGTAAGAAGAGCGTGAAGAATCTAGGAAGAATACTACTACTTATCAGGTAGATGAGATAGAAGATGCGGAGATTGAGACTTTAGACCCAAGAGATGAGTCTCAGCTCGTTAACAGCCAGGTCATTGAGGCTACTGAAAATATCATTCTGGACGACGAGCATCCAGAACGAACAACTCAAATCGGTGCGTCACTAGATGTGTCAATAAAGCAAGAGCTGATAGCATTTCTAAGACGCAGAAAGCAGACTTTTGCATGGAGTCACGAAGATATGCCAGGGATAGACCCAAATTTCTTGTGTCACGAGCTCAATGTGAATAAAGAAATCAAGCCAGTGAAGCAACGATGAAGGGTATTCAGTCACGAGAAGAACCAAGCCATACAAGAAGAAGTAGAGAAACTATAAAAAACCTATTTTATTGAAGATGTCAAATATCCTGATTGGCTAGCGAATGTGGTAATGGTGAAGAAGAAAAATAACAAGTGGAGGATGTGTGTTGACTTTACCGACCTTAACAAGGCATGCCCAAAGGATCATTTTCCTTTACCCCGAATTGATCAACTGGTGGATGCTACATCGGGGCACGAATTATTAAGTTTCATGGATGCTTATTCTGGTTATAACCAGATTAAAATGAAACCTGAAGATAGGGAGAGTACCTCTTTTATCATTCCAAGGGGAACTTATTGCTATAATGTTATGCCTTTCGGTCTTTAAAATGCAGGTGTGACATATCAGAGGCTGATGAATAAGGTGTTTGCAGAACAGATTGGTCATAATATGGAGGTGTATGTCGATGATATGCTGACAAAGAGCAAGAAAGCTGCTGATCATCTAATTGACCTAGGTCAGACCTTTGATCAACTAGAGAAATATCAAATGAAGTTGAATCCCACTATGTGCATATTCGGAGTATGAGAAGGAATGTTCCCTGGATATATTGTCAATCAATGTGGAATTAAAGCAAATCCTGAGAAGATCAAGGCCTTATTAGAGCTAAGATCTCCAACCACAAAAAAGGAGGTGCAAAGTCTCACAGGGCGAGTAGCAGCACTCAACAGATTTGTGTCATGAGCAACAGATAGATGTCTCCCCTTCTTCAAAATACTCCAAAAAACATTTGAGTGGAATGATTAATGTGAGGAGGCCTTTCAAGAACTGAAGAAGTACCTAGGAATACCTCCCTTGCTATCTAGACCAGTGATGGGAGAGAGATTGCACTTATATCTGGCAGTTTCAGAGAACGCAGTTAGCTCGGTATTGATAAGAATGGAAGGTGGAGTGCAGAAACCAGTCTACTACACTAGAAAAGCTTTTCGAGGAGTAGAAATCAGATATCCAAGGTTGGAGAAGTTGGCATTAGCGCTAATTGAAGCCAGCAGAAGAATGAGACCATACTTCCAAGCCCATACTATAGTTGTGTACACTGATATGCCATTAAGGCAAGCTCTGCATAAATCGGAGAAATCGGGAAGATTGATGTAGTGGGCAGTGGAGCTCGGTGAATATGATATAGTTTATGAGCCTAGATCGTCGCTTAAAGGGCAGGCAGTGGCAGATTTTATCGCAGAGTTCACCTATCCTGATACCTCCGAAGAGCAGAAATTGAATACCGACCAGCCTGTGGATGTTACAGGATCATCAAATTTAAACCCCGACCAACTTAAGTCGGTTGACGAGCAAGAAAAGATGACTGACGAGCAGCGAGAAGTACTTAAAGAGGAGAAGAGGAAGTACCAGATATTACACCGAGGAACTCTCTCTGATAAAAATTTCAATAATAAGTTACCCATATGGAATTTGTATGTGGATGGCTCTTCGTGCACTGCAGGCAGTGGAGAAGGGATTTTTTTGAAAAGTCCAGATGAGATTGATGTGGAGTATGCTCTGCGCTTTCAATTTAAATCTTCTAATAATGAGGCTGAATATGAAGCAATGATTGTAGGTTTAAGTTTAGCTAGAACTATGAAGGCAGAGAAGATTGTTGTATTCAGTGATTCACAGTTAATCGTAAATTAGATCCTTGGAGTATATGCAGAAAAGGGAGAGTTAATGATCAAGTACCATGCAAAAGCAATGCAATTGGTATAAAGTTTTATTGCTATTCAGTTGGTTAGAATACCGAGATTGGAGAATGCAAGAGCAGATGCCCTAGCCCGACTAGCATCAACCACCCGCACCGAGCTATGAAGAATAATCCCAATAGAGATTCTAGCTGGTCGAGCATAGATGAAGATCTAATGATAAATTTCATTGCTCTTGACTTAGGACCATCCTGGATGATCAGAGCCTATATTAAAGATGGGACTTTACCAACTGATAAACTTACAGCCAAGAAGCTAAAGTTTAAAGCTGCTCATTATGTGTTGACCAATGGCATTTTGTACAGACGAGGAGTGATAGCAGGGCTACAAAGATGCGTCCATCCCTCTAAAGTGAAAGATTTCATCGAAGAGGTTCATGAAGGGTCTTATGGAGCCCATGTAGCTGGTCGGATGCTCTTACAAAGAATAACCACACAGGGGTACTACTGGCCGACGATGAGAGATGATTGCGCAGCCTATGCTAAGAAGTGCAACAAATTTCAACGCTTCTCGTCCATCTGAAGAACTCCTCAGGAATTGCTAACACCCGTAACGTCCCCTTAGCCATTTTCCATGTGGGGAATAGACTTGGTCGGGCCACTCCCAACGACCAAGGGAAGATTCAAGTACCTCGTAGTCGCTGTGGATTACTTTACCAAATGGGTGGAAGCTGAACCCCTTATTGATATGACATACGACAAAGTCTATCAATTCATTTGGAAAAACATTATTTGCAGATATGGTCTCCCACATGCATTCATTACTGACCATGGAACCCAGTTTGACAACGAGGAGTTCGCTGCATACTGTCATCAATCCAATATATTGAAAACTCATTCTTCACCAGGTCACCCACAAAGCAATGGACAAACTGAGGTGACAAATAGAACGCTACTAAATGGATTAAAGAAATGACTAGATAGTACAAAAGCAAATTGAATTAATGAACTACACTCTATATTGTGGGCTTATCGCACTACACCGCGAACAGCAACTGGAGAGTCTCCATACGTGTTGGCATTTGGGAGTGAGACTGCGATACCTGCTGAATTGGGTTTACCCATGCACAGGGTACTTAGTTTCAACTCCCCTATCAGCGATTTGATGAGAAGATTAGACCTGGATATGCTCGAGGAAGTCAGGGAAGAAGCAGCAATCAGGAATGCAGCTTATCAACAACGAACAACTTTGTTCTATAACTAAAGAGTGAAGAAGTGAGATCTGAAAGAAGGGGATTATGTGCTGAAAAAAGTGATCCAAAAGCATAATAAGCTGGAAGAAAACTGGCACGACCCTACGGAGTAACAGAAATTGTTCGTCCAGGGACGTTCATGATTGAAACCTTGGAAGGATAAGAATTCAAGAATGCATGGAATGCAGAGCATCCACGAAAGTATTATCACTAGTTGAAATCTCTATGTAATACAATTAATTCAATATAAATAAAGTGATGTTTGGCCCATTTCTCTTTATTCGTTAAATTTTTTTCGGAATATTAGTGCTATACACTATACAATTCAATTACCACCAACTCCAGTTGATCGGCAATTCAATTACCACCAACTCCGATTGGTCGGGAAGCAAATTACCACCAACTCAGGTTGGTCGGGAAACAAACACGACCAACTCTGGTTGATCGGCAATTCAATTACCACCAACTCCGGTTGGTCGGGAAGCAAATTACCACCAACTCAGGTTGGTCGAGAAACAAACACGACCAACTCCGGTTGATCGGCAATTAAATCACCACCAACTCAGGTTGGTCGAGAAACAAACACGACCAACTCCGGTTGATCAGCAATCCAATTATTACCAACTCTGGTTGGTCGGGAAGCAAATTACCACCAACTTTGGTTGGTCGGGAAACAAATGTGACCAACTCGAGTTGATCGACAATTCAATTACCACCAACTTCGGTTGGTCGGGAAGCAAATTACCACCAACCCAGGTTGGTCGGTAAACAAACACAACCAACTCCGGTTGGTCGGGAAGCAAATTACCACCAACCCAGGTTAGTCGGGAAACAAACACGACCAACTCCAGTTGATCGGCAATTCAATTACCACCAACCCCGGTTGGTCAGGAAGCATATTACCACCAACCCAGGTTGGTCGGGAAACAATTACCACCAACTCAAGTTGGTCGGCATTAAATTACCACCAACTCCAGTTGGTCGGCAATTTAAAAAACCAAACCAAACATTTTTGTCTTTCTACAGATATACATACATGTTCATCAGTAAATAAAAGAGATATTCTATAAAATATTTCCAAACCAATGACAATTAAATTGCAAAGAAAACTAAAAATTTCTTCATTAAAACCAGAACAAATTACATAAATTATAGATCGCATGTGATATCAATAGAAAAAATTCTACTCTATCGGTTTCTTTCCCTCTGCCTTTGATACAGGGTCTACCCCAGCTGGAGGATCATCATCAAGACTATAAGGGGAATTTATGAAGTTCAGATCTTGCATCATTCTGACGTTCATTATAGATGGACGATCAAGCAGGTGTTCTGGGCGAGATATTTTGAAATCTGAATGCAGACTATAATCATCAAGATACTTAGAGATCAGAACACGAGGAATGGCCCAGGCTGTAATCCTACTAAGGTCAAGCTTGAAAGGAGGCACGGGTAAATCAAGAACTCCAGGATTATAGTAATCCCACAGGAAATGACCTCTCTCTAATTTTAAAACACAAAGAGCATTCAACCATCCCTGTTTATACCCTTCGTTGTTCGACTGTTCTAAACGAGCATCAAGATGACAAAGTGCTTCATTGTAACCAACCATCCAAAACTCCCTGGGCTATTTATGGAATTGGTAATTAACCTCTCCAGTTGCTCGTGAAGATTCTTCACCAGAAGTTATTTATTTTCCATGGCAGAGCTTTGTGTAGAAAGTTGCTCACTGAGATTCAGAATCTTCTTGGACATCTCTGCTAAGGCTTGGTTCTTCGCTACCAACTAAAAGGCCTGATTCTCCAAGGCCGCTTGAGTTATTACTTCTTCAATAGAAATCTGACCAGCCCTTGCTCGTCCCCGAGAAGAAGATCTTACTCATCCATGAGTAGAAGTGGAGGGTCCATCTTTTTTCAAAGTTTCCAACTCATCTCGTAAGTTGGCATTTTCTACCTCCAAAAAAGAAAAACCTTCATCATTGATAGGGACCAAGGATCCCGAGGAAGACGCAACAGACTTGAGTTGTTTTACTTCCTCTTGCAAGGCAATGTTCTCTTGCTCCAGCAACTTGGAGATATGCCTATGCTCTTCAACTTCAAGCTTTATAACGCTCTCTTTCTTCTCGTAAGCAGAGATGAATTTATCTTTTCTTTTTTCAGCACTTAACTGTTGATATTTCTTCTCGTACCCTAAGTGCAAAAGTGTGGAGGACTCTTTATACTGCTGCTGGAGTTCCTCTATAGTTCCTTGGAGATCCTCAATCATCTCATAATAAGCCACATTATTGGCAACAGCTCGGTCGAGCAAGCACTTCAGATATTGGTAAGCTTCGACTGCTCGTTTAGAAGTATCTGGACCAAGGATGTCAATGATTTGAGCCTCGTTTAGGTCTGCATGACCAGCTTTAAAATAGTTATTTCCATTCTTCATCAACTTTGTGTCATGAACTGATGGGAGCTCCATCCTAGCCAAAAACTAGCAAAGATAAATAAAGAGAATCAATAAGGATGCATACATAGCAAGTAAAAGAGAAATTCAAGGTGTGCAACCAAAGTTTGAATTTTATTTCATCAAAGAAGAAAATACAAAGTCTAAGGTTACATTCAAAAATAACAAAACAAACACCCGAACAACTCTACACCTTCTCCTTATTCCCTACAACTTCCTCAAAAAGTTTGGAGGAAATGACTGGTTGCTCGGAGGATGAAGGTAGCTGCTCGACAGAAGTGTTGGTGGGTTGGAGTTGCTCGAAAAAAGTTTAAACAACTGGAGCAGAAGGAACCTGATCTCCAATTATCATGGAAGACTCATCTGAGACAGCTTCGTCTTCTTCTTCTCCAGGAGTGGGAGGAGGGCCATGAGTGTGTTGCTAGAATAACTCAGAATTCTCAGCAATTTTTAGCTCTTGCAAGGCTGCAACCCATCCGTCCCTAAAATATTTAAGCCTGGCATACTCCATTTGTGAAGACAAGGCGGCCAGGACTTTATTCCAGCCTTTATCCCAACCAACGCTAGAAGACTTCTCGACTGCCTTCTTCATCTTGGCCTTCTCCGAGGAGATCCTTTCCCTAAGGAGATCTTCGGCAGCCTTCAATTTCTCCTCCACCTCCTGTTTCTGGCGATCAACGTCATGAAGTCTAACAATTTCCTCTTCAGCATTTTTGAGCTTATTCTCAAGCTATTTAGTATTCTTGAGCTTATCCTCAAGTTCTTTATTGTTCTTCTCAAAATCTTTCAATTTCTCCTCCAAATCCTTAGAGGCATCCACAACTCGATCTCTCTCTCTTGTTCAACGAACTTAATCTGCTTCTCCCAAGGAAGTTTATTTTCCTCATACTTCTGATGAGAGTCTTTCAAAGACTGGGTTAATCCAGTAAAATCCTTTTCTACTCCATCCGAGGAACTGGAGGCCCTGGTGGCTTCATCCCTTTTTACAATGCTGTTGAAACACGTTACCAGCTGAGAAAAGAAATAACTCTAAGTCAATGTACGGATATAGTATTAAAAAGTAAAAGGTTCAGATCAATAATACTTACTGAGGCAATGTGTTGAGCAGCTAGAGCAGTAACTCTCTCATGAGTGAGAGTAATTTCAATGTCATGGACCTCTGGGATAGTCCAAAATTTAACTAAGCCCACAGCGGAGCTCGGGGGAACAAAGGTTGAAACACCACCTTCAACAGTTGATGGTTGAGAGACTAGTTCAACAAGTCTCTCGGAAGAATTTTTCTTTAACATCCTTGGAGGAACATGAACATTCTCAACTAAGGGCGTTGTCTTAGCTGGTGATATGACAATAACCTCACTAGGAGGTGTAATAGCAACAATCTTGCTCGGAGCCACAGGGGGCTTCTCAACAACTTTCTCGATAGCAGCAGGAGGAGGTGCATCAATAACTTTCGTCCCTTCTTCTGGGACATTTTGTTTACTTTTCTTTGCCTCCACATTGGTAGAGGCAGATTTATCAAAAAAGGCAGGAGCTCTTCTTCTCTTCATTAGATTACTGATGGGAGCAATTGACTCAGAAGAAGAACCTTCCAAACTAGTTTCAGAAGCTGGTACTTGGTCAAGATTCACTACCACTGGACAAGGACGAGCAGTGAAGGAGGAAGTATAACTCTTGTACTACAATAAATAAGAAGCAGATCTAATGTGTTCCTCGGCCACAGATTGGTGCAAATCCCAGATAAGTTTCAAATGCTTCAAATTAACGTCCCCTTCTTTTGGAGGCTTTCTTTTACTATCAACTGCAAATAATCAAAAATTAAATGCCAGTGATACATTTTATCAAACACAAAGAAAATAAGATTTCAAAAAAATAAAAACAACCTATCCCATTGCCATAAGGAGGACATCTAGGACCTTGGTATACATCATTTCCATTTAATGGAGGGTGTTGGCAATTTTTCATTACCACTCCATGTTCAAAATAATCCCCGTTGGCATCAGGAAGATTGACAACTAACGCCCTATTCAAAAACCTAGTTTTTAAATAAAAAGTACTATCGCTGACAACCCATCTATAGTAATACATAATATCTGGAATCCCTAAACGGGTTCCATGAAGTTGGTTCAACCTATGAACTCCATTAACTATCCTCCAGGTATTTGGCGCTATTTTTGTAGGAACAACGTCAAAATATTGACAGAACTCCAAACATAAAGGATTTGGAGAAAAAGAAAAGCCACATTCGGCCACAAAGAGACTTGGGAACCAATGTCCCTCAGCCAAAGAAAAATAGTCAGAGGGTTCAGAAAGTTCTTCCAATATGACCCATGAAGGAATTGAAAATTTAGAATGAAATTTGTCAAGTGATTCAACAAGGTAAACCATGATGAACAAAGTAAATAAAAGAGAAGGAATAAAATCTTACAGGAAAAGAGTGAATCAGTGGACAACGAATAATGGAAGAAATGAACGCACAAGATAGAGAAGAAATGAAGAGTTCAAGGATACAGATTTGAAAAGTGAAAGACGATAGGATTTCTGTCGCGCTTAAATACTTTACCTTTGGAATAGAGAAAGCAATAATTACAAGGAAGGACGTTTGCGTACCCGACGGGTAAAAAGAAGAAAAGGGGCACAAAAAACGAAGCGGTTATGGAAATTCAAAATACTTTAAAAGCCTGATACTATGCACTCAAAAAAGGAGTTATATACAACGAAAGTTTGCCTAAAATCCATAAAAACCGAAAAACTAAGCAGTAGAATGTTCCATACTTTCTTCAACATCAAACTACGAAACATTGGGGGCTTCTGTTGATACCAAATTTAATCTGCTGACGTGGATCCATCACTTGAAGACACGTGTCTTTTAATGTGGTAATTACAAATACTTCTATCGATCAACTTATTGCCACCGAGCTACTCAAGCACCACGAGCAACTCATACATTCCGAACAGCTCAAGCGTATCAACCAGCTAAAGTCCCCCGAGGAACTCATGCCTGCCGAGCTACTTAGGCGGTCCGAGCAGCTTAGGCGGTCCGAGCTACATAGCGTACAGAGCACTCAAATCAGGATAATCAAGGAGACGACTGCGCATTAAATGCTCATTATTATCATACTAATGTACATGTCTACTAGATAACAGCGTATTGTCCTTTCATTTGTACAGCCTCAAGGCAATAAATACATTCTAACCTCCTCATCAGGGGGGACCGAAATTTCTTGAGAAAACCATTCCTCGAGAATTCCAAGCAAACAGTCAGTAATACAAAAATAGTGGATGTAGGCCATTCTTATAAGGCTGAACCACTTTAAAAATCTATTGTCTATTATTTCTTTATTCATTTTTATCTGTGATTAAAATAATTAGGTCAAATCTAATTTTTTACAATAACATTTAGTTTGAGTCATTTTTATTTTTAGGATTTATTTTTGATTTATTTAGAATTTTCTAGAATTTATTTTCTATTTCTTTTATTTTTATTTTTTATTTTCAGTCTTTATTTTTAGTTATGCTAGATTTTATAGTTTTAGGACTTTGGTTTTATTTTTATTTCATTTGTAGTTTTTATTTTTATTTTATAGATTAGGAAGATAATTCTTAATAGATTTTATTTATTTTTAGAGGATTTATGTTTTATTTTAGTGCATCAAGTATTTGTTTTCCTTTATTATTATTATTTTTTAGTTTTTATTTAGTTTATTATTATTTTCGTTTTGTTTTGTTTTATTTTAATTTATTAGTTTTTATTTGAGTCGTGTTTAGATTTTAGAGTTTGTATTGTGTCGTGTTATTTTTCTTTTTTTAGTGAGTTTTATTTTTATTTTTAGTTGATTTTTATTTTTATTTTTAGTTTAGTTTAGTTTTTAATTTTATTTTATTAGGTTTATTAGTATTATTTTATTTTTAGAGTAGAATTTTATTTTTTATTAGATTTTAATTTTTAGTTTTATTTTTTTAGTTGGGTACAAATTAACACACACACTAATCCTAAATCAACCCACTCACACCTTATCCCAAACACTCACATACACCTAAAAAAAACCCCTCACCCTCACCCTATTATTATACACCTCCACCACACCTCAATACACCCACTTCATCTTCAACCTACACCTTTCTCTCTTCTCACTCATACCTCCATTAACATACCTCTCTTCTCTCACCTCCATCCCACCATTAACATAACCCATTTCTCTCTCCTCACAAACCAAACCCATAACCAAATCTCATTCCAAAATCAATCAAAATTAAAGAAAAATAGAGAAAAAAATATATAAAATAAAAAAATCTGCTGATTTCGAACCCGGCGGTATGACCTGCTCCAGCTGGCCCCTGTCATCACCCACAACCCCCATCAACCCGCGACCTGCCTTATGACTCCGACCACCTCCTCCGACGGGCTGCCTAAACCTAACTCCTGCCCCGCACCTAACCCGCCAGAAGATCCGGCTATACCCATTGAACCTTAACCCAATTCCATCTCAAACTCGCGAGGACCTTCTAACCCGCCATATGCATACCCGATCGCGGCTCTCTTCCAGCTACCCAAGGTTCATACCAAGGTTCAGGGAAGCCGTAGAATGGGAAATCTTCACCTTCTGTGATGAATCTTCCATTTAGGGAATCACTCGGGATAGTTTTGGCGCATTCTAACCTCTTCTTCAGTCGAGGCTGACTGATCAATCTTAGTTCTTCTTTTGACGGATGATAGCCCAAGCCACAGGGAGGAAAGGCTTCCTTCAACACAATAGGTTCAATTATCCCTTGCTGTGTTCGCTCTAGTCCCAGTCTGGGCATGAAGTGCATGTTTTTGAACATTTAGATTACATTGACGTTTCCATGAGGGTCATATTCTGGACAAACCCTGTCTTTGAAGTCATCCCCTGTTGGGAGTAAGAGTGGTTCAACTTGGAATACTGACAGAAGCATATCATTTACTTCGTATTGTATTTCAAGTACTAAATTACTAGTGCTTGCATTGTCAGTGTTATCATTGTCTCCCAAGATGGTGATAACTTGCCCATTGGTGAAGAACTTCAATTTCTGATGAAGGGAAGAGAACACCCCTTTGATGCTATGGGGCCACAGTCATCTGAGTAGCAACTTAAAATAGGCTGGGATGTCGATGGCTTGGAATTCAACAACATGATTTATAGGGCCAGCACCTATTGAAAGCTTGATAGATGCCATTACTTATCGACGGGTGTTGTCGTAGGAACGTACGACAAAAGAGGTTGGATCAAGGTCGCTCACTTTTAATCCTAGACAATTGAGTGTTCTTAATGGGAAAACATTCACATCTGATCCCTTATCAACGAGAAAGAGGGGGACAGTTTTCCCCATAACTTCAATAGAGATATTAAGAGCATGATTGTGGTTGGGACCAATCTTAGGGATTTCCTCTTAAGCATTCGAGTAGAGATCAAGGATCCGATTAGGTTCATCGCTTCTTCTGGCAGGGTTGAAGGAGGAACTGTGGGTTCTGTGAGTAGCTTGATTAGGGCATTTTAGTGCAGTTGGGAAGACATAAAGAGTCCCCATAACGTGATGTTGGCTTGGGTTTTCTTCAGTTCATCAAGGATCTTGATTTCTTCTAGGGTTGTTTCTATTACAGGGAGATTCTCACCACCCTTTCCTTTATCACTTGCTGATGGTTTTAGGCTTGGGATTTGGTAGTGTCTTCCTAAGCGGGTCATGTGGTTTAAAGAAGAAGGAAACATAGAAATCCCGTTTCTTCATCGATATCTGGTTGTTCAACCACCTTGTTGATTTCTCCTAGAAGCTCCTCGAATGATATCATCCCGCATATGTCGAGTATCAAACTAGTCTTTTCTGAATCTTTCCGTTCATCTGAATCTTTAAAATCGTCCCCCCATTCGGTGGAAACAATATTGTCTTTCCATACAAAGTAAATGCTCTCCATAACTTCCACGAACTCTTTGTATAATTCCTCCCATTCGGCAGGGAAATAGAGAACTGAAGGGACCAGGCGCCCTTGTACTAATTTCAAAGCATCAAGTAGCTCGGATACACTACAATTATCACCAGTCTGTTGAGACAAATTTGTCATGATCTGGACTATGTCATGTAAACTGATTTCGTCGATTGGCACCACCCATTTTTCTAACTCTCGGG
Source organism: Sambucus nigra (assembly GCA_949130495.1). Taxonomy (NCBI): domain Eukaryota; kingdom Viridiplantae; phylum Streptophyta; class Magnoliopsida; order Dipsacales; family Adoxaceae; genus Sambucus; species Sambucus nigra. Next base: position 273,973,322 of record OX422215.1, on the reverse strand, counting down.
CCCAGTTTTGAGCTTATAAGAACAACTCACTGAATATCTGACAGTCAATGGTTAATTGTGAGGGAAATTTCATCCCGAACTCTAAGAGTTGGTTCAGTACTTCTGACAGTTCTATATCTTTACCTCCAGAATGGGTGCGAACAACGATTCATGCTTGGGTGAGGAGGGATAAGGCTTGATCGGCAAATCTGCTAAGGTGTAAGAGAAAATATGGGCATGTTTGGAGAGGTGTAGGAGAGTATATGGGTATGACTGGTGATTTACTCGACATGATTTGGGTGGATGGGTCAAATTTTGAGTACTCTTCTAGGAAGATGGCATTTTCATGATTCGTGAGTGGATTAAGGGTAGTGTTTGGTTTGGGATTAGCTGGTGGGGTGATGAATCCCCGGTTAATTAGGCTTTGGATCATATTTAGGAGATGGAAACATTGGTGAGTGGTATGGCCAGCAGTTAGGTGAAAGTCACAATGGGCATTAGGTTTAAAGTTTTTCAAAAGTGGGTTTGATAATGGACGGGGGTCCAAGGGTTTGATCATATTTCGACTCAAAAGGGCCTGGTAGACTTTGGATAGAGGAGTGTGAAGCTCTATGTATTCCTTTCGGATTAGGTTTGGGTGACTTTCTGGTTCCCATGAAGCGGCAGGCTGAGAGATGTTGTTGATGGTAGAAATCGTGGTACTAACAGGTTTTTTAGACTTTCTAGCAGCAAATTGTCCAGAGGTTTTCCTTGGTTCAAATTATGTCTTGACAAGACTTTCTTCGATCTCCACTCCTATTTCTCGGAGGGATCAGAAGTGAGGGTAATACCGTCCTCCCATTATTACTCAAACATGAGGTAGGAAGTTATTCTTTACGATACTGACCTATTTTTCTTTGGAAGGCTGATTGGTCATGGTAGCTGCTTTTTCTCTCCACCTTGCTATGAAGGTGATGACTGATTCGCCAAGGTTCTGCTTAAGTATCTCTAAGTCACGGTGGATAACTTCTAGCTCTTCGTTGTACTTGTATTATGACATGAACTAGCGGGCAACATCTTCCCAACTAAGGATTCTAGATTCCTCAAGGGATAACAACCAATGGGTAGCTATATCTTTCAAAGTCTGCTGGAACATCTGGGCCATTATTTCTTCAGAATCCCCTAAGAGAGTTATGGCCCGGTGATAACTATGGAGATGAATGATCGGGGGTTCAATTCCTCCGAATCTCTCGATATTGGGAATCTTGAATTTTTTCGGTAACCTGGCTTTAGGATAGGGATACATGTGGGTATAGTCCATGTAGTTCCCAGAGAGTCTGACTTGATCAAATTTCTTGGTTAACATCTTGAGGTCTTCCTTGACCTTGTTAAATTCTTCCTCTTTCGTCTCAATAGTCACGGGTAAGTTATCCCCTGACTGAGCAAGGTTTGGCATAGGAAGATGGGCTAGTAGCGGCCCACAGCAGGAGGATCATGGGGAGCGTGTTGGTATTCATCGAGAACCCAAATAGGCTCGTTTGTAGGCGAACATATAGCGCAAGGGAAAAATACCTCGGGCTCTTCGAGAATAGGGACCCGGTTTCTTTGAATCTCATGAACCTCGATTTAAAGGTCGTCAATATTGGCAGTGAGATGAGCAATAACTGTCAACAAATCCGGCTGTACATTCGGCACTTGATTCGTGTTCTCCATGGAAGGGGGGTGAATCTCATACTCAGAAGAAGTAAGGGGAGTGACAGAACTTTGGGACGGTTCGACTGAAGACTGAAGCCAATAGGGAGCCAGGCCAAGGGTACGCGATCGGCCCGATAAGGAGAAAATATGGGATTAATTTTGTGAAAAGAAAAGAAGGGGAATTTATTATATTTAGAAAAGGAGGAAAATGTTTATTTTGACATTTTGTTTTGGAAAAAATGAGGATAAAAATGTTTTTAGACACCTTTCTAAAGAGAGAGAAAAAGATGAGAGACGGGTCTCAGCATGATTATTATGTTTATTAGGTTCTCACTTGTATTAAGTTTTCCTAGATGCAAAAAAGAAATGCCGGACGAGACCCGAGCCTAGAAAAATTGGGTTTACCATATGTAAAAACTAGGTTTGGACTTGTTACCAGGCTCACATGTAGGGTCGTGTTTTAAAAGTTGTGCAAAAATTTGGGCGGTAGGCCGGCCCAGAATTTTGACAGAGTTTCGGGTCGAAATCATCAATCTAATATGTATGTCCTAGGCTTGACACCTATATGCGGGTATGCAGTTGTTGGGTTAATTGGAGGGTGTTCCCCCCTTTGGCGTGACTTCCACGATATACATCTTGCTTTTGAGGGCAATCGGTACGCGTGGACAAGACATTTGATATACCTGAGTGTACGTGAATTGCCTCACTATATACCTCGTGGGGACGGTACATGTGAGAGAGAATTCGATATACTCAATGTACGTGAACAAGTTCCCTGCGATATACCTCCCATCATGACTTCGATCAAGCGGTACGATGCGGGGGAACCATTATATATACGTTGAATGTACTTGGCCAATAGAAGGTGAGAGTCATATCGCTTAGGCTAACTGCGACCTACTAGACCAGCACCCATCACGAAGTGACTCCCCAGTTACGAGAAATTTTTTGGTCAATAAAAATTCCCTTTGGTGATGTTGTGAGTACCAGGCATGATTATTTGATTAGAAACTTACGGAGAAAGTATCTTTATTGATCATGCCCAGCCGAGAATGAGGTACAAGTATAAACAGTGGAGTAGGGATAGCAAGTGCGTGGTAAGTGCAAGTGAGCATGGATATATACAAGTGGGGGTGTGTCTTAGTGACATCTTAGCATGGATTTCTACGTGGTGTGTGCAACATGTGGATATACCTGATCCTAGGTGCACGTGGTGTGAAGTGTGCATGGAAAATTTCTACAAGTGTGTGAACAGTGGCATAAGCATGATGCACATATGTACAAGGAATAAGGGGAACATGAAAAATAGCGGGGATATACAAATATGAAACACCCATGCAAACAGAGTTTAGTCCTTTTACAAATAGTCCCCAGCAGAGTCGCCACTGTGGCCATCCTGGGAAGCGCTTGGGGGAGTAGAGAGAGATAGAGATAGATACGTCTCCCCCTCGGGAAGGCTTCACTGCGGTCTCGCACCCCTCTTGGGAAGGTTGCTTTGGTCATCATCAGTGTTGGGGTAAATGTGAAGAGATAGAGTCGCTAGCCTATTTTCCATAAAACAGGCAAAATAACATGTTGCCACTTCGAGAGAGAGGCATCAAGGACAAACTGATGCATACGAAACTAATAGTTCGAAGGTTCGGGGGCTATGTTACGGAATGGGAAGGTTTTAGGCACCCATCCTGCCCTTTCGGTCTCTCATGGGCTAGTATTATTATCTTCCTTTATATCCTCGTGAAGTGTGTGTGCGTGTTTATATAATGGATCTCGAATTTATTCAACTCATACCATGGACAAGGAAGAGCGAGGTCATCCATAGGAATATTCCCAAAATAACATATGTAGAAAGTATGATTTGTGCATTCATCATGATATATATATATATATATATATATATATATATATATATATATATATATATATATATATATATATATATATATATATATATATATATATATATGTGTGTGTGTGTGAGAATGGGAGGTTTTAGAAAATTAGGGAATTCGAGAAATTAGGAAAATTGGAAAATTAGACTCGAGTCTTGGATTTTTATCCGAGACGCCTACGTAGCTTATAAAGGCATCAAAGTCCACGTAGTTCGAATGTAACATAGGGGTGGGGTTTATCCAATAGATTTGAACGGAATTTTATTATGTGCGTATGTGTAGAAAGTGTGTTGTTTTGATTTTGGAAAAAGTGTGATGGATAATTTCGTTCGAAATTTATGGGTGTTGTAGGGGGCTTGAAGATAATCTTGAGATTAGAGTTAATCCCCCCAGCTAACACAACAGAATCAAAGGATTAAGGCAGTGATGGAGCTCCAAATTGTAACTCAAAATGATGCAGCTCAGTAAGGCAGCGTTGCATCTCAAATGCGACAAAGCTCAGTAAGGCAGTGATGCAGCTCAAGCATAGTAGGTCAGCGTGGCAGCCCAGAGGGATCTACCAGTGAAGAAGATGTTTGAGAAAGACGATCCTTTACACCTATTGTTCTACTTAGTCTTGTTGAAACTTTTTATTTTTATTGACTATGAGTTGTAACGATTATAATGATTTTTAGTGTGAGGTTGAATGGTACTCGCGAGAGACCAGGCTAGGCAGGTCCTGGGAGAGCTTTCATGCTCTATCGAATGACCTCGTCGTGGGAACTTCAGAGGGACTTGGTTTGGAGGATTGAAAAGTGAGTCACCATTAGGGCTTGTCCTGACCATCTTAGATACACTTGGTAAAACACCAAAAGACCTTCACCGTAGAACCTTGGGGAGGAAAACTTTGAGTTCCATCGGGTGCTGAGTTATGAAGGAAACAATCCTCTACTTAATGTCACATCTATTTTAGGTGATGTCACTAGCCAGCTAGGCAATGTCAAATCTTAACTTGAGTAAACCACCGTGGTATTTGAGTTTGTCAAATAGTTGGTGAGCCACCTCTGTGACGACAGCCACCAGACGCACAATGATTAGGCAAAAGGCATGTTTTGGCATTTAATGTTTATGACGTGGAACTGACTAGTCCATCAGACATTTAATGTTTGTGACATAAAATATGAGGGATGTCTTTCATAGACATTAATGACTGAGTTATCTCGGGGAGTCATGTAGGGGCTATTTAAGGGTCCCAACCACCTTTGAGGAAGGGGATACGTTCTTTGGACAGTTAAGAAGTTATGGCTAGAGAGAAATATATACATCAGAAATAGAGATTTATTATAGAACAGAGTTCACTCACCCACCATTGCCATTTATTACAAATATTTTAATACTTGACATAGATCTTTGAGGGTGTTTGGGGTGTTTTGCTTCCTGCAAAGGTGTATCTAGGATGCTTACTTCTCTCTTCCTCTAAACGAGTTAATTCTGAGTTCGTTATTATCTTTTGAGTTACACATGAGTGATCTTTGAGTTCAAACTGAGTTCATCTCTATAGATTTATGATTGTGTGTCTCACTTAGTCAAAGGTGTTTCTTGATTAGTTTATCATTACTGTACTCCAAAATAGGTTACGCCTCCATCAAATCTAAACCATCCTCTTAGATTTGGAGACTTTGCTGGGGAGGTATTCTTCCAAGCGAAGAGTATGGCGCAGGATAATGTTAATCGAAGACTCAACTTTGATGATATTCAACGCAATGAATAACAAAAGGTGAGAGAGCTAGAGGCTCCTAGAGATGGAGCTCCTCGAGTGGACATACCCCTACTTCAAACGGTAACAGGCATTCCAGGGGTGTCACAAGCTTTCATGAGTGCCGGGTTGGAATCAGCTCAAGTTTAACTCCTCATGAATAAATTTTACGAGTTTTTGCAAACTCTTGTAGCTTCAACGGTGTTGGGGGGATTTGAGGACAACTCCTTCGTAATGCCAGGGGTAGCCCCTAAGGCCCCACCAAGTGCAGTTCCAACAGGAAATGCCCCAGAAATCATACCCCCTATTGTGATTCCAACGGTGGGAGCCCCAAGAGTAACAAGCGTTCCAACTATGGTGGTTACTCCAGGTATAATGAGTGTCACACTTATGGGCCCTCTGGTCGTTCTTTCAATGGTATCGGCTATGGAAGAGATGAGAAAAGAGATGCAGAAGGAGATGTTGAAGTTCATGCAATATTCCTCACAATCTGATAGCGAGGTAGCTTTGGTGTATGATTCCTTACCCTCAGGAATATAACGATGAGCCTTACCCAAAATATTATATTCCTCCTATCTTCAAAAAGTACACAGGAAAGGGGGGAAACCCGAAGGAGCACATCAAACGTTTCGTCGAACATTTAGGGGCTCACTGGAACAAAAAGATGCTCCGACTGAGGGAGTTCTCAAAGTCATTAACCGATAAAGCTTATATATGGTACTCTTATCTGGCACCCAAGAATGTTTCAACGTGGGAAGAAATGCTTGTTTTATTTGTCCAGAAGTTCTTTCTAGCATAAGATGAGTTCACGTTAACACAATTGGGTAGGAAGAGGCAATGATCGGGAGAGGATGTGGTGGCTTATGTTCGAAGATTCAAGGAAAGGTCCCTCAATGTGAGGGAAGATGCTAAAGAGTCCCAATTATTACAACTATGTGCTGAGTGTTTGCTCCCGGAGTACATCTATCACCAGATTCATGAAACTCGCGAAGGGAATTTTGTGACATTTTTAAAAGTAGCAAGGAACATATCATTGGTAGTTCGTCCAAACCCCATGGTGGTACCAATAATGTTCAGGTATCCCGGGCCACTTGTTGCAACTCGCGGCCAGTCCCCACAGGTGGGATTCGTCGATGGAGCTGAAGGAAGCAAACAGTCGAAGAAGGATAACAAGAGAAAGTTTGGAAAAGATAGGGAGGAACCACCCCCATTACCCTGTATAGTAGATGAGGTTATTAGCTGTTACAATGCCATGGTTCAAGGAGGAATAATGTATGAACCTAAGGGCATCCCCACCGTTGAACCAGATGCGGCGATCAAAGCGGATCCTAAGTATTGCCTGATCCATCAAAAGATCCAACATCCAACGAAAAGTTATTTTACGCTAAGGAGAATCATTGATAAATATGTAAAGGCAAAGACACTGCAAATCCCTCTGCAAAATTTTAATGACAACCCACTCCTAGCACACGGGCACAATTTGGTGGTGGCCTACGACGATGAGGCCGAAAGAGAAGCGAGGGAGCTGACGACAAAGAATGGGGAGTTTGAAGAAGCTTTGGAGGACTGTACTAGAGGAATGTCTAATGTGGTGTTAGCCTATGACGAAGCGAGTGCCAGAGATATGGAGGACATATACAATGTTGAAGGTGAGGAAGTAGACCAAAGCTTAGAGTACTACGCGGTTGCACGGTCCCCAAAGTTTGCCTAGTTCTTCGACCAGGTGGGAATGCCAAAAGAAAATAGGTTGGAGATAACCCAAGCAATCCTGGATATTGTGAGGAAGAATGCAGTCCTTTTGCTGAGTTGGAAGGGACCCATGGCTAGGCTGGTGAAGAAATTTCTATCTAAAGTAACGTTCAGTGATGCAGATAGGGTCGTGAGATTTCCTCACAATCGACCGTTATATGTGACTGCCAGCATCAATGGGGTTATTTTCGCGGGGGCTCTTATAGATGGGGGCATCCATTAATATCATGCCAATTAGCTCTTTTGATGTAGCTAACATCCCAGAAGAAATACTGGTCCCCATGCCTTTGGTGATCTCAGGTTATGAAAACCAGGCCTCTAAATTCCTTGGTTATGTGAATGTTGGGATTGTAATGGGAAATATGAGTTCCCACATAAAGTTCCATATGATAGAGAGTAAAATATCCTACCATCTCCTGATAGGAAGAGTGTGGATGCACAACCAAGAATTAGTTTCCTCGACGTACCACCAATATGCCAAGGAAAATATCAAAGGAACATAAATCACTATACGAGCTATGAGGAGGCCCTTCGCTGTTGAAGAAGCTCACCTAGTGGATGCAGATTTCTATACAGAGTTAGAAGAGGACGTCAAGGTCCTAACGAGAAGAATGGAGGGAGCCTGGGTTCTCTCGATCAGAGAAAGAATGGAACATGTGAACGGTCAGAATGATAAAACTACAAGTGGCAGAGGAGTAATAGAAGAAGCTCACCAAGTGGTCCCTCGAATCGAGAAAATGTCGAAGTAGCTGAAAGACTGGATGCAACCTAGAATGGACCCGATGGAACACCAGGTCACACATCAAAGTGTGCTGAGTCAATTATCTGAAGGAAGGAGGGTAGAGGCTTCAAGGGAAAGGAAAAGAAAGGCAATTATAATGGCTATCAGATAATGGAAGAGATTATTACTGAGGAAGGGAAGGTAGTTTATCACCTATGATGGTGTGAACGGGCACCCGAGGGAGCTAAGGTAGAGGCCAATGAGTAGGCTAACCCGATATATGAATGTTTCCTGGTGGATCAACGTGGACAATGTATGATTATAGATAATTCTAAAATACATGAGTTTGTGGATGATGTCGTCGAAGAACCAGACTACATAATGGACCAAACGAAGCCACAAGCACAAAAATTGGAGCAACTGAACTTGGCAAAAGGAGGGGAGGAACCAAGAACCATTTTCCTCTCAAAGGATATCAGCACGAAGAAATGGGAATCTCTGATTGAAATAATCTGAGAGTTTATAGACCTTTTTGCATGGAAGTATACGGAGATGAAAGGGCTAGATAAAGAAGTAAGCTTCCACAAATTAAACGTGATGCCTTTAACCATTCTTGTTAAGCAAGCAATGAGGACCTACAAGCCTGAGTTGGACTTAAAGATCAACGAAGAGGTCCAACACTTATTGGAAGCATGATTCATCAAATTGATATAACACCCACTCTGGCTGTCTAGTATTGTTCCAGTGGGTAAGAAAGATAAGAATTAAATAAGGATCTGCGTGGACTTAAGAGACTTGAATAGGGCTTATCCCAAAGATGAGGTCCCTCTGCCCTCCATCGATAGATTGATAAATGCAACGGTTGGACATGAGATGTATAGATTTATGGATGGGTATGTTGGGTACAACCAGATCAAGATGGACCTCACAGATGCAGAGAAAACAACATTTAGAACCCGTTGGGTAGCTTCATGTATAAGGTAATGCCGTTTGGACTAAAAAATGCTAGGGCTACTTATCAAAGAACAATGATGGCCATTTTCCATGACTTCTTTCATAAATTTGTGGAGTTTTATATGGATCATTTGGTCTTTAAATTGAAGAAGGAGGAGTCTCATCTGAGAAATTTGAGAAAAGTATTTTCCAGATGCAGGAAGTATAGACTGAAGATGAACCCGTTGAAATGTGTTTTCAGAGTAACCAGTGGAAAGTTTCTAGGCTTTCTGGTAGATCGGTAGGGGGTGCAGATGGATCAAGACAAATAACGAGCAATCTTGGAGATGCCAGGTCCAAGAACGGAGAAGGAGCTCAGGAGTTTCCTCGGTAGAGTTTCCTACCTTAGGAGGTTTGTGCCTGGATTGGTCGAAATAACGAACCTGTTGATGCAACTATTGCGAAAGAACACAAAATTAAAGTGGGAGGATGTTCACCAAGAGTCTCTCACCATACTGAAGAAGTTTCTCGTTTTGCCTCAGATTATGGTCCCTCCAAAAGAAGGAATACCGTTACAGCAGTACCTCACATCCACCACGAGGTTCGTTGGAGATCTGTTAGCATAGGAGATTGATGGGAAGAAATGGCCAGTCTACTACCTTAGTAGAATCATACATGGGCCAGAGGTCATGTATAGTAGTCTGGAAATGCATTGTTTAGCCTTAGTCTTTATAACACAAAAGCTTATACATTATATGATGTCTTTTACAATTCATATCGTAACGAGATGTGGTCTTATTAAGTGTTTATTAGCAAGAACTATATTAATTGGTAGTTCAACTAGGTGGTTCCTCATCCTCTCAAAGTATGATTTGAAATGTGTGGTCCCTCCCGCAATCAAGAGCTAAGCATATGCAGACCTCTTGGCAATCTTCCCATCTGGGATACTTGAGCCACCATAGGAGAGCATTTCGGGATATGACTTGCAGGACAATCATTTAGATGCAAGCGATGAAGAATGGATGATGTAGTTCGATGGATATTCAGTAGAATGGAAAGGAGGAGCAGGGGTTATTTTTCCAACAATGAAGCAGAATATGAGGCATTAGTACTGCAGTTGATGGAGGCCCTTCAAAGGGGGATTCGTTTACTTTGCATCAAAGGTGATTCGAACTTGGTGATTAAACAAGTGAATGGATAATATGCATTGAAACACCTCAGTCTGGCACCTTATAGAACAATCATTCAGAAGCTTCCCAACCAGTCCCATCGGACCAAGATCAAAAGGCATCCCTGAATGATGAACCGCAATCCAGATGCCTATGCCACCATCGCTCAGAAGATGATCATGAGGGATGATACAACTACAATTGTGATTCAACGAAGAACAACTCCCTTGGTGGTACAGTCAATTCTACCGATGGAAGATGACTCTGACTGGAGGGGGAGATTAGAAAACAACTGGAGTCTGGGGAAGGAGCGATAGAACTGAGGGAATTAGCCCAATACTTTACAAATCAGGGAAATCTTTATTTTAGAAATGCAGGAGGATGGCTGTCAGGATTCATCGGCCCAGAAGAAGTAGAGTGGAGATTAAAGAAAACACATGAAGAGCACTACGAAACAACTGAGATTCCTCTTTATAAAATAATTTAAAGGGAGGGATACTTCTGGACTAGAATGAAGCAGGATGCAACGGAGCCACAACGAAAGTGTGATAAGTGCTAACTGTTCTTTGAGGCAGCTGGAAGCCATTCGTTGAATCTCAATCAGATTAGAGGCAATCCTATATTGACTTCATTAAAGATGAAGTTGTCCCAATTGAGAAGATCGATACAATGGGACTCAAGAGAAGAGACCCAAGGTTCTACGCTCAGGAGGGGAAGCTTTATCTAAGGGGATACTTCAATAGGCAATTGTGTTGCATCACAAAGGAAGAAGCAGCTGAAGTCCTCAAATAAGCTCACGACCTAACTTACATAGGAGGAGCAAAGTTGTATGACCAGCTGATAATGCTGGGGTATTATTGGACAACAATGGAGAAGGACTCTGCTGAGTTCGTTAAAAAATGTAAGGCTTGCTAACTACACGGAAATATGATCTATACCCTATCGGTGGATCTACACTCTCCGGTAACACCTTATCCTTTTCACACCCGGGTGTTTGACCTGGTGGGGGCAGTACATCCTTCTTCGAGGGGGAATATCTGGATACTAGTGGCAATGAAGTTCTTTAGAAAGTGGGCTAAAGCGATACCACTAAGAAGGGGTTGTGATCAACTTCATCAAAGAATACATTATTTACCATTTTAGGATTCCAAAGGTTATTCTCTCTGATAACAGAATCCCATTCGCCAATTCATAGGTAACAATGCTCATAAAAAAGTACTCCATTATTCATCACACTTCAACGGTGGTGTACCCAAAGGGAAACGGTCAAGTCGAAGCAACTAACAAAACATTGGTTAGCATTTTGGCCAAGACGATGGAGAATTTCCCAGGATCATGGGATGATAAGATACTAGCTGTGTTGTGGGCCTATCGAATAGCTAAAAGGAAGCCCACATGATATAAACCGTTGTCCCTTGTGTATGGGGCTGAAGCAATTCTCCCGGTGGAGTTGGAAGTTCCCTCTGCCCGATATGCCTTGTAAAGTAGCATGCTCCTTTAGAACAAATATGTGAAGTTGGAAGCGTTGGATGAACACAGAGATAATGCGATACAACACTTTTAAATGTACACGAAGTAGCTCTCCAAGGCGTATGATAACTTGGTGAGACCAAGTAAGTTCGTGAAGGGAACCTCGTTTTGAAGGAAGCAGTGAAGCACATCATAGGGCTTCCTCTGCCTAAGTTTGTAGCAATTTGGGAGGGACCTTTCATTGTCAAGGAGGCTCATGATTCAGGTTATTACTTAATTTCTAATATGGAAGAAGACAAACCATTTAAGATTAATAATAAATGGTTGAAAGTCTATCATGTATAAGCAATTAACTTTAGATCCTCGTTGTATTTATTTGTTTTGTTACGAGTATATAAATCTTTTCTTTTTGAAGAGATGTCTTTTGTTGCAACTTTAGTTAAATGAAAGATTATAGAGTTTTGTATTTTATGCAAGTAGTTATAGCACGAATAAGTGGCATGAAAAAACATATAACCTTTCTTTCATTTATAAATTTTAAGGCACTATGAAATTGGGAACTATTGGCCAAGAATTACATAAGAGAAAAAAGGAAAATCTATACAAGTGTGAAAAAATATTATCGGCCTAAGAGGAACCACAAGTCTGGAGCAGAGAAAAAAATCTCCAAGCAGGCCCGAAGAAGATGCTAGGCATGATTGTTGGGCATTAATAGAAACCTCCAGCCTTGTTTGAACTTGTGCACGCTCGATAAGGAGTTTTTCCCATTTTATCTTCGCTAGACGTAGAGCTTCTTCGATATCCTTTACCTCCTTATTGGCAGCTTCAAGTAGAGGTTCTAGCTCAGCTAGCCTAGTTTCCTCAGGTCGTTGAGCCTCCCGGTGCTTCTGCAACAGTTCCCTCTGGCTTGCCAATTATCGGCTTTTCAAAGTCTTTAAGTGTTCAATCAACTAGTTAAAACGAAATCTATCTCTGCCTAACTCCTTTAGATAACCCAAAAATTGATTAAGAAGGGTCTTGGTAACATTTGCAGTTGGAGTACTGACGAGATCACTGATAACCATGGCCATGCCTTGACCACAATATTTATACGAAGACAATCGACAGTGAAAGTCTCAGGGTGATGGTTTGTAATCGGCGCAATTACCAAATGATGGCTGACAGGAATTTGGGGAGATCGTTGTAGGACCTTGAGACAGAATTCATGAGGAGCCATGTTAGGTAGAGGACGCTCACAACCAGATTCGCTATCAGCTACAGCACCTGTCATGGAACCTTGGTCGTTGTGACTAGATTCTTCTGAATTATCCTGTTCATGATGGGGCGATGCAATGAGGGAAGGGACTAATGGAGGTCTCTCTCCAGCTGGAAGGGATGCACTAGAAACCTGGAGACATATCAAGCAAATAATGAGTTGATTGAAAAAAATCTTAACAAGTGTTTCTCATTGTTAAGTCACCATTACTGGTGGAGTTTGACGAAAATCTTAACAATTGTTTATCATTGTTAAGTCACTGTTACTGGTGCAGTTTGACAAAAAATATTTACAAGTATTTATCATTATTAAGTCACCGTTACTGGTGGAGTTTGACGAAAAACCTTGACAAGTGTTTATCATTGTTAAGTCACCGTTACTGGTGGAGTTTGACGAAAAATATTAACAAGTTTTTATCATTGTTAAGTCACCGTTATTGGTGGAGTTTGATGAAATTTTTTAGCAAGTGGTTGTCATTGATAAGTCACCATTATGGGTGTCACTGTTATTGGTGAAATTTTACAAAAGGGAAAATCTTAACAAGTGTTTTCATTATTAAGTCACCGTTATCAGTGGAGTTTGATTGTTTGAAAAATGAGACTCTTCTAGATTGTACATTGTCAAGAATAAAGGACAAATAACAAGAAACAAAAAGAAACTAGCGAAGTACCTCGCCTAACATTCTTCTTCCATCCACCATTCTGTACTTTTCTAGATTGTACATTGTTAATATAGATGAAAGAAGAATGTTAGATAATAAAGAAGCCACTTCGACCCGAGGCATCCTAAGAGGTTAAAGTTCAGCATAAAAAAAGGGGGAGAGAAAAGGCGTCAGACCTAACAGTGTTCAGTATGTGCTACCTCTGGAGAACTTTTCGCAGCTGAAACGATGGGCAGAGGAACCTAGAGTTGGGGTGATAATTCAGAGGAAGATGGGGGAGATTTATCTGCTTGAGAGGAAATTCCTATATATTAAATGGAATCACCCCCACAGCAGCATCCTTCGTACGTTTGGAGGACAAACCACGAGAGTAAGTGAGCCCAATCATGGGAGAATGAGGGAGAGTTGCACCGATGGAACCACTTCTGAAGCGTCCCCCTCACGAAAGAACTCACAGCGGGGATGGGCCTTTCTTTTTCAGCTTCCTACACCAAAGTTGCTAAGAGTTAATCAGATGCAATTTGTTATAGAAATAAAATGAAAAAACACACATGTATACCTTTGATCCAGGGGGAGAATCGGAGGATATCACCATTGACGAGGAAGGAGGGGAACAACGACAGAGGGATATGGGGAGAGATGTACATCATGAGCCCGCTTCTTTTGGGACTTAGTACCCATACTCTTTTTCCTCACACCCGCAGCACTAACACTTGGAGGAACCCTTGAGCTCTTCTTCCTCTTTGGCCCTCCTTCCGATGGATCTACTAAGATAGTGGGGAAGGAAGTAGCAGGAGGAGTGGTGGGAGCGTGTCGTTGAAACTCAGAATTTATTCACTCCACCTCAGCTTGAATTTTCCTCCTCAACTCCTCACTCACTTCTACAGATATAGGAGGATGAACGAAGGCAATGAGGAATTCCTCAAATGGAGCTTGAGACAGAGGTTGGGACTTATACTTTGAGGAAGTCCCACTCTTGGATCCCCTAGTTTTTTTGGATGGTGTCTGGGAAGGTCCTTCGCCAGAAGCTGCTTTGGTTGGAACCCCTTCACAAGAAACACCTTCAGAAGGAGCAGGCTATTTGGGTGCCAGTGATTTCTCAGGCTTTGAAGTAGCAACAGGAATCATGGAGCAATATGGAGGAAGCTTAGTGGGAGGTTACTTGGGAGTTTTAATCAAAGGGAACTCCATTCCCAGAACAAAATTGCCTTTCAAACCCAATTCATGTGAAGAAAACGAGAGCACTGGGGATATACAGGAGTCCCCTCAATAAATTCAAAGATTTGAGCTAGTTGCTTTGGCCAATACTTGGTGGCAAATAAATAAGTCACATATCCTTTCCTGGAGATACTAGGGATGGTGACTCTATCAGACATTGTGGAGATCACTCCCCACGCAACAGTGTAAGTGAAGAAATAACAAGCCTCGCTGAATGTGACCTTGGGGTAGTTTAGCTGGAAAACAGGGCGAGGAGCCCCTTGGTCAAAACCAAATTGACGGCAAATCGATGGGGGTTGTAATGTTCGCATGTGTACCCCCACTCGGTGTAGGATGGTAAGTAACTTGGAGAGAACAGATGAACCATAGCAAGCAAAGGGTCTTCTTCCATAAGGTCCATAGTTGTTGCTTGGACCACCCTTGGATCATTTCTGAAAAAATCACAAGCATGGAGGAAAACTTCCTCTCCACAGGTCCACATCACAAAACAGTCCCGTTTGTCATTAATAGAGATTAACTCCCTTCGACTTTTCCTTTTATGATAAACGTAAGAACGAGGAGGAAAAATTGTTTCTCCCAAAGGAGGACGCTTGGTTTTAGCTGCTACATCGAGGAAACGAACATAGAGGAAGCCCGTCAGAAGCATGCAGTTGGCAAAGTTGGCCAGGTTACAACGACCAAGAGACCATTCCATGTCAAAGTGTGTTCTATCAATCCATTTATAGAGTGATCCCATGGTAATTGCATCCAGAGGAAGCTTGATAACCCAGGCCAAACGAAGGGATATATTGATGAGGTACCTTCGGGGTTGGTCATTAGGTTTCCCCGGTAATAGGAAGTGAGAGAGGATGATAAAGATGTAAGCAGGTAGTTCTAATGATGTACCTTGACCTGGGGTAGCCTCAGAAGAGCTATCCTTAGAAGGATCTTGAAAGAAATAGTTGATGAGGGGAGTAAAGGTGGCTTTATTTGAAGAACCTATGCACCTTCAGCATATACGATCTAACTCTGAATAGTCAGCAACCTCTTAGGCGTCCAAAGCTTCATCAGAATAGGTCTCATGGCTTGTGGCCTCAAGCCCATAAGTTCACAAATGTCTTCCAATGTTACTGTGAACTCACCCCATGAAGTAATGAAAGTGTGAGTGGTAACGTTTTAGATAGACACCAGGATGGGGAGGGTAACATTATTCTTAAATAAAGTAAATTCAACGAACCACTTGGCCCGATGAAGCCCTATTTTTGTGAGGATGTCAGTGTGGGAACTCTGCATGTGAGCGTTATAGGTAAAAAAGTGAGCAAAAGAACCCCCATGCCTTTTAAAGTCAATATGGGACCATGGGAAGTCCCCTTGCTTAAGTCGAAATCGAAGAGTCCCCTCTAGGGTAAAAAGCCCCAATCGGTAACATTTTCATCCTCATCACCAAATACCATGGCATCACACTTGGCGTTAAAGACACAAGTCTTGCAAAATCCAAAAAAATCATCACCCTTGCTAAAAATGGGGGACCGATGGTAAAAACATAGTTGCTTTTGATGAGCGACAATAAAAGAGGTGGCGCTAGAAGTGGTGGCAGTAGGGGTTTTGGTGGAAGACGCACCAGGGTTGCTTGAAGAAGCCATTATAGATGAAACTGAGGTGTAGAAATCTTGAAAGAGCTACCAGATGAGTAACAATGGAGTAACCAAAGGTTGAAGGTGACTACAGAGGAAAGAGACGAAGAAAAGATGGATAAATAATGGAGTTTTTGCAAACTTTCTCTCTCTAAAGTATACCTAGAGTTTGAAGAAGATAGAGAAAATAGTTAAGTGTTTTGAAAAATAGACGTTTGAATTCTTTCAACTCGTCTTTTGAGTTTCCCACCAACACACGTGCAAGGTCGCCAATAATCATTCCGAGTGGATACGTGGTGCTATGGGGAGTGTCCTAATAGTTGAAAAGATGGCATTACGTCATTAATGAAGTGACGCATGGGGATATAAAGGGTTTCTTCCAGGACAAGTTTTGGGGTTTGGCGCCAAAAGTTTTTTTTTTCTTTCCTTTGCCAGACATATCCGATAGCTCCCAATAAAAAGTTGTCCCAACAGTTCAAAAAAGTAACGTCCCCTCGTCACAAGTCCAAACGTTGTTTAATCGTGACTCAGATACATCAGGGCGATTTTTTTTGCTTGTTCGAACATCAAGAAACAACGACGCAATAGAAGCCAAATGAAGTAGCACCTTCAAATAGGGAGAATTTCCTAGGAAGAAGTTTACAAGGGGGAATTTCACAAGTCTCAACGATAGGGGCAGTCCTAATGGAAAAACTCACTGCTTACAACTATACTCCGCAACATCACAAACAGGATAATTTCACTTCCCAAAAGTCAAAACGGGTATTTTCCAAAGTCAGCAGGTGTTTCGGGAGAATTTCAATCAATCAAGACAGCAAAGGCAAGGGTTGAAGCTTAGAAATAGGAAAAAGTGGTGATGTTCCTTCGTCAATAACCGATAATCCATAGCTCTTTGGTTTAGGTACATCGGGGAGAATTTTGCTTTTTCCTGGCAGTAATAATGACAGAGGTCGTAACGAAGACAGAGACATTAAGGTTCATCAGGTTGATAAGTTTTCATGCAGACATTTCTTGTTCCCACAACAAATATCTCCACGAAGGGGAAAATGTAAGGGGGTTGAAGATAATCTCGAGATTAGAGTTAATCCACCCAGCAAACACAACATAATCAAAGGATTAAGGTCGTGATGTAACTCAACGTTGTAGCTCAAAATGATTCAGCTCAGTAAGGCAGCGTTGCAGCTCAAATGCGACACAACTAAGTAAGGCAGTGATGCAACTCAAGCGAAGTAGGTCAACGTGGCATCCCAGAGGGATCTCCCCGCGAAGAACCTGTCCGAGAAAGATGATCCTTTACTCCTATTGTTATACTTAGTCTTGTTGAAACATTTTATTTATATTGACTATAAGTTGTAACGATTATAATGATTTTTAGTGTGACATCGAATGGTACTCGCGAGAGACCAGGCTTAGCAGGGCCTGGGAGAGCTTTCATGCTATATCGAATGATCTCATCATGGGAACTTTAGAGGGACTTGGTTTGGAGGATTGAGAAGTAAGGCACCGTTGGGGCTTGTCCTTACCATCTTAGATACACTTGGTAAAACACCAAAAGACCTTGACAGTGGAACTTTCGGCAGGACAACCTTAAGTTCCATCGGGTGCTGAGTTGTGAACCAAACAACCCTCTACCTAATATCATATATACTTTAGGTGATGTCACTATCCAGCTAGACAATGTCAAATCTATACTTGAGTAAACCACCGTGGTATTTAAGGCTGTCAGACAGTTGGTGAGCCACCTCTGTGACGACAACCACCTAACGCATAGTGGTTAGGCAAAATGCATGTTTTGGCATTTAATGTTTATGACATGGAGATGACTAGTCCATCAGGCATTTAATGTTTGTGACATATTATGAGGGATGTCTTTCATAACCATTAATGACTGAGTTATCTTGAGAGTGGTGTAGGGGCTATTTAAGGTCCCCAACCACTTGAGGAAGGGGATACGTTCTTTTGAAAGTTCAGAAGTTAAGACTAGAGAGAAATATATACATCAGAAAGAGAGATTTATTACAGACCAGAGTTCACTCACCCACCATGGCCATTTATTACGAAGCTTTTAATACTTGACAGATATTTTTGAGGGTGGTTGGGGTGTTTGGCTACTTACGAAGGTGTATCTAGGATGCTTACTTCTCTCTCCCTCTAAACGAGTTACTTTTGAGTTCGTTATTATCTTCTGAGTTACACATGAGTGATCTGTGAGTTCAAACTGAGTTCATCTCTATATATTTATGATTGTGTGTTTCACTTAGTCAAAGGTGTTTCTTGATTAACTTATCATTACTGTACTCCAAAAGGAGTTATGCCTCCTTCTAATCTAAACTACCCTCTTACATGTGTAACCCTATTTTATTTGTTTTGGGGATTTTTGTATAAAATAAATAATGTGCAACGTAGTAATAAAACTGTAGATATTAATGAGTATGAACTAAAGTAAGAAATAGATTATGAATCTAATGTTTAGTATGCAAAAATAAGGAATTTAAAGAGAGAGGGAAGGAATTGGACCTTCTTTGAAGCTTGATATTTGATCTTGGATGAACTCCCTTGAGTGTTGATGAATGTTGATAAGAGGGAAATATATTTTCCAAATTGAGTATGAAAAGGATGGGGATGTAAGCTTGGATGGAACTTCACAAGTGGAACCTCGCTGATTTCGAGGGAATGTTGCTGAGATCACTGATGCTGATGGATCTATTTTATTTGCCTCACGTGAGGTCATGGAATCCATTTATAGGGTCAGGGGTGATGATCGGCCTACCCAAGGGGGTGCCTATCGACATGTGCCCCCCAGAGTGCTTATAGGAAGGGATTAGGACCTGCCAATTGGTAGTCCCGTACAGATTTGTTGGGAAAATAATCGTAGAACACAAACCATGGATCCAAATCGTTCATGGGGAATACCATTAGAATATTATTTCATAGACCTTCCAGAGAACTCGGATTACTCTCGGGTCCGAAAGTTGACTTTGGGCTAAATGTAGCTTGGAAGCGCACGCCAATCCTTTGGACGGGAGATCGTCGGACGCAAATGGATCGTTCGTCCGCATGGTAAGTTAGAATTGTGCACGGGGTGGACCGTTGGAAAGTTTAGGATATTTAATTTGACATTCCAAAGGGTTTTGCTCGGTTTGAAAGGATGACCTTGGTTAACCGGGGCTCGAAAGTGCCCGGGGACCTCTTGGAGTAAAAACGGATCGTTCGTCTGTATTATAGGTAAAAAATTGGGCATGGGGCAGACCGTTAAAAAAGGATATTCATTGAACTTCAGAGATTTATTCAGTCTCGTTCGATATGAAGAGTTGACTTCGGTCAATGGGAGCCTGGGAGCGCCCGGTGGCCTCCGGATCAATTTTTTTGGGGAAAACTGATCATTTGTTCGAACAATTATGCTGTTTCATCCACTAGGTAGACAGTTATAAAGGGTTTTCAGTGCCCTTCAAAGATTCAAAGAGATTTCACTCTAACGGTGAAGTTGATTGGGGTCAAATCGGGTCCCAGGAGTGACCGATGGCCTCCTAATCGATCTTCAGTAGCAAAATGGTCCGCTCATCTGAACCATTATCTCTATTTACGCATGGGGTAGTCCGTTGGAAAGGGTATTCAGAGCCCTTAAATATTCAAAGAGCTTTCGCTCTGACGATGGAGTTGACCGGAGTCAAATGGGGCCCGGGGGTGGTCGGTGGGCTCTAGATCGGTACTCGGAGTGCGCCCTAGGATTTACGATGAGATGGGCAGGTGTTAGGGACCTAAGGGGAGTCTTAGGGGTCCTAAAATGTGGTGTCTACACTAAGCGGAGAAATTGGTTGCGTTTCGGGAATGTTTCATCACAAGATGCAACTTTAAGGAAATTTTCGTAATTTTATAGTTCTGAATTTGTACTTTATCTTTCTATGGTTCTGTATCCCTTTGAATTATCTTTGTGTGTTCAGAAACTGTGCATTATTTCGAGTCCAGATAAAGAAGTTATGGCCGTTTGGGGAAATGCAATTTTTCCTCTTTTGATGCAAAATGTTCCAAAAAATAGAGCATCGATCGATCGACTCCATGGTCTATAGATCAACCCTTACATATCATGCTAATTTTTTTGAAGATTTTTTGAAGGGAATCGATTGCCATTTTTGGGAATCGATTCTCAATCTTTTCCAAGCTTCCTGTATTACTGAATTTTACAAAGGGAATTGATTCCCACATTTTAGTAATCGATTCCCACCTCCAGTTTTCGTATATTTATATTCTTTTTATTATTTTTCATTTGATTTAATCCACTTACTATAAATAGTAAGTGGGGTTTTTTGAGTTGATATAATTCATTTTGGTTAGGTTAGATTAGATAGTTTGGATGTTAACAACTTTTCTCCATTCTTTTTCCTAGGATTTCGTATGTAAGTTACTATTCATAATCTTTTTCCTAGTTTGATTGATGTATTCTTGTTTTCCTTGCTTTGTAACCTAGATCTGATTCAACACAACTAGTTTGTATTATTTCATTTCTTCTTTTTCATCTTTAATTAGTTGTTTTGATTATTTTACCATGCTTTGTAACTAGTTATAGGGTTAGGACCTCATTTTCATCATTAATGGGTTCTTGAGCTTGAAATCTAGGAATTGGTTTGAAAATCTTTTAATTGAAACCTTGTGTATTGATATTGGAATATTAAGTGTTTAACTTCCTTTGACATGCAACGGTAGGGTTTATAGCGATATTGCAATGCTAGTCATTTGCGACCATATTGAATCGAAAGTTTTATCTTTACTTTTTAGGGTTGGTTTCTTCTTGTGGGATGTTTATAATTAATTGAATATGCTCGATTAATTTTGTTTTCAAATGTAATTACTTAATATGTTTTGTTTTGCCATGTTGGGATAAGATCCTAATTCATTCTTGCCATTTAATTTAATAATTTTCTAGATTTAACTTAATTAAAACATCACCTTTTACACTTTTATTGTTAAAGTAATAAATCAATTTAAGTCTAACAATCACTCTCCGTGGATTCAGTACCCAAATTCGCTAATGCACTTATAAAACAAGTTTAGCAAAAGTTAAGTTTTTTTTGTATTGTTGTGGTAAAATGACCAGTCAGTTTTTTACCGATCAAAATGGCATCTTTGCTGGAGAGTGTTTTGTTTTATATTGTGATTAATTTAGTATTTCATAATATTTTTACTTGGTATTTGTATTCTTTATTTTAAGTTCTTTAAAAGACTTGGACGTTTGAGTTCCAAGAACGCTTGAATTTGCAACCGCACACCACTTTGTGGAATTACCATCTCGAGCTATCGGGGTAAGCATGTCTTATTGTAGTATTTTTGGTAATTATGATGGTTATGATAATGTTTCACATTCGTATCGCAATGATAATATTCAAAATCCCCCAAAATCGAAGACTTTTGGTTATTACTTACAAAGTCAAAAACTTAGTACATCTAAAATGACTTTGGGTGAGTATTACAAAAGTCAAGTAAAGGATGTGGGGAAATTTGAAGATAATTTTGTTGATAGAAAGGCACACAATTCATACAATATGGAAATTAAAACTTATATTGATAATAGTTATCCAAAATATTATGGCAATAACTTTCAAAATTCTTATAGTACTAATTTTAAAAGTAGTTACGAGAATAGTTCTTAAACTTTTAATTTTGAATAATCTTCGCCTCCACCTATGAAATTGCGCGAGGTAATTCACATGATTGAGAATGAAAAGTGTGAAAACCGTCATCAGGAAGAAAATTATTGTTGGGAAAAAGTGTTGGATGCATTCTTTGACTCCAATGATGATTTTCTGAGACTATGTAAGATGTTGAATGTTTTGAACCAAATAAGGAATATGATGTTCATGAGCAACTGATGCCTACTTTGGAAGAAACCATTCTTCTCTTAGACTAAATCATATTAGATAATGAAAGTGAGGAATAAATGGATGCATTATTCATTTGCAATGAAATGATTTCTTCATTGGTAAACAAATAAGAAAATTTCATTGAAAATAATCCAATCTCTTTCGAAATTCAATCTTTGAGCGATGATGAATCATCTCTCAAGGTAGAATTTATTTCCTCCCCATTTCCACTCACCATTATCCAACCATAACATTCCCACTTCACCAAAATATACGATTTGTCATTTCCATTAGCATTGACAAATGACCTTTGTCCTTTCTATTTACCATCATGATTTAGGTGGTGATAAATAATATTTTTCACCTCTCGAATCACTGACAAACAATCATTGTCACCCCATTGTGGTTCTAAAATATAACGGAATAACCCTATCCATTTTATTACCGCTGATAGTAGTGACAAATATGATGTTCGTCACTGCTATTAGCAGTGACATATTCAATATTTATCACTGATGACAGTGGTGACAAGTTTGTTACCACTAATATCAGTGACAAATTTGATGTTTGTCACTGCATTTAGTAGTGACAATTTATTTTATATTTTTTAAAAAACAAATGGCATAATTTACTTCATATGTCAGACATTCCAAATATCCTGTAAACATATAACCTGTTTAAATTTAAATTAACATCAAGAATAATATCACATAAAACCATTCTGGGAATTATACGAGTCTAAAAAAATAGGCTGGAGTTCCTTTAATTTTGAACATTCCAAATATCCTATAGACATAAAACATGTCTAAATTTAAATTTAACATCATCAACAACAATAATAATAATAATAATAATAATAATAATAATAATAATAATAATAATAATAATAATAATAATAATAATAATAATAATATCACATAATCCCATTCCGGGCCTCATATAAGTAAAAAAAATATTAAACAAACCCATACCGAGTGCCAAATACAAAATGAAAATTGAAACAAAAATAAACCAACATAAATAATGTGGCTTCGACTGCTAGTAAAGCTCCCACGCTTTATTAGGTCAAGGTATATTAACCGTGTGGGAGTGGGGGGTTATGTATATGGTAACAACCTCCCTCGTATACTTGGAGAACGCCTACTGAGTAGGTTTAATGAACTAAATCCTCTATATGTGTCTCCTTGGTATCCATTGACTTATGATTGTGTTACTTTCCTTGAAGTGTGTACACCAGGACTTCGGCCTTTGAATACTATGTATGTCGAGTATGCCATGTGTATAATTGCAAACATCCAAATGAAATTATTATCATTTGGAGATAAAGTTAAAGTTAAAGTCTAAATTTGATAATTTATTTGCAGTCATTGGATAATCTTTGTTTGAACAATTTATATATAAAACCCACCCCACCCCACCTCCATTACAACACCAAACACACCCCCACCTCCAAGTAATATTATAGTAAAATAATTTTTTTTATAGTAAATAAAATATATAAATATATTAGTTAATCATATCGACAACCCTTTACAATTTGTAAAAAAATTCGACAGAGTCTCCTTTATTTGTACATGAAAACCAACGTGTTTAATCATCGTAATTACATTCAACAATGTAAGGACATATTTTTATAAATGTCCGTCACAATTAATTATGTCGTATACCGTTACAACCGTCGAAGAACTTCAAGAGCAATCTACATCAAGACGGATTCAAATATATCAAGGTTCTTCATCAAAAAGATTTCGCAAAGTTTACTTTGGTAAGGTTATGTTTTAAATACCTTAACTTTTCATTTAGAGCTTTGGGATATTTTTACAAAATATTTTCTAAGTGTTGGAGCGAACTTTTTTCGTCAAAATTTGAGAATGAGTAATTTTTCTAAGTCCTGTAGCGTTGCTTGATTTTGATGCCCAGGTTGTTCAAGCGAGATCTCATGTCGTTCAATTATGGGTTGACACACACACACACACACACACACACACACACACACGTAGTTGCATGTTTAAGAGGCTGAATTAATTTGGCTTAAAAATAGACTCTAATTAAATCAGTGTGCCAAAGTAGAAGTTTGCGAATTTAATCAATTATCACACGATCATATTTTTTTACAAATTGGTATCAGAGCTAATTTAAGAGATCACCACTTTTACAAATTGGTATCAGAGCTTATTTAAGCGATCACCACTTTTACAAATTGGTATCAGAGCTTATTTAAGCGATCACTACTTTTACAAATTGGTATCAGAGCTTATTTAAGCGATCACCACTTTTAAAAATTGGTATCAGAGCGGGTTACGCTAATTTATCGCGTGATCTTTGTTTTTCGCAAAAAATTGTGTGATATTGATTTTTTAAAAAAAATAAATTTTTGTGAAAAAACTCGCAATTTTTCGATGGAGCACTTATGTAATCAGATACCCCCCTTTGATGACACGAGTAAGAGTTTTGATGATATAAATCGTTTGAATATGATGTTTGCTAAAAGAATTGATTTTTTGGAAAAAGAAAATTCTCGTTTTAAATCCGCGACGGATCTTTTGCAAACGGTTTAAAATCAAAGAAATTTTTATCGTGAAAAATTTGTTTGTTTGGACCATGAATTCAATGCTTTAAAATTTTCCAAAAAGAAGATTGTTGAGAGAGTCCTAGGGTTCCCGTTTGTGCCGTCGAGGACAAAAAATTAATCGATGATTTTACAACACGTGAAAAGACTCTTAGGGATAAGTTTTTTTAATTGAGTGGGAGCGCGATAAACTGTTAAGTTTAATTGAAAATTTGAAAAAGAAATCCCTGTCTTTGGAAGAGTCTAATTTGTCGCTTGAATTAAATATTTTGAAGTTGAAAAATGATTTAAACGATTCAAGTAGGTTTGATAGTGATGGTAATGGAACATCTTGTTCTCATGCTTCTAGTGCTAAAGCCAAAACCATTATTTGTTTTAGAGGGTCAATTAATCCCAAGGATGTTAGAAAAGATCACACTTTACGTAACATTCCTCCCGTTTACGCATGTTCACATTGTGGTAGGAAAGGTTACCTTAGGAGATTTTGTTTTGATCTTGGAGGATATCCTAGGAAGTCGAAGTCTAGTATTTTGTTGGTTTCCAAAACCTCGTGTCGACGTGTTACATCTGCTTGGGTTAGCAAATCACTTTTGGATACGCTAGATTTTAGAATAGTTGATTCTCATTTGCTTGCACATGACTCTTATCTTGCCATATCATATAGATGACTGTGTTAGCATGTTTGTCACACGCTATTTTTTGTTTCATGATATTTATGTTTGCTAGCATTGTGACTTGTACTTTTTGTATGTTTTCCATTTTTTTGAAAATTTTTGAAAAATACAAAAAGATTTTATCTTGATAAATTTTTTGAAAAATTCAAAAAGAGTTTTGTATTTTGTTTACACTGTTTATGGATGGACACTTAGGATGACCGAGTCACAACATCATTCCATTTTTCATGTTACTATTTGATAGTGTTTTGAGACAATATGCCAATTCATCCATGTGCTTTATAATGTTTGGAGTCATTAAGATGTAGTTAAGTGTTATTTCCTACATGTTTGACTCTTGATTTCCTTTATTGCACACATGCACGGATTTGTTTGATTATTGTTCTTGTCTTATCACATGTTGGTTGGGTGTTTTCACTTCAATCCTATCTTTAAAAACGAACCAAGCACGATAAAACTTGATAAGAAATTTGTGCATGTAAGAGCCGTTTGTGAGATTGTGTGCTTTATTTGAAAACGGCGAAGGGCTGCAAAAGGTTTACATTTGACCTTTGCGAATACTAAGCCACTGTTTTATCGAACCTAAAAAAATTGAGAAATTTTATTATCCGGGGTCCAAAGAGCTCGAAAAAATTTAAAGGCAATCAAAAGAAATTCATGCCAAAAAGGGCCCATTAGTTTTTTGCACCAATTCTCCAATGTTTGAGAATTTAGATTTCCTCTAAAAGAAAATATATATGAGGGAGTTTGGATGGAGAATTAAAACGGGTTTGCACGTCCTTAAATGTCTTGAAAAAGCGTTACATAGTTTTGGACGTTATTGGTGTGGAAATCACTTTGACTTTGATTTGTTGATTTGTATAAGACGATGTCATATAAATTCAACAATTTTACACCTAAGGATATTTTTTGATGTTCACTCGTTAGGAGTACATGTATGCATCTTGCACATGTGATTGATTGAGTTGATTTACCTATCGAATGTGTTCTCACCCAATCATTCCATTTCCATGACTTGGTTATTTTAGTATAAATCCACGGTGTGTGATTTTTGGTATCTTATTTTGTACTAAAAATTTGAAAAATCAAAATTAGTTTGTGGATCTTTTTTTTAGATATACCCGTGACAACCCGCTTAAAATAATAACGGGTTGCCAGCCCTATACTACATTAAATCAGGTATCTTAGATGGCTCAGTCTCAACATCAACTGACAATACTAAATAATATAAGGCTAATTACCTGAAACTATATAAGCGAGATGCCAAAATTAAATAAAACATGTCACGAACAACCACCTAACCATATAATTATCTAGCAAAGGTAAAAATCACACAAATACCATGATAAATGAAGTGCGAGAATAAAATGAAATGGGTACATACAAGGAAATATACCCGAATAAGCTGTCGGGTCACAAACAATGCAATAACCATAAGGAAGAAATATAAACAAATATAAATAACTCTTGGGTATACACATGATATACAACCTAAATCCAACCTATATTTTTCAAGTAAGTAGGAAGCGACTACAATATAAATCCCGTAACAGTCCGCACCTGTTACGGCTCTCACGACTCTGGATAGAAGGGCATCCGGCATCCATGCGGTAGGACACCTGTAGTGATATATATACATATAGCAAAAGAAAAATATAAATGGATCAGAGCCCGAGGTGTAAAAATGTTTTTCAAGTGTGTTAACCGTGCATAATAAATATCAATGCACTTATTTCATAATTAAAGTGGAGTCGCACTCTCGTGAAACCCCACACTCACCTCTCATCTAACAGTGCGCACCTATTCGCGTCCTGTAATCTTAATTAAGTTACCCCACCCATAAGGACAAAATAACTTACAATAGGCACGGCCTATACCCATAAGACCTACCATTCTAACATAACCCAAGAATCCAACCCATTCTAATCACACTTAATTATATATACACCTATATGTCGTACGAGGTTTTATTGATTCCGATTTATAACTTAATCAGTTATAAGTTTTAATACGTTACCCATTAACATTGGGCTTCAATAATATGATTTAATCTCTAAATAACATGCATACAAATTAATAAGGACAAAACTTCTCTCCACTCTCAACATTACACTACGTTTCGTGCGTGGGGCATCTCGCAAAGTGAAATCCAAACAAGGACCCCCCCTAATAAACTACACCTTAACAATGTCGATCGTGGGGATCCATCATGTCATGCACACCAATCATACTACTGCTACTTACAAGTATTAAGGACAAAACTTCTCTCTACTCTCAACATTGCACTGCGTTTCGTGCATGGGGCGTCTCGCAAAGCGAAATCCAAACAAGGACCCCCCCGATACACTACTCCTTGACAATGTTGATTGTAGGGATCCATCATGTCATCCACGGAAAACATGCTAATAATATCTATACAACTACAAAGGACAAAACTTCTTTCTACCCTCAATATGGCACTGCGTTTCGTGCGTGGGGCGTCTCGCAAAGAAAAATCCAAACAAGGAATCCCCCCGATACACTACTCCTTGACCATGTTGATTGTAGAGATCAACTATGTCATCCACACAAATACTACTATTTGGATTACTAACTAAGAGTAACCCCAAAATCTCCACTAAATCCTTGGGTTTATATAACCGAAATTTTCCTTAAGTGAGATACATCAACCCCCAATAATCCGGTTCACCATAATCACCCAAGATGTACACCATAGAAATGTCATATCCTTTTCACCTATAGGATATAATAAATATATATATTTACTCTAAACAAATATATATATATATATATATATATATACGACCATTCATTCTCATAGCCACATGTACATATCACATATAATGTACAATGGCCATACACATAATATAACCGGCTATATAATGCCAATATACTGCACCGTGCTATCATCTTCCAGGGCATCACTCATATACCATCCTGGGGACCACGGTCGGACCCAATATCACCAACATCATTGCCAACACACACACACACGAGGTCCGGGAAGTGGTCATAGTTCCTAATCGGCAATGAGACGAAACATACCCACCACGTCTCATCCTAAAAAAAATGTAAATCACATAATAACACAATGGACGCTATGACATGGGGAATATCCACACTCTCCTCCTCGAGCCAGGGTGCTCACCCTCATCACGCAACTTCCCAATGATAGCATATGCGGGGTATGCTTAACAATACAAGTATATATGTCATTCACATGCACAATATATATACATCCATATGATTACATCATATAATTAAACCATCACATACGGTTTATATATTCATATCTACATAGATATATATACATACATATATACATACTATCTCTCATTTGTATGTATAAGATTTCTAAACTCGGCTATAAGCATATATAAGCCGTCATCCCAAACACATTAACTTGTCTCGTTATATGAATACGATCCCTCACTTGAAGCATATTCATTCATTTCTCCTATGATATAAATAATCTTCCAACATAGATATATCTCCAACATTAAGGTTATCACCCAAAGTTTAGTGTAGGAAACCATCACTACACATCTCATCTATATCCGAAAGTACATAAATATCCCTAGTACTAATTTCGACTATTGGTATACACATAACTAATAGTCTGCAAACCTCAAGTTCAATCTTAGATTCATCCCATGATCCCATCACTTAGGGAAATACCACACTGATATATAATCACTATCCCGACTACAGTTCAATTACTCCTATGAAACCCTAAATCTTATTGCGCTTGCAATCTATTCCTTAAGTTAAACATTACTAAGGATACATGACCACTCTCTTTCATCAGTCCCCAATCAATTTTAAGTAGAATCCTATCACTATAAGGATTCGATACAATTATCGACCTACTATTCCATGCCGTACCCTCATAACACTCTCAAAGGGACCTTAACCTTACATAATAACTAGGCTCATTTATGACCCCGACATAGAACTCCCGTTCTCAATGAGATTCCCCACTATATCGATATGACCCTCTCCAATATATATGGATATAAGTCCTCAAAATAACTCGATACGTACCCGCGGTCCCATCATCCGAGAAATTTCTAATAAATCTCCAAAACATCTTTCTGACATCATATAATCATGTCCCAAATCAATAAACCCAACCAAAAAGGGTTAGAAATGATTCTAGAAAAATTCCACAAAACAACCCTGTTTTCGAATCGATTCGGTCTTAAGGGCGAATCGATTCGGTCCAAAGGACCTGGGACTCTGTCTCAAGACGAATCGATTCCCCTTAGGTTCGAATCAATTCGGTCATGCAAACCTGCCACTTTTGCCAAAGCCAAATCGATTCTCTTAGGGGGCGAATCGATTCGGGTCTGC
The DNA here is from genome assembly GCA_949130495.1 of Sambucus nigra. Taxonomy (NCBI): domain Eukaryota; kingdom Viridiplantae; phylum Streptophyta; class Magnoliopsida; order Dipsacales; family Adoxaceae; genus Sambucus; species Sambucus nigra. The sequence goes on along the minus strand of OX422215.1, from coordinate 273,943,805 downwards.
AGAACCTTGAAGGTTTCATCTTCTTCACAAAACCCATGAATTCTAAACCCTAAAATTTTCACTTCTAACCCTAAAACTTCTTAATATCATGATTCTTGGTCAATAAATTGACCCAAATCTAATCCCAACCATTTCTACACCATAAAAACCATATATAACCATTAATTTCAAGATTTAAACCACAAAATCTAGGTTTTGATATTAATACCCAAAATCCAATTCTTGTATCCACAAATTATGAAATGAAATACACAAATGAAATCTTTAGCAAGACTAAACACTTGCCTCAGATTTGTAGAGGTTGGATCGTCTTCGAGATCGCGTATGGGCCGTAATCTCCAAGCTTTCCCTTCCCTCTCTCTTCCTTTCTTCTTCTTTCCTCTTTCTTTCTCTTTCTCTCAAATGAGAAGGGCTGAAATCGTAAGCCCTTAAATCCCTTAAAACATAAGTCCCAGTTTTAAATGTTAATACACACTTTAAATGACTCATTTACTCCAATTCGAGTCAAACTAACTTAAAAATATTCCGGAACAGAAATAAAACCCAATGACAGTCATTTTGACTGTCTCGACCCATCCGGAACCAATGGTACACTCAACATCCTCGTTCGAAAAACTTTAAAATGTCCTCAATTTTTGGACTTCAATTTCCTAATTGTAAAATTCTCCGATTTAAATAAATTTTTATTTCTCCCAAAAATAAATTTCTCAGTCCCAAAGTTACGGGTTGTTACATACTTCCCCCCTTACAAAAATTTTGTCCGTAAAATTTAGGTTATGCTTAGGACTTCAATCTCATCTAGTCCTTACATCTACCCTCGAGATCACTATACTCATCTCTCCCAGTTCTCACATTGAACCATACAGGATTTTAAAATTATACTAGCTACCTAGGACGCCCATACACCCCGTACCCGAGTTCCACTCGCAAAATTATAACTCGGCTCCACTAGCCTCAAATCATAATATAACTGTCAACAAATAAATTTCAAGCAGCATATTAAGTATATAAAATTTTAGAAATTACCAATGGTTGAACTCTTCTCAATTCCTGACACCAGCTACCTTCATGAGGGGGAGGTCTCGCAAGCGAAATCCAAACAAGGAACCTTCCCAATACACTACTGTGTAGCTATGTCGTGGATTGAGATCAGTTGAACCAGGGGTTAAGTTTTATAAAAGATTTCTCATTAGATATTGCCCGAAGGCCTATGTAACAATATAATATAAAACAATTTCCATGTCTTTCGACACGCCAAACAAACACCTTATGCTCAAGACACAAGGCTCCAATAATTACAATATTCTAACCAATACCTAGTTCTCAAAACTAGCACAACCATGAGCTAATTTCCCCACTCAACAATGAATCTATTAAACTCTGAACCTCGCAGTTATACACTCCCTTTACATTACATCAACACATTTCCACAAGATAAGTTCTTCCCTCATTGGAACACTAAAATTTCTTATCATAGCATAAGTATAAAACAATAACCTTAACAATTCACACTCCCGACAATCAATAGAGAAACTCTCTATTAGCTCATCACAAGACGGTCTAATATCGCCAAAAGATGCCATGCAAAGGCTACACTTGCTCACTCCCTTCCCCAAGGAAAATTCTACATACACAAGGGTTATAACATCTAACCACTCATCATACCTTACGTGCGACGTTCCCAATACCGTATAAAGAGTAAACTAAACCCAAAGAAAGGTATTCTACCTTACACCTCCCTCTTCCAACTGCTTCACCTAGAATCACTGCCAAAAATCTCCTCCATATCTCCGTTTAAGTCACGAAAGAAAATATCTCCTGTCAAAGAGTACCTAAAATCTGTTATGGGTGTTGCATCTCTCATCTAGTCAAAGCGACGTCTGAGACGAAAGCAACTGTGCCAGAACGTCATTCGAGCGAGTGCATCTCGCAGAAGAAGATAAATATAGTGAACACAACAATCCTGATAGTAGGGCTCTATATCAAGAACGTTAACGGAAGAACGCAGAAAACCCGAACAGATTCTAAGGACTCTAGAACCTGATGCTATGATACCATCTGTGACAACCCTCTTAATAACGGGTGGCCAACCCTATACTACATTAAATCAGGTATCTCAGATGGCTCAGTCTCAACATCAACTAATAATACTAAATAATATAAGGCTAACTACCCGAAACTATATAAGCGAGATGCCAAAATTAAATAAAACATGCTACGAACAACCACCCAACCATATAAATATCTGGCAAAGGTAAAAATCACACAAATACCATGATAAATGAAGTGCTAGAATAAAATGAAATGGGTACATACAAGGAAATGTACCCGAATAAGTTGTCGGGTCACAAACAGTACAACAACCGTAAGGAAGAAATATAAATAAATATAAATAATTCTTGGGTATACACCCGAAATACAACCTGAATCCTACCTAGATTTTCAAAGAAATAGGAAGCGACTACAATCTAAATCCCGTAATAGTCCACACCTGTTACGGCTCCCACGACTCTGGATAGAAGGGCATCCGACATCCATGAGGTAGGACACCTGTAGTGAACATATAGGAAAAGAGAAATATAAATCGGTCGGAGCTCAAGGTGTAAAAATATTTAGCAAGTGTGTTAACCGTGCATAATAAATATCAATGCACTTATTTCATAATTAAAGTGGTGTCGCACTCTCGTGAAACCCCAAACTCACCTCTCATCTAACAGTGCGCACCTATTCGCGTCCTGTAATCTTAATTAAGTTACCCCACCCATAAGGACAACCTAACTTACAATAGGCATGGCCTATAACCGCAAGACCTTCCATTCTAACATAACCCAAGAATCTAACCCATTTGTAATAGCTCGTACTTTTAAAGGTATTTAAATTGCACGATGGATGTAATTTGGCAATTTGAGGAATTATTATGAATAGTAATTTTGGGATTAATGAGTGAAATTAAATAATTTTAATGTTATAAAGTGAATCGTAAATATTAGTTTTCGAGTGTCAGATTAATATTTATATGCATTATATTTTCTTACGAGACTAAGTATATGAGTGGATTATTTTTAATTACATTTCGCAAGTTGGGTAAAGCGACAAAGGAAATATTTTAAATTGAAAAATATGTGTATTGAACGTGTTGGGACAAAATAGTGAATTTTAGTTAAGTGACTCGGATGGAAATTTCAACTGCGCCATTGGGTTCGGAATGGCCGAGATAGTCAAAATAGAGTACCCCGGGGTAGTATTTGGGTTCCGGACATTTTTGGACTAGTAGGGACTCGTAAATGAGTACACGAGTCATTTAATAATTGGGTATATACCCAATTTCGGATTTCAAGAGGTGGAAGCCCTCATGTCCCCCAAATATCAGCCCTAAGAGAGAGAGAGAGAGAGAGAGAGAGGAGAGAGAGAGAAGAGAAGAAATAAGAAGAAAGAAAAGAGAAGAAAAGAAGAGATTGCCAGCCAAAATTCGCGGGATTCGACTCGTGGTCGTCGGATTTAATCCACGAGGCAAGTATTTAATTTGCTTTATGATTTAGTGTGTTTAATTTCTCATATTGTAGTTGGTATAAAACTAAAGATTTTTGGGTTGAAATTTCGTGGATCAAACGGGTTTTCGGAAGATTAAAACGGATATAACTCGATTAATACCCAATTTGAGAAACTTGAAATTTATTGAAATTAATTGTTGAATATGGGTTCTAGGATGATTAGAACCCTTTCTATATGTGTATTTATGGTTGTTTGAGGTTGGTTGATGATGAGAGAGGAGATAAAAAGCTTGGAGGTGTTTTAATAGAGGTTTGGATTTTTGGAGAAGAAGGTGAATAGTGACCAGCATCATTTCCGGACTATTTCGGACAGGAAGACAGCCGATTCAGCTCTTGGTCAAAGCACAAAAGTTGTAGATATTTTCGATACGGTCGCGTGGGCACCGACCGCGTATTTTTTGATTTTTTTTCGAATTGTTATGATTTTTATAAGATGGCAGTTCCGAGGTGAAATCACCAACTCGAAAATGCACTCGGATTTTGGAAAAATAAAAGCTAGAATTCTTTGGAGATAAATATTTGGGGTTCCTAAAAATAGTGTGGGGACTTCAAAATATTTTTTTTAAGTAAGGTACGTATCTTGGGTTAGATGAAAGTAAACTCCAAGATTTACCCAAATAGGGGTGTTTGGGAGGAGTAACACTCGAGGTGATGTTTCGGTGAGCAAAATTTTATATAAGTAATTGTACGCGTAGAAAACACACTTATATGCCAATTTTGGTTGAGTAAAATCCTATGAGGTGACTAGGATGAAATTTAGGATACGGGCTAAAGGGAATTGAGCAGTCATCCAATACGTCTATTTATGACAATTATTATAGGTGAGAGTAATTCCTATCGTCATTTATGGGATGAATAAATATATCGGTGTTGTTGGTATTGTCATCGTGCGATGAGAAAAGCTCAAAAATAATATATTGAGGATTAGCCAAAATTGATAAATGCGTAGGATATTCGAGAGATAAATATACTACGTAGGAAATTTATTATACGGATTGTGCATATGCCCGAATGTTATTATATACGTGGGTTAAATAATTACCTTTGGGGAATTATGTATAGGTGAGAGAAATACCTATAATTATAATATGTTTGTGTGAATACCAAATTGATGATATATTTATATAGGTGGAATGTGTACCTATATGATTGTTTATTATGTGTATGACATACCTACCATACTTGCTATCACGGGAGGTTGGCGTTCATGTGAGGACAATCTTATCATGTGTTGCCTTCGGGGGGATTTTAGGTTTGGTACCTCAAGAACATAGGACTGTGAAGGGCTTATTTGTGAGTCGATAAGTCTGTTGACTATGGGACTGTAGGTATGTGCGTGACCCATGGGTATGTGAACTATGTTCGCCTCCAATATGTGTGATTTGTATTGATACGGTTCCTGAGTGATGCGGAACGCGTGATCCTTATGTGCGTGATGTACAGGGATTTGATAGCAGAGTATGAGTGCACCGCAGCTAAGCCTAGGGGTGCCATATATGTATATATGTATTGTGATTAACATATATGTGTACTTGAGATAATCCACGGATGCTTAGTAAATGAGAATGACTAAGCCACTTATATTATAGTTCGGTGGATTATTAGTATACTTGTTGCGTATAGTATATTGTTTATATATATGAGATGAGATATCATATAACCTAACCTTGTATAAAGTGAAAAGAATGAATAAAGGGTGATATTACTTCCGGTAAATGAATATCCAGATTTATATGAATATGAATCTTAGGTTCTAATGAGAACTACTAATAAATACGGGATGGTATAAATATGGTATGTACTGAAGGCCTAATGGATCCCGATGATCAAAATTGTCACGTAGTAGTGTATCAGGGGGGGCCCTTATTTGGATTTAGCTTCGCGAGACACCCCACGTATGACCGTAACGTAATGTTGGGAATGGGGAGAAGTTTAGTCCTTAGTACTCGAATTGATGAGGATTATTAGAAGATGGATAATTACATTAGTTAGGCAGGGTAGCTTAACTAGGATGTTTAAAAAGGTATGCGACAGTTGTGAACTGTTAGAAGAGGGGTGAGGTGTATCTCATGTGAGAGCGATACCCGTTTAAATACGAGAAATAACATATTTTAATATATGGATTTTATGCACTTGCTAAAATGTTTTCAAAACTCGGGCTCTGACCCGTTTCTCTATTTTCCCCTCTTGCTATATCTATATATATATATAGGTGTCCAGACACAGGGACGCTTGGATGATAATTCTTTCGAGTCAGACGTTTGCTGCAGCAGCTATGGATGCAAGCAGGTTTATATTAGACGCTTCTATCATTGAGGTCTAGATAGGAGGTATTAGGATTTGGTTGTATTATTGTACCGAGTGTTCGGTTATTTTATTTTATTTCATTTCAGTTGTGGCTTGTAAACTGTTGTAATTGTTTTATTTGAATGGTTTGGTTTAAAAGATTAGTTAATTAAAAAAATTTGACACCGGCCTAATAGGATATTAGTAATTAAATTGGTTTCGACAGTGATGCTAAGAATGAGACAAATGAGACTCTTGTTTTAATTTGATATAGGAGTGATCGCCCGGTATTTTATTAGGCGGGGTATCACACCATTCTAATCACACTTAATTATATATACACCTATATGTCGTACTAGGCTTTATTGATTCCGATTGATAACTTAATCAATTATAATTTTTAATACGTTACCCATTAACATTGGGCTTCAATAATATGATTTAATCTCTAAATAACATGCATACAAATTAATAAGGATAAAACTTCTCTCCACTCTCAACATTACACTACGTTTCGTGAGTGAGGCGTCTCGCAAAGCGAAATCCAAACAAGGAACCCCCCAATACACTACTCCTTGACAATGTCGATCGTGGGGATCCATTATGTCATCCAAACCAATCATACTACAGCTACTTACAAGTATTAAGGACAAAACTTCTCTCTACTCTCAACATTGTACTGTGTTTCATACGTGGGGCATCTCGCAAAGCGAAATCCAAACAAGGAACCCCCTCGATACACTACTCCTTGACAATGTTAATTGTAGGGATCCATCATGTCATCCACGCAAAATATGATAATAATATCTATACAACTACAAAGGACAAAACTTCTCTCTACCCTCAATATGGCACTGCGTTTCGTGCGTGGGGCATCTCGCAAAGCAAAATCCAAACAAGGAAACCCCCGATACACTAATCCTTGACCATGTTGACTGTAGGGATCCATTATGTCATCTAAACAAGACATGCTACTGATATATACAACTACAAAGGACAAAACTTCTCTCTACTCTCAATATGGCACTGCATTTCGTGGGTGGGCTCGCAAAGAGAAATCCAAACAAAGATCCCCCCCGATACACTACTCCTTGACCATGTTGATTGTAGGGATCAATTATGTCACCCACACAAATACTACTATTTGGATTACTAACTAAGAGTAACCCCAAAATCTCCACTAAATCCTTGGGTTGATATAACCAAAATTTTCCTTAAGTGCGATACATCAACCCCCAACAATCTGGTACACCATAATCACCCAAGATGTACACCATAGAAATGTCATATCCTTTTCACCTATAGGATGTAATAAATATATATTTACTCTAAACACACACACACACACACACACACACACACACACACACACATATATATATATATATATATATACAACCCTTCATTCTCATAGCCACGTGTACATATCACATATAATGTACAATGGCCATACACATAATATAACCGACTATATAATGCCAATATACTGCATCGTGCTATCATCTTCCAGGGCATCACTCATATACCATCCTGGGGACCACGGTCGGACCCAATATCACCAACATCGTTGCCAACACACACACACACGAGGTCCGGGAAGCGGTCATAGTTCCTAACCGGCAATGAGACGAAACATACCCACCACGTCTCATCCTAAAAAAATGTAAATCACATAATAACACAATGGACGCTATGACCTGGGGAATATCCACACTCTGCTCCTCGAGCCAGGGTGCTCACCCTGATCGCGCAACTTCCCAATGATAGCATGTGCGGGGTATGCTTAATAATACAAGTATATATGTCATTCACATGCATAATATTTATACATCCATATGATTACATCATATAATTAAACCATCACATACGGTTTAGATATTCATAACATGAGTATACACATATATGCATATCTACATAGATATATATATACATACATCTATACATACTATCTCTCATTTGTATGTATAAGATTTCTAAACTCGGCTATAAGCGTACACAATCCTCAATATACTAGCCATCATCGCAAACACATTAACTTGTCTCGTTATTTGAATACGATCCCTCACTTGAGGCATATTCATTCATTTCTCCTATGATATAAATAATCTTCCAACATAGATATATCTCCAACATTAAGGTTATCACCCAAAGTTTAGTGTAGGAAACCATCACTACACATCTTATCAATATCCGAAAGTACATCAATATCCCTAGTACTAATTTTGACTATTGGTATACACATAACTAATAGTCTAAAAACCTCAAGTTAAATCTTAAATTCATCCCATGATACCATCACTTAAGGAAATACCACACTGATATATAATCACTATCCCGACTACGGTTCAATTACTCCTATTAATCCCTAAATCTTATTGCGCTTGAAATCTATTCCTTAAGTTGAACATTACTAAGGATACGCGACTACTCTCTCTCGTCGGTCCCCAGTCAATTTTAAGTAGAGTCCTATCACTATAAGGATTCGACACAATTATCGGCCTACTATTCCATGACGTACCCTCACAAGTCTCTCAAAGGGACCTTAACCTTACATCATAACTCGGCTCATTTATGACCCCGACATAGAACTCCCGTTCCCAACGAGATTCCCCACTATATCGATATGACCCTCTCCAATATATATGGATATAAGTCCCAAAAATAACTCGATACGTACCCGCGGTCCCATCATGCGAGAAACTTCTAATAAATCTCCAAAATATCTTTCTTACATCATATAATCATGTACCAAATCAATAAACCCAACCAAAAAGGGTTAGAAATCATTCTAGAAAAATTCCACAAAACAACCCTGTTTTCGAATCGATTCGGCCTGGCCTGAATCGATTCGGTCTCAAGGGCGAATCGATTCTCTCCAACTGCGAATCAATTTGATGCAAAGGACCTGGGACTCTGTCTCAAGATGAATTGATTGGCCTTGGGTCCAAATCGATTCGGTCATGTAGACCTGCCACTTTTGCCAAAGTCGAATCGATTCGCTTAGGGGGTGAATCGATTCGGGCCTGCAGAACCTTGAAGGTTTCTTCTTCTTCACAAAACCCACGAATTTGAAACCCTAAAATTTTCACTTCTAACCCTAAACCTTCTTCATATCATGATTCTAGGTCAATAAATCAACCCAAATCTAATCCCAACCATTTCTACACCATCAAACCCACATATAACCATTAATTTCAAGATTTAAACCACAATATCTAGGTTTTGATATTAATACCCAAAATCCAATTCTTGTATCCAAAAATTATGAAATGAAATACACAAATGAAATATTTAGCAAGATTAAACACTTGCCTCAGATTTGTAGAGGTTGGATCGTCCTCGAGATCGCGTATGGACCGGAATCTCCAAGATTTCCCTTCTCTCTCTCTTCCTTTCTTCTTCTTTCCTATTTCTTTCTCTTTTTATCTTTCTCTCAAATGAGAAGGGTTGAAATCGTAAGCCCTTAAATCCCTTAAAACATAAGTCCCAGTTTTAAATGTTAATACACACTTTAAATGATTCGTTTACTCCAATTCGAGTCAAACTAACTTAAAAATATTCCGGAACCGAAATAAAACCCAATGACAGTCATTTTGACTGTCTCGACCCATCCGGAACCAATGGTACACTCAAAATCCTCATCCGACAAACTTTAAAACGTCCTCAATTTTTGGACTTTAATTTCCTAATTCTAAAATTGTCCAATTTAAATAAATTTTTATTTCTCCAAAAAATAAATTTCTCAGTCCCAAAGTCACGGGTTGTTACAATACCTTTGCATGCGCGTAGTTTGATTCATGTTTGCTATGCATTTTATCGTGACACTCCATGTTTTGATTGTTTCTTCTTATCTGTCTATTTGGGGACATCATAAAAAGGGGGAGAAATAATTATCATGTTATGGGGGAGTTTTTGCATTATGGGGGAGATTTGATTTATTAATGATTTATTCTTATATCATTTCAAACTCGATACGTCATGAAGGTTTTTGATTTATCTCAATGTGTAGGTACAAATATTGATGATCATTATGTTGTACACCCCGATAAGAAAAGCTTTGAGATTTGATAAAGATTTTTGAAGAACAGTTTGAGATCTTGCAAATTTATTCATGGGAGGGTAGATTTGTATAGGTCATTTTGGTATTTGATAATTTAGATGTTTTTATTTATGTTCCGGCATAGACATAGGGGGAGATTTGTAAGGACATATTTTTATAAATGTTCGTCACAATTAATTATGTCGTATACCGTTACAACCGTCGAAGAAGTTCAAGATCAATCTACATCAAGACGGATCCTAATATATCAAGGTTCTTCATTAAAAAGACTCCGCAAAGTTTACTTTGGTAAGTATCTGTTTTAAATACCTTAGATTTGCACTTAGAGCTTTAGGATATTTTTACAGAATATTTTATAGGTGTTGGAGTGGACTTTTTTCGTCAAAATTTGAGAATGAGTAAATTTTTTAAGTCCTGTAGTGTTCCTCGATTTTGATGCCCAAGTCGTTCAACGAGATCCCATCTCATTCGAACGACATTGAGATGTCGCGCAATGTCGTTCAAACTACACGTGTACTTTGTTCGAGCGAGATCCCATTTTCTTTCAAACAATCGAGACGATGCGTTTTTCTATAAATACTCATTAAATGGTTTTATTTTCATTAAGAAGTCCCAGCATTTTGAAAGACTGAAAACTGCGAATCTGTAAAATTCTTTTTGACTTATTCTTATAGGTTTTTCATCCCTTTTGTTTTCAATTAAAAAAAATCCCATATGCTTTGGTAAATTATTTTGGTGTTCAAGAACACACTTTGCTTTTGTTCATTCTTTGAGGGTAGAACTCTACAACCGGAGAGCTGCGTGCTATTGTGGAGGGAGTCTCTAAGAAGTTACTCTTGTGGGGAGGATAACGTACACCGTGAAGACTGCATGTCTGGATTGCGCGTCCTTGTCGTATAGCTGTGTGTGAACCACTGCTAATTTCTAGTTGTTACTTTGAAGGTTTGACGAAGGCACCGTGCGTTACTCTTGTGGGCGAAATAAAGATGGTATGTACGTCAATGGTCTTGTAAACTTTTCAAAGTTCTAGAAATAAAAGGTTTTGCCCTTCGAGGATTTTTCTTGAAATTTGTCTCGCATGCTTTATTTATTTATGGGTTGACACACGCACACACGTAGTTGCATGTTTAAGGGGATGAATTAATTTGGCTTAAAAATAGACTCTAATTAATAAGTGTGCCAAAGTAGAAATTTACGAATTTAATCAATTATCACACAGTCATATTTTTACAAATTGGTATCAGAGCTTATTTAAGCGATCACCACTTTTACAAATTGGTATCAAAGCATATTTAAGCAATCACCACTTTTACAAACAATGTTGGATAGTGATGAGACACCCGATCAAGGTCCCTATAACTGCATATTGGTAGTACTCGGGGAATCATCTATATAGTAAAATAAGATTATAGCATAATACAATTTGTATAGTAATCAGTTCCTATGAGTAAAATAATATTATAATCAGTTCCTACGAGTTATATTAGTCACGTGAGAGTTGTTTGTGCCATTTACGGGGTCGTTTGGTGGCTATTTTGTACTTTCTCCCTCTTACGACAAGTTTTCAAGGCTAAGTGTTCAGATTTGAAAATTATCATCATATTCTCAATATGGGTATCCCATGGCTATGCGATCAGTTCCTACGAGTTACATTGGTCCGTGCAAAGTGTCCATGCCTCTTATGGGACCGTTTGATGGGTGTTTTGCGTTTTCACCCTTTAACGACATGTTTTTAAGCCTATGTAAAAAATTTCAAATTATTGTCATATTCTCAAACGGGGAGTCCAGTGACTACGTGATTAGCTCGTACGAGTTACATTGGTCCTGTATGAGGTGTTTATGTCTTTTATGGGGCCGTTTGGTGGATGTTTAGGGTTTTCACCCCATAACGATATGTTTTTAATCCCAAGTCTATGTGACACCCCGCCTAATTAAATACCGGGCGATCACTCCTTTATTAAATTAAAATCAAGGTGAACAGTTGGTTCATTCTTATCATCACTGTCGCAAATGAAAATTTTCAAATTTAAACACCCTGATTAATTAAGCTAAGTGTCAAAAACCATTTAAAACCTTATTTCCATTTTATTAAATCCAATGATAAAACCTTTAACCATTAACATTTTAAGAGTCACACGTTAAGTATAAGAATAAAAATGAACATTCAAGAGTTTAACCATCAATAATAAATCCCAACATTAAAACACTAAAGGAAAACATCCTGACAGTAATAAATTCCGAAATAAATATACTGAAAGTAAAAGCATTACAATCTCTGATAAATCCAACTAAATAATGGAAAAGGGCGACACATGCCCCCACAGGATAAAGCTGGACTAGAAGTGGAGTCAACAATGAAGTCGTCTAAACAATGGCCTGGAACTCCCACAAAAGCTACAGCGCGTTCCATCCAAAGAATCCTAAGCATGAAGCCCCTGTGGCTGGGCACCTGTAATACATATATATACATACAAAAGAGAGGAGAGATAATAGCAAACGGGTCAGAGCCCGAATGTAAAATAGTTTTAAATATAGTTTAGCAAGTATTTAAAATGCTTACCGGTTAATGCAACAGTCATATTAGTATGCGACACTCTCTTGAGAATTCTCACCTCTCATCTAGTGTGCACGTCTACCGTACTAATGAATCCCATATATCTCTCTAACTTATTCTCCATAATACTTAACACATGAAATTAAGGTTATGATATTTACTTTAGAAAAATCTATCTCTTCGAGATTTCTTACGTTGTTTCGAATAATTCCGTATCGTTATAATGTTCCCGAATACTTGTAGCGAAGTTGAAGAATTCCATACTTTACGTAACTACTATTTCGCTCAGTAGGAAGTTCTCATATAGATACACGTATATATATTAGTTACACAAATAATATATATATAAAGAGCACCCCACATAAAATCTATGGTGCAAAGTTTCCATAATTAAGTATATATATACCAATCACTCATATAATACATATATACTAACGGCACCCCACATAAAAACTATGGTGCTAGCATACTCTGCTATCAAGTCCCTATATCACACATATTTAGGGAAATACTAGTTCGGAATCACTCCCGAACTGCATTAACACAAACACATACAAATGGAGGCGAAGCATAGTTCCCGGTCCTAAGAGGTCAGCACATACCCACACGTCTCTTAAGCCCGTCTGACTATCAATCAGATAGCCTGTACCAGGGAAATACTATGTTCTAGGGTACAAGTCAATATCCCCCATAAAGGTCCCATCGAGATAAGACTGTCCAGGCGCGGAAACCCCCCGTGATAGCAAGTAGCACGGGTACGATTTTTACACAGAAGTAATATATGCACAATCACACAGTCGTATATATAATATATGTATTCACATCCACATTATTAAATCAGGCGTGTTCATGCCCCATAATTATAATTATCCGTTATTACACATTTTACTCAATTAACTCGTATAACGGACTCATTCCTTTTTATTCTTGTAATTAAGTTATTCTAAACCCACTCCTCGTCTCTCGAAGTATTCTCTTTAACCAAGTACAATTTCAGCAGGCCCTCACTCACCTTCTAATCCAACTTCCTAGATGTTTCAATTTTTTTCATCAACGCACGTATGATTTCTTAAGTATGAATGTCTCCCCGTTTACCCTTTATTTCCCTTCACATTAAAGTTCCACTAAACGGGGTCTATCTTGACCCTGCTGGTCCTTCTTATATCCCATTATGTTCTAGCAACCCTAATAAAGGTTTACTACGTATAAAATCGGATTAAGCTAACACGAGAAAAAATGCAGTTTTCCAGGACGGGTCGATCGATCGATGAAAGGTGGTCGATCGATCGATCCATCGATCGATCGATGCTCTGAGCTCGATCGATCGATCAAGCAGTTATGCAGATTCTGCAGAAAACCCAGTTACGGTATTCTTACCCCAAACTCCTCCAAATCATCATGTTACAGTCCCAAACTCTCAACCACTTACTACAAGTGTTGTATACCCATGTAAACAATATCCTACGTAAAACATCGAATTTTTATCAACTATAACAAGATAAAAGGGTAAAAATCTTTATAAATCTCAAGAACCCTAATAATTTTCTTTAACTTAGTTTCTTCCATTTTTCTTCCAGATTTTCTATCACTAATACCATGGAAATTCGTGGTATAACCTCTACATGTGAAATGGATTTCCAAAATATGATCTTTACCTCTACAACATGTAATTTTTTTGTCTCCAATTAATGTTTTCTTTCAAGAACACTAATTCTAGTCAACCCTAGACTAATATAAAAGAGCATTAACTTGATTAAAGCAAGATAGATACTTGCCTGAAATTTTAGAGTTCTGATTTGAGGAAGAATTTGGTGTGGTTGAGATCCTCGTTCCGCGATCTACCATTTGGCCGTGACGGCGGTGCAACCGGAGGAGTTCTTGGCCTAGAACTCCTTGGAAAGCTCCTCCCCTTCCTCTCCAATGGCCGTCATTAGTTTTTGGTTATGTTAACCCTAGAAGACAACACTTACTATCTGATATAACCCTAGAAAATTCGTGGGTTTAATTACCCATAATTACGAAATGTCCAAAACGCCCTCCCGGGGTACTAAATAGGCCTAAAAACGCCCCGAGACCCAAACTAAACCCCCGGGTACACTTTTCTGACTATCTCGACCCTTTCGGAGAGTTTGGTGCACTCCAAACAACCATACGAGCAACTTATAATTTATTCACTTTTATTAATCAACATTTAGTCCCGACACGACACGGGCGCGTCCTGACTTAAATTTCTATAATTGCCATTTTATTCACATGTGACAATTTTTATAAAATAAATCTCATATATTACTATACTCATCCAGTAACTTTCAACAAATTTCAATAATTACTAACTCTCGTCACGCTAGTAAATATTTCAAACAACATTTCGAATTAAAATTTAATTAATTTATCTCAATTAAATTTAATAAATCCTTAAATTTAAAAGCCATAAAAATACGGGGTATTACACTCTAGAAATTTAAAAATTACCATCATATTATCAAACCTCTCACAGCGAATTCTTACTAATTATATTAGTCCCGTGCGAGGTGTTTGTGCCTTTTACGAGATTATTTGGTGATTGTTTTATGTGTTTTGCCTTTAACGACATGTTTTTTAGCCTAAGCCTAGATATTGACAAATTATCATCTTGTTATCAAATTAGGAGTCTTGTTACTATGAGATCACTTTTTATGAGTTACATTGGTCCCGTTTGAAGTGTTTGTGTCTCTTACAGGGCCTTTATGAAGTTATTTTGGGTTTCTCCATTTAACGACATATTTTTAAGGTAAAGTCTCGATAGTTTCAAATTATCATCATATTCTCAAATCGGGAGTTTCGTGACTAGGCGTTCAGTTACTATGAGCTATATTGGTCTCATGCGAGATGCTCATTTCTTTAAAAGGGCCGATTGGGGGATATTTTGGATTTTTTCCGTTTAACGACATGTTATTAAGAATATGTCAAGATATTTACAAATTATTGTTATATTATCAAACTGAGAGTTTTGTGACTTTGCGGTTAGTTTTAAGAGTTATGTTGGTCCTGTGCGATGTGTTCGCGTCTCTTACAACGATGTTTGGGTTGTTTTGGGTTTTAAACCTCTAACGACATGTTTTTAAGTCTAAGGCTAAAGATTTGAAAATTATCTTCATATTCCTAAATTGAGAGTTTCGTAACTATGCGATTAGTTCCTATGAGTTATATTGGTCCCATGCGAGATGTTTGTGCCTCTTATGGGGTCGTTTGGTGGCTCATTTGTGTTTTTCCCTTTAACAGATTATTTTTAAGCCTAAGTTTAGATATATTCATATTATCAAATTGGGAGTCTCTTGACTACGCTGTTAGTTCCTACGAGTTACATTGGTCCCGTATGAGGTGTTTGTGTCTCTTACGAGGCTGTTTGGGCGTTGTTTTGGGTTTTTGGACTTATGACATATTTTTAAGCCTAAGTTTAGATATTTGAAAACTATCATCATATTATCAAACTGAGAGTATAGTGACTACACGTCAGTTCTTACAAGTTACAATGGTCCCGTGTGAGGTATTTGCATCTCTTACGGAGTCCGTTTGAGAGTTATTTTGGATTTTCTGCCTATAACGACATGTTTGTAAGCCTACGTCTAAATATTTTCCATTTATCATCATATTCTCAAATTAAGAGTCTCGTGACTTTTGGTTTAGTTCCTACGAGTTACATTAGTCTCGGGAAACATGTTTGTATTTTTGACGAGGCCATTTAGGGTCTATTCTGGGTTTTTGCCCTTTAACAACATGTGTTTAAGCCTAAGTATAGATATTTACAAATTATCATCAAATTCTCAAACTGGGAGTCCCGTGACTATGCGGTCAGTTCTCAGGAGTTACATTGGTCCCTTGAGAGGTGTTTGTGCCTCTTATAGTGGCGTTTGGGGGATTATTTTGCATTTTAACCATTTAATGGCATGTTTTTAGTCCTAAAATTGGATATTGGAAAATTGTCGTCTTATTCTTAATTTGGGAGTCCTGTGACTATGCGGTCAGTTCCTATGACTTACATTGGTCGTGTGAAGTGTTCATGTCTCTTACAGGACCTTTTTGGAGAAATTTTGGGTTTTCACCCTTTAACGACATTTTTAAGTCTAAGTCTAGATATTGTAAATTATCAACATATTTTCAAATTGGGAGTCCGTAACTATGCATTCAGTTACTACGAGTTACATTAGTCTCATGTGAGGCCTTCGTATCTTTTATGGGGCCATTTGGGGGTTGTTTTGGGTTTTCGTCCTTTAATGACATGTTTTCAAGCCTAAGTGTAGATATTTAATAATTATCATCATATTCTTAAACCGAGAGTTTCATGACTATACGGTTAGTTCTTACGAGTTATGTTGGTCCCGTACAAGGTGTTCGTGTCTCTCACGAGGCCGTTTAGGGGTTGTTTTGGGTTTTAAACCTCCAACGACATGTCTTTATGCCTCTATCTACAATTTTGCAAATTATCATCACATTGTAAAATCGAAAGTCCCGTGACTACAGGGTTAGTTCCTATGAGTTACATTGGTCCCGTGCGAGGTGTCCGTGCCTCTAACGGGAGTGTTTGGTGGTTGATTTATGTTTTTTCCCTTTAACTAAATGTTTTAATCCTTACTCTAGATATTTGCAAATTATCACCGTATTCTCAAATCGATAGTTCCGTGACTATGTTATTAATTCTACGAGTTACATTGGTCATGTGTGAGGTGTTTGTGTCTCTTACAGGGCCGTTTGGGGAATGTTTTGGGTTTTCGCACTTTAACGGCATGTTTTTAAGCATAAGTCTATATTTGCAAATTATTATCATATTCTCAAGCCTATAGTCCAGTGACTATGTGGTCAGTTCTTATGAGTTACATTGGTCTCGTGTGAGGTGTTCGTGTTTTTAACGGGGCCGTTGTAGGGTTGATTTAAGTTTTCTCCTTTTAGTAGAATTTTTTAATCCTAAGTCTAGATATTTAAAAATTACTAATCATATTCTCAAAATGAGAGTCTTATGACTATGTGGTCAGTTTTTATAAGTTAAATTGGTCTCGTTCGAGGTGTTCGGGCCTCTTACGAGGTCATTTAGTGACTATTTTGCATTTTCACCCTTTAATGACACATTTTTAAACCTTGTAGGGATTTAAAAAATACTTTCATATTATCATACAAGAGTCTAGTGACTACGCGGTCCATTCCTACGAGTTACATTATCCCATGCGAGGTGTTCGTGCCTCTTACGGGGCTATTTTATATTTTTGCCCTTTAATGGCATGTTTTTAAGCCTAATTAAAAATATTTGCAAATTATAGTCATATTCTCAAATTGTAAGTCCCATGATTATGTGGTCAGTACTAACGTGTTACGTTGACCCGTTTGAGTTGTTCGTATCTATTACAAGGCCGTTTGGGGCATGTTTGGGTTTTTTCCCTTTAACGAAATATTTTTAAGCCTATGTCTAGATATTTACAAATTATTATCATATTCTCAAGTCGGGATTTTCATGACTATGCGGTCAATTCTTACGAGTTATGTTGGTTCCGTGGAGGTATTCGTGTCTTTCACGGGGTTGTTTGGGAGCTGCTTTGGGTTTTAAGCCTCCAACAACATAATTTTAAGCCTATGTCTAGAGTTTTGCAAATTATCTTCATATTCTCAAATCGGGATTCCCGTGACTATGCAGTCAGTTTCTATGATTTACATTGGTCCTCTATGAGGTATTCTTGCCTCTCATGGGGCCATTTGGTTTTAAACTTCTAACGACAAGTTTTTAATCCTAACTCTTAAGATTTACAAATTATCACCATATTCTCAAACCAGGAGCTTCGTGACCACACAATCACTCCCTAGAATTTACATTGGTCATTTATGTGATGTTCGTGCCTCTCACGGGTCCGTTTGGTGGATATTTTTAGTTTTTACCCTTTAACGACATTTTTTAAGCCCACGTCTCAATATTTGAAAATTAACGTCATCTTTTCAAACCGGTAATCGCGTGACTTCGCGGTGAGTCCCTGCGAGTTACATTAGTCCCGTGTGAGGTATTCGTGTCTCTTGTTGGGCTATTTGGGCGCTTTGAGTTTTTTCCATTTGCCGATATATTTTTAAGTTGAAGTCCTGGGGAGGTGTTTGTGCCTCTTATGGGGACGTTTGGTGGTTGTTTTGCATTTTCTCCATTAAAGATATGGTTTAAGCTTAGGTCTAGATATTTGCAAATTGTTGCATATTTTCAAACCGGGAGTCCTGTGACTACGCTGTTAGTTCCTAAGAGTTATGTTTGTCTCGTATGAGGTGTTCGTGTCTCTTACGTGGCCGTTTGGGGGTTATTTTGGGTTTTCTCCCTCTAACGACATGTCTTTAACCCTAAGTCTATATATTTGACAATTAATGTTGTGTTCTCAAATGCAGAGTCTCATGACTATGTAATCAGTTCCTGTGAGTTACGTTGGTTTCGTGCGAGGTGTTCATTTATTTTATGAGGCGATTTGAGGGCTGTTTTGGGTTTTCGCCCTTTAATGGAATGTTTTTAAGCCTAATTCTAGATATTTAAAAATTATCATCATATTCTCAAATCAAAAGTCCCGTAACTATGTGGTCAGTTCCTACGAGTTATATTGGTCCCGTGTGAGGTGTTTGTATCCTTTATGGGGCTTTTTTGATTTTAAAACCTCAAACCACATGTTATTAACCTAAGTCTAAATATTTACAAATTATCTTCATATTCTCAAACTAGGAGTCTAGTGACCATGCGGTCAGTTCCTATAAGTTACATTGGTCCCATGAGAGGTGTTAATGCCTCTAGTGGATGGTTTGAAATTTTTCTCTTTAACAACATTTTTAAGCCTAAGTCTCAATATTTGAAAATTATTGTCATATTTTTAAACCAAAAATCTCGTGACTAAGCAGTGAGTTCCTTCGAGTTACATTGGTCCCGTACAAGGTGTTTGTGTAACTTACGTGGCCATTTAGGGGATGTTTGGGGTATTCATCCTTTAACAGTATATCTTAAGTCAAAGTCTTGATATTTGAAAATTATCGCCATATTCTTAAATCGTGAGAACCGTCACTAAGTGGTCAATTCCTACGGGTTACAATGGTCATGTACGAGTTGTTCGTGCCTCTTATAATACCGTTTGGTGGGTGTTTTGTGTTTTCTCCCTGATGACAAGTTTTTAAGACCAATATCAGATTTGCAAATTATCTTCATATTCTCAAGCTAGTTATCCTATGGCTACGTGGTCAGTTCTTACGAGTTACATTATTCCGGTATGAGGTGTTCGTGCCTCTTACGGGGCCGTTTGCTACCTGCTTTACATTTTCACCCTTTAATGGCATATTTTTAAGACAAAGTATAAAAATTTGCAATTTATTATTATATTCTCAAATCGGGAGCCTAGTGACTATGCAGTCAGTTCCTACATGAGAGGTGTTCGTACCTTTTATGGGGGATGTTTGTTGCCTATTATGTATTTTTGCCATTCTAAGGCAGTTTTAAGACTAAGTCTAGATATTTACAGAGTATCATCATATTCTCAAACTTGGAGTCCCATGACTACCCTATTCGTACCTCCAAGTTACATTGGTCTCGTGTGAGGTGTTCGTGTCTCTTACGGGACTGTTTGGGTGCTATTTTTGAGTTTTGGCCTTTAAAGTCAGGTATTTAAGCATAAGTCTAGATACTTGATCATTAGCCTTATATTGTCAAATCGTGAGTCTCGTGACTATGCAGTCAGTTCCGACGAGTTATATTGGTCTCATGCTAGATGGTCGTGTCTTTTATGGTGCCATTTGAGGGATGTTTTGGGTTTTCTTCCTTTAACGACATGTTTTTATGTTGAACTCTATATATCTACAAATTATCATCATATTCTCAAATGAAGAGTCCCTTGACTATGCGATCAGTTTGTAGGATTTACATTAGTCCCATACGAGGTGTTCGTATCCTTTATGAGGCCGTTTGGGGGCTTTTTTGGTTTTTAAACCTCTAATGCCATGTTTTTAAGCCTAAGGATAAAGATTTGTAAATTATCTTCATATTTTCAAACCAAGAGTCCTGTGACACGCCGTCGGTTTTTACAAGTTACACTGGTCCCGTGGGAGGTGTTCATGCCTCTAACGGGTCCATTTGGTGGATGTTTTGCATTTTCTCACTTTAAGAGCTTTTTTTAAGCCTAAGTCTTAATCATTTTCAAACCGAGAATCCCATGACTATGCGGTGTGTTCCTGCGAGTTAAATTGGTCCTGTGAAATTTATTTATGTCTCTTAGGGGACCGTTTGGGGGCTATTTTGGGTTTCCACCCTTTGACAACATATTTTCAAGTCAAAGTATTGAGAATTTAAAATTATCATCATATTCTCAAATTGAGAGTGCAGTGATTAGGTGGTTAGTTCCTATGAGTTACATTGGTCATGTGCGAGTTGTTCGTGCCTTGTACGGGGCCGTTTAGTGAATGTTTTGCACTTTTGTTATCTAACGATAAGTTTTTACACCTAACTCTTCCGATTCCAAATTACATCATATTCTCAAGCCCGGTGTCCCGTGGCTGTGAGGTTAGTTCTTACAAGTTACATTAGTCCCGTGTGAGGTGCCCATGCCTCTTATAGGGCCTTTTGGTGGATGTTTTATGTTTTCATCCTTTAACGACATATTTTTAATCGTAAGTATAGAAATTTGTAAATTACTATAATATTGTCAAATCGGGAGTCCAATGACTACGCGTTCAGTTCCTCAATTTACGTTGGTCCCGTGTGAGGTGTTCGGGCCTCTTATGAGGCTATTTTCTGTCTATTTTTCATTTTCACCATTTTAAGGCATTTTTTTAAGCACACGTCTAGATATTTGCAAATTATTGTCATATTATCAAACTGAGAGTCCCGTGGCTACGATGCTAGTTCTTATGAGTAACAGTGGTCCCGTGTGAGGTGTTCGTGTCTCTTACAGGTCCGTTTGGGGACTATTTTGGGTTTTCTCCCTTCAACAATATGTTTTTAAGACTACGTCTAGATATTTTGTAATCATCATCATATTCTAAAATTGGGAGTCTCGTGACTATGCAGTCAGTTTCTACTAGTTACATTGGTCCCGTGCAAGGTGTTCGTGTGTTTTATGGGGCTGTTTGAGGGTTGTTCCCTTTAACGACATGTTTTTAAGCCTAACTCTAGATATTTACAAATTATCATCATATTCTCGAATTGTGAGTCATGTGACTATGCAGTGAACTCCTACGAGTTACATTATCTCTTGTAAGGTGTTCGTATCTGTTATGGGGCCGTTTAGGGGCTGTTATGAGTTTTCACCCTTTAACAACATATTTTTAACTCAAAGTCCTAAAATTTGAAAATTATCAACATATTTTGACACTAGGAGTCCCGTGACTATGTGGTCAATTCCTACGAGTTACATTGGTCATGTTCGAGTTGTTTGTACCTCATACGGGGCCATTTGGTGGGTATTTTGCATTTTCACCCGCTAACGACAAGTTTTTAAGCCAAACTCTTCAAATTTGCAAATTATTGTCATATTCTCAAGTCGGGTGTCCCATGGCTACGAAGTTAGTTCCTACGAGTTTCATTGGTCCCGTGTGAGGTGTTCATGCCTCTTACGGGGCCATTTGGTGACTGTTTTGCAATTTCACCCTTTAACAATATGTTTTTAAGCCTAAGTGTAAAAATTTGAAAATTATTGTCATATAAAATCGAGAGTCCAGTGACTAAGTGGTTTGTTCCTACAAGTTACATTAATCCTGTTAGAGGTGTTCATGCTTCTTACGGGGCCGTTTCGTAGCTATTTTAGACTTTAAACCTCTAATAGCATATTTTTAAGCCTAAGCCTAAGTCTTGAGATTTAAATAATTTCCCGATCCATTAGATAATTCAATGATGAATGCTCTCAATTTTTGTAAGTAATCAAAATTTCATCCTCAAATCATCGATTTAATGAAAAAAAATCATGAGTTGAACTTTGAACCCATGAGCCATGTACTTTTATTGTTTAAGTGATTTGGTTTAAGAGTTTTATAACTCGGTGACATTTTGTTGCATTGTATATACGTACACCAAGTGAGCATTGTTTTCTTCTTCATTTATGAGTGTTTATATATTACTCTTTTCTCCTTGAAGATGTTAAATTTGTCGGTAATCTCATTCTCTTTCATTGATCGTTTATTAAGTGAGTTCATTTTGAAACTTGTTATTTGAGCATGATTTTTAATGTTGTTTTGATTCTAGAATTGCATAAACCTTAGGAAATGATCATAGGCCTATGACACCCCTCCTAATTAAATATCGGGTGATCAGGCCTTCATTAAATGAAAACAGGATTCCCATTTGGTTCATTCTTAGCATCACTGTCAAAAACTTTTTTAAACATTTACTAAACACCTAGTATTCAAAAAATCCGGTGCCAAAATTTATCTTTTTATTAAACAAAACAATATGCGGAAATAAATACAATAATTAACCATCCACGTAATAAATGAATAGGTTGAACAATCATATGATAAGGAACGAATATAAAATAATAGCGAATAAACCATCGGTTCCCAAATCCAAATAAAAGTCCAATATAAATAAAATTCAAATACATAGTCTAACTCACATAAAGAAATAACTCAGGGCCAACACGCTCGATTGAAATACTGAACTGCACCCTACACTAGGAATGAAGTAACCGAAGTGTCTAATTCCAAATCCTACGAGCATCCACAAGTGCTGCAGCGATGCATCCCTAGAACAGATGATCTTGCTTGGCATCCCTATGGCTGGACACCTAAAAGATTTTGGAAAAAGGTTTTTGCAAGTATGGGTCAGAGCCCAAGTAAAACTCATTTGAAAATATTTAGCAAGCATTTTAATATCAATTTAAATGAACAGTTATTAGATACACATGTTAGACTGCGGATACTCCCTAGAGTTTCCTTACCTCTCATCTATAGTGCACACCTAACGTCCCACCTATTCAAGCTATCCAATCTAACTAGGTCCTGTCACACCCGACTTAATTCTAGCATCGGCTGCCACCAAATCTAAGTTGGGCGTGAGTAAATAAAATACCATTCTTAGCATGAGACATATATGAGACATATAAAATTAATCCACAAGATAAATGATAATCAATCCCAAATGATAAACCATCCAACTAAGCGATAAAAGATCCATCTCCATGCTAAACTCAAAGTAAACACAATCTCTAATAATATGAAACTGAATAATATCCAACTGAATCCAGTGAAATAACTAAAAAAAACTCATAACAACTGTGGAACCGAATGGCCTAATCAAAACCATAAACTGCGTCTCAAAGTAAATACGAAGGAGTGGAAAACTATACTAAATCAATATGCATACGATAGAGCAACTCCAACTGCACCTCCAAGAAAAACTCCAATTAATTCTATGCATATTATCCAAACTTATCTTGAAAAGGTTAGTCAACGCATGAGGTCAGAGCCCCGAGCATGAATACACACTACTCCCCTTAAATAGGATCCTCGAACCCAGACAGTATCATTATACGCAATAAATATCACAATAGAATATTTCAAATTAAACGAAATAATTAACCGCGATAAATGTAAATCACTAACTACCCGCAGACATCCCCATTTAAAAAGGCACACCAATATGATTTTAAATTCCCACGATGTTAATTTAATTAAATTAACCACATTTTATTATTGTTCTCACGTTTTATTATGGATGTCCTCCTGCTTAGGATGGTAATCCACCAAGGTGTCACACTTCCCCTTGTCAAATGGCCTCTGATCCGTTTAAACTGTCGACCCCGCCCAATGACAAGGTTCCACACACGACACGACATAAATTATCCTTTGCCCATTTACACTGTCGGCCCCGACACATTATGTTGCCATAAATTTTAATACCTGTTTTTATCTTAGGCATTAATTCTCAATTTCTCAATTTCACCATTTATAAATTGCCCCACCCTTTTATCGATGTGAGATCCTCAAAATACCCTTTAGTCCCATACCTAAGGCTCCCCAGGTTATCAATACGTCCTACCCTATGTATATGATGAATTTCTAACATAAACCTCAACCTAGTCTCATGCCTAGGTTAGCGTAACGACGATAAAGTGGAAAAATTATCCCACCCCGACATAATAAAGTCGTAATAATCTACCCTCACTAATCCCATACTTAGAAGGTGTAAATCATCAAAAGGCCTACCCACTAGTCCCATACCTATAAGGCATCCTAAAAATATAGGAAGAGCAAAAATACCCAACAACAAGTCGTCACAAAAGGCAATTAAATAATACTAACAAGTCACACAAATGATCATAATTAATCAATGTACAAAACTACGTGTAATAGTCCAATTTAATTAGATCTTAATTTAATTATCACAACGTCAAAATACCCAATTAATCTCATTTAATTATTTTAAATCAAATACACCGAGCTTTTATCATTAATACAACAAAATTCCAATTTCATCATCTCTACACAAATTACGTGAGTTATAGGCCCCCAAATTCATTTATTTCAAAACTAGGGTTTTTCCACATGCAACCTACACCAACAAAACCCAAAATCCACTCATGAATCCTACGTACCCAAGGGTTATGAATATTAATAATATTAAAGAATTTCATAAAAATAGCCCCAAGTTTTGTGTGTCCACTTTCTCTAATTAGATTGCTAATTAATTTTTAAGAAAACATAAAATTAAGGTTTGGGCAACACTTAAAAACACATAATACTAAAGGAAAAGAATATAGTATTCATGGCCGGGGCTCTGATCTCGTGCGTTGGCTAACTTTTTCAGGATAAGTTTGGATAAGCTTCATAGAATTAATTTGAGTTTTGCTTGGAGGTGCAGTTGGAGTTTCTCTACCTTATGCGTATTGATTTAGTTTAGTTTTCCATTCCTTCGTATTTACATTGAGACACAGTTTATGGTTTTGATTGGGCCATTCAGTTCCAAAGTTGTTATGGGTTTTATTTAGTTATTTCACTGAATTCAGTTGGATATTATTCAGTTTCATATTATTAGAGATTGTATTTACTTTGAGTTTAGCATGGATATGGATCTTTTATCACTTAGTTGGATGGTTAATCTTTTGGGATCGATTATCATTTATCTTGTGGATTAATTTTATATGTCTAGTATCTGTCTCATGCTAAGAATGGTATTTTATTTACTCACGCCCGACTTAGTTTTGGTGGCGGACGACGCCAGAATTAGGCGGGGTGTGACAGATGGTATTAGAGCTTAGGTATACGACAACCCTCGGGTCTTGGGTTTTGGGTCTAGCATGCGGGTTAGACATAATTTTTTGGAGATAGAAATTTTTGGTGATAAGTCATGTTAGGCATCGAGGTTATATGTGAGGTATTTAAAGTTGTGGAATTTTGTTATAATTGTTATTTTGTTATAATTAAATCGTGGAATTTTTATATTCTCTATACTTTTATTGATGGCTTTAGTTTAGTTTTATCGCAGTATCACGTCGCGTGCCTTTTTCGGGTGCGCGGGGTGTTACAGGTCTCAAGTATCTAACAAGCCTCAAATCAGTCTAGCTCACCTGTACTGCCCATACATTACGTTACTGAATACCTTGAATAACTAACATCTCTCCTCTGTTATTATTAAACCCACATTATCATTTTACATATTTTATGGTTCATGCGTTGCCATTTAAGTTTCTCTACTTAAACTTTATTTTAGATATCCACCATCCATCTTCCTACTATTTACACCTTAGTAGATTAATCATTAAATAGATTTACACTATCTAATCTCCCTACTATTTACTCTTTAGTAGATTAATCATTCTTTAGATACATACTATATCGTCTCACTACTATCCCACATAAGTAGATAAATTTTTGTTTAGATACACACTATCTAGCCTCACTACTGTCACACATAAGTAGGAGAAAACATCCAAGTGTGTGTGTGTGTGTGTGTATATATATATATATATATATATATATATATATATATATATATCATCCACTGGTCTGGCCACCGTGATGCACATTCGCGCACTCTGCTATCAATCCAAGTACCTATCGTACTATATCAATGACAAATGATTCGGCATGTCTCGTCGAACCCAAAATACAAATCACACATATTGGAGGCGAATATAGTCCCTAGCCAAATGGGTCACGCACATACCTATGCTCCCATTCAATCGTTGAAACTATCATACTCTCAGATAGTACGTATCCAAGGTCCTATGTTCTGGGTACAAGTCTAAAATCCCCCCAATGGGCTGATCAGGATAAGACTGTCCACGACGAGAAACCTCCCCATGATAGGAAGAAACTTAGGTATATCATACACATAATAATACATACTAAGCATACACATAACCTATCCATATGTATATTCAATATAGATACACACAATACCATAATAATAAAACCGTATAGGTATACACTCAACCTATAAAAATCAATCCATATAGGTAACACTCAACCTATGATTATCACTGTACGTAGTATTTATATCTCGAATGCTCACTGTACAATTTTATTTGATATATACTCTATATCATATATTCCTGAGTATTACTCTCTACCCGAAGGGATTATTATTATTCCATAAATTAAATCAGTAGTTAATCCACAATTGTCCTACTGGTCTACCTTATAATTTCCCTTATCCTCTCCACGATCCATTCTCATTCTCTCGAATTATTACGATAACAATTAAGCCTAACTAGCCTTAGCCTTAACTCTCGCATACATGACTAAGTCTCAAACCTATAAAGGCCTACTATCATACAATATATACCTCATTATATTCTAAAGATTTTTCAAAAATTCCCGCGATAGTTATTCGCAAGTTCTGGGCTTAAAAAGGGGAAATTGTCAAAATTTGGTAAACCGAATCGAGTCGTAAATTTTCAGGCAGATTAAACACCCTGCGGTAAAATGTCGATTACTCCCTCTATAAAACTCTGATTGACCTGATTCAAATTTCATTAGAAATTTAAGACATAGATATTTGCAGGAATGTACTGATCTCACTATAGTTCTAAGGACAATTCAAATGGCATACGTTTAGAGTTACGTCAAAAATTCTGGCAGATTACAATGCTGGCAGATGAAACACCCTATAGTAAAAGATCGATTACTCCCTCTACAGAATTCCTATTGACCTGATTCAAAGCACAATATAAAGATAAGACATATTTCCAGGCATGTGTGGATCTCACTCTAACTCAAAGCAGTATTAAAATGGTAGACGTTTAAATTTATATAAAATATTTTGGCAGATTGACATCTTGTGTTCATCAATTGAACCCTAAGTCATTAAAGATTCATGTTCTTCAATGAAGAACCCATCAAGATTCAATATTAATCATCAAATATTTAAAATTATTATTTTATCTTCACATAGGAATAATTTTCGATGAAAAATTTACACAAATAACTTAAAAGATTCAATCCAAGCATCAAATTCTCCTTTAATAAACATAAAACCCTAGTTTTCCCATGTTCATCATCTTTATTAATCAAGAACTCATATTTTACTCTTACTAACCAACCCAAACCTAATGATTTCATTTTATCATCATTAAGGAACATCTCTACATACATTCCTACTTTAGTTTATGAATTAAACCCTCCCAAATTCGTATAAAACATCCAAAAGCATGAAATCAAACCCTAATCTACATGGGTATTATAACATGCTTAATATAAATTTCCATTTAAATACTTGCCTCTAAATAGAAGGTATGAAATTAATTGATAAGATGGTATGACGGTTCTCCCCTCGCTCCGATCTCAATTCCGTTGCGTTCGGGGCGAAAAACTGTGTAGGAACCTTTGAATTTCTTCTCCTCCTCTTCTTCTCCTCTTGACTCTCTTCTATTATGATTGTGATAACCCTAGTTTCTCTCTCAAATATCAGATAAAAGACATAGAATTTTTGGAGTTCTCTAAACCACAAACTCTCGAATGACCGAAAATCCCTTAAACAGTGTTGGATTGGCTTAAAATCGTCCCGAGACCCAAACTATACCCCAAGGTACACTTTTTTTGACTATTTGGACCCTTTTGGAATCAACAGTGACCTCAAAATAACCATCCAAGTTACTTTTAAAATCATCTAATTTTCACCTCAAATTATGGTACGCGTGAAATTAACTTAAATTGAATTAATTAAATCTAAATCATCCAAATTGAATAATTTCTACAAATTAAATAAATTCCTAAATCACCAATATAATTAATTTCCATATTCTCCAAAATACGGGGTGTTACAAGGCCCTCTTTGTTAATTAATCCATTTTAGCCTTGACCTCACCCTAAATATTTTCCTATTCAATCTATTTGAGCCTAAATATAATCTTTAGTTTTAAACCAAAAATCCCATAACTAACCCCATACCAGAGTTCTTAAATCATATATACACCTTTCATACATTTGTTTGGAATTGTACTTGTGATTTAATGATGTTTTTGTCTCAAAGTTGCAATTAAGTATGTGAGTTGTATCTTATTCTCAACAAAAGGAACTGAAAAAGAAAGATAAAAAAAGAATAGAAATAAAAGACTTAGAAAAAAAAAGAAATGGATTGAAAAAGTAAGAATCCTGTAGTTATAAGAGAATAATAATGAAAGTCATACTCCAATGTATATCCATTGCTTTCTATGGAGATTATATTCCAATTTTAAAATTACCCGCGAATTTTCATTATTCCTAGTATTCTCCCCAAAAATTTTGAATCCATAAATATTTCATTCCTTTTATAACCTTAACCCCAAACCTACATTACAACCCTTAAAACTCCTATTTGATTCGAGGGTAATTGTGATTCAAAAGTCATAACAATTATGATAATCTGTGAAAGTACGTTTCACATCCCTTAATGAGTAGTATCCTTTTATTGAGATTAAATTTTTTATATTATAATAGCATTTTTCATTGATGACATGTGCACGACCTTGCTTCCTTTCACATTTACTCATTATGCCCGAATATCTCGTGTGTGTTTCAACCCATTCAAAGTGTTTTCATTTGTTCAGTGTAATCGCCAGAGATGATTGAGTTCATGCGTGCTTTAATGTTTATCTTAATTATAAATTTTTTTCCAAATCATATTTTTCTCTTGTACTTGGTCTTCCTCCGACATTTAATGTTTGAATTGTGATGAAGTCATTATAATAATATTAATGATTATGGACTATTTGGTAAATTCTTATTTTCTTTGTTAATAACTTGTTGAAATCTTAGGTTGTTGAGCATACTTTTGAGGAAATTTGATGTTTGTGGGTTTCATCCATAAAAATGCTCAAGAGATAACCCACTTCTACTAGGGTAACCTAGGACTTTAATGGTTTATTGCATTCGCTAAATGCAACCGTGCGCCCGCAAAAGTGGTATTTTATCCTTTGTGCATATTTTTCATTTGTTTTTCTCTCTCTTGGGTGGTTTTGATTTTGTTTCATCACTGGAGACTAGCAAAGTGAAAGTTAGGGGTGTTATTAGTCAAGAATATTGTATTTAGTACCTGTTATTCTTGCGCGTTCTAGCATGATTGTGTCTGTCAATTCCTATATTCGTGTACATTTATTGGATAATATTTTTTCTATATATATATATATGATTTTCATGGTTGATTTGAGCTTTTGTAGCTGTTTGAACGCCAAGAACAACAATTGGTTGCGTTTCGGGAAAGTTTAGTCACAAGATGCAACTTTAAGGGCATTTTCATAATTTTACACTTACGAATTTGGACTTTATCTTTCCATGGTTGTGTATCCTTTAAATTGTCTTCTTGTGGCCACAAACTGTGTTTTATTTTGAATTCGGATGAAGAAGTTATGGACATTTCCTTGAAGTGCAACTTTTCCTCTTTTGAAGAAAAATATGCCTGAAAATAGAGCATCAAAACTATCGACTCAATTGGTCAGTCGATCGACTCCTACAAGTTGTAACGCCCCGACCCGAATTTAACGGTTAATAAAGGGTCAACCCGGTCCGGTTCGTACGTTAATTGTGAAGTGTAGTGAAACAACCTAAATAATGTTTCTAGTCCAGTTTTATTATTATGTAACGTTACTCTTATTAGCATGCGATTCCTATTTTATCAACTACGTGATAGAACCCAAGGAAAGTCCCCCCGAGGCCAAGTAAATAGAGCTACTAATCGTAAAAGAAAGTAACTACTTACGTATATAACGCTCTCAAAGTACGTAACATCATGCAACCTGCCGTAACAGAAGAGGGGTGTGAGCCGAATGCTTAGTGAGATTATATACAAATGCAGTATAGAAATGCACGACAGAAAAGGATACTCACGTGCTACACTACATGCATATGAAAATACATATATATCTACATATATACTATGGAAAAATACATGTTCCAATGTATTAAACCGTTTTATTTCGAAAAAATGTTATTTGCCCCTTTTATCTTCCTCGTCCTTATAAAATAATCATTTTGTATCTTAAGCTTAGAACTAGCATATTCTTCCGTTAACTCACCCAATTAGATAATTTACATATGTTGGGGAAATCCTTTCATTCTATTTCAAACGTTTATTTCTCAACGTTATTAACTCACGTCGAGTTATTAATCATTACTTAAGACACTCTTTCAATGCCTACACACACACACACACACACACACACACACACACCGTGTTTAGAAAATACTCATTTTTCTTTGAAAGCTTTATATAACACTCGTTTGTGTTTATTATGATTCAAATCTCATTACGTAGCTTAAACATCATTATATCATCTTATTAAACCATCCCTTGTTTCCACATGAATATTAAACATTTAATGTGTTATTCTTGCATTAGTAAATCAATGAATTAATGCCATTCATTTATTTATGCCCGTTTTAGGAATATTCAATCCATTACTTAGCATTATCTTTAGGGATTTCGCCAACACGCACTCACACACACATCACAACACATGCACACCCATGGTTTCACGAAATTTCACTGTCCGGCACCGAGCGCCAAGTAAATTGCAGTTGGTTTGGGGTCTTTCATCATTAGGGACAGCATAGCCATGCTTAATTATTTTACCCGGCATCATCCAATATCATTATCTTGTCAATGTGTTCAAAATTTTTGTACAGTTTACATTAATTTACCTTTTTGGGCCAAAGCTACAGTCTTGGACTTAACCGCCCATTTTTCCATTATACTTGGAAAAATCATTACTTTCTCCTTAAGTCCTTCGTTTTACACACATGTTGATTTTATACCAAAAATCATTTACATCTTAGGAATTAATTCAATTTCACCCATACCGGTATAAAACATTCATTACCATTTTTATTTCAAAAATGTTCCACTTTAGGTAAATTACCAATTACCAAAACTTACAGTTTAATTTCTTAACAAGTGTCATTTCTTAAAACAATCATTAAGTTTCCAACTTAACATTTTAACGCTTTAGCCATTTTAACTTCACGCTTTTGGCCAACTTTCATACTTGTCAATTTAACAGTTTCATTATATGAAATAACATATTTGTCTTACTTTATGTTTAAATTCAATAAGACCTCTTCTAACATGCTCACATATTTACTCACAAAATTTTACGAGTTTATATGCATAGAGAATGTACTGTAAATGCTAAAATCCCATCAATGGACTAAACATGTATATCTTTTTAGATTTTTTGATACTTTTCACAACAAACGTATTTTTCAAATAATTGAGACATTCTTAACTTCCTTAGATTCGAAAATGACATTTAGTCATAATTATTCCAATTTGAAAACAACTTAGAAATATTTATTTCATAAATATTTGACAACATTAATATTTTCCACATTTTTATTTCAAAAAATGTTCAACATACCTTTTTACAAGGATTATACACAAATACTATTTCCTTGAATTTTTATTCTCTAAAAATGCCTCATATTTCTTTTTACTAGGAATTTACACAATAATATGTTTCTACATTTTTCTCTCCCATACAATGCATATTTCTTGATTATTAGGGAAAAACTTCACAAATAAGAACTTCTTACAATGTTATTTACCATAAAAATGTACTCTTCTGAATTTTTTTACTAGAAACATATCATCTTGTTTATAGGAAACCTACTCTTAATACTCAACATTAGCATAACTATAATATACACCAATACAGTTTCAAATATAAGACTAGATTATCCCACCTCAAACACTCTGAAAATGGTGGTGGTTTTGAAGAAGATGGGTGACTCCCCCACCTCCAAAAGTGGCCCTAAAGGGAGTCACAATGCTCCACTATACAAATTCTAGATACTCTAAGAAAATCTCTATTAAAACCTTCTCCAAGACTTTCCACAATACATACATCTTCTTCCCAGAATAACTACCTTCTCAAATGCCCATTAAAACTCCCAACAATAGCATCTTATATTTTCGTGGTTCTATTTATCAGTGGGGAAGATAACTAGTCATTTTGTGTGAGAATTGTTAATAAAAATGAATTGAGCCTCCCCTACTCGCGTTTCTTAAATACACACAGCCAAAAGAGACCCACAAGCCATATATGATAAATCATTTCTTTCATCCGAAAGTGGCTTCATGGGCTGACACGTGTTCTTGATCGACGGTATAGAGGGTTGCACTATTTGTGGAAGGTCATCCTAGGTTTATTCCCAAATAAAAGGCCATATATACCTCTTCTCATGTTAAACTTGTCTTTACCAGACAACCATGCACATGAGCTGGCTTAAAGTATTGCCCAACGACTGTGAAGAAAAGGACAAAATATGCAGAGCTGAGTCTCTCAGAATTTATTCGAACAGCTCGCTCAAATCAGAGGCCTACAAGACATAGGCTGTACTCACAAATGGGATCTCGATAATGCAGAAAGGAACATGATTGGTTGACTGTTGCTCGAACAATTGTGGTCCTTGTTTATCCCAAGAGAAAAAGCCATAGTCATAACATATATACACATACCCACATTTCTTTCTTTTATGTACAAAACAAAAACCAAAAGGTTTTATCATATGTTCCACCTACCAACTATTTTTGTCCAAAGACCAAGATCTGTTTGACTCCTCTTGAACCAACACTCTTTGCTGTTGTTAACACATTTGGTATCACCTCCTTTTACTAAAATTACTCTCACAAAAATCTATTTGCATCACTTTCTCTCTCATATCCTAATTTTTTTTGAAACTTTTAACTTGAAATTCATATTCCTTTAATTTTTTTAGCTAAGAAATCATATTTACAATAGTTGTTTGGCCTCCCGAATTGTCCTGTACATGGCGCGCAAGAATCGGGACCTCCGTACAAAAGATTTTTTTTTCCGATTTTTTCTTCATAATATTATTCTTTATATCTTTGTGAGTCAAAAAACATATTCACAATATTTTTTGACCTTCCGAGACGTCCTAAACAATACGCGCAAGAAACATGACCTCCGCGCAAAACATATTTTTTTCCAATTTTTCTTGGCATGGTAATATTCCTTATATTTTTGTGAGTTAAAATAACATATTCACAATATTTTTTTGACCTTCCGAGACATCATAAACAATATGCGCAAGAAACAGGACCTCCACGCAAAACATATTTTTTTCCGATTTTTCTTCGCATGGTAATATTCCTTATATTTTTGTGAGTCAAAAAACATATTCACAATATTTTTTTGACCTTTCGGGACGTCCTAAACAATATGCGCAAGAAACAGGACCTTTACGCAAAACTTACATTTTTTTTATTTTTCTTCGCATGGTAATATTCCTTATATTTTTATGAGTCTAAATATATGGTCGGAATATTTTTTTGACTTACTGATTTTCCTAAACAATACGCCCAAAATTAGACTTTCGCAGTGTCGCGCGTCGTCGGACAATTAGTACTCAAGCTTGTGTAGCGTTCGTCGCTTGTCCGAATCGCATGAAACTTAACCAGAGTGTTTAAAATAACTATACGGACGCAAATCATAACTCATGCGAGTACATGCAACGTAAAAATATCATAAAGAGAATGTCGCTAAATAAGAGGATAATCGACATGTACAATTTAAAAGTGCGGGTATTACATTCTTCCCTCCTTAGCAAATTTCGTCCTCGAAATTTATGATCGTCAAGATAACAAATCATTCATCCCACAATTCAACTCAAATCCTAAACGTCTTTAACACATAGTCCAACCCAAATATTTCATACCATTAATTTGATATAACCACGATGGATTCTAAGGTATTATTGCTAACTCCCAAGCATGCCTAACATGTCCGTTTAAACAAAACCTTGAGTCGACCGGTAATTGCAAAGCATCATACTATTACTAATGAATTCATTATCATGGGTCATTTTTATGCTAGGGTTCACAATCTACGCCTCCTCAAGAAAATCTTCGGATGACGCCTAGCCTAGGTTGATACAACCTCAACACTTATAATGAAATACAACAATTATCACTAACACAGTCAACTTATCACGTAGGCCTACCCGACTGATATCTCATATGAGATCCTTATGCTAGCTTAGGTTCATCCTAAGTGTCACAACACACATATATACGAGCAAGTTCATCCTTAATCCTCCCCCTTCTAGACAAATTATAACACTAACGCCTAATACGTTGTCAGGTTTTAATACTCACATATTTCTCAAGTCACAACCTTGGGACACACTACCAAGTCGTGACTAGCCATGATGATATACGTTACCCTAAAGAAAAACAACCAGGTAACTCCTGCGATTACGTGAAATAAATGCGAGGCCATACGAACACACAACTAGTGTAGAATAAGGGTGTTTCCAAGGAAGAGCGCTCTCATATACTATGACACATCAGCCACAACTGGCCTATCCCACATCACTGTTGATCTTATGCCGAGCTACACCCGAACCACAACTGATCAACAACTTCCCACTGTCTGGATTAAAGAAGGTATAAGGAATGCAATGAATCAGGCGACCGTTACACCAAAAGAAAACAATCAATTCTTAAAAATGAACTGTGCCACACGAAGTACGAACCCATAATGTACGCTAGCAGTCTATAACCCTTACCGGTATCCTCTGATGTCTTAGCCTTACCACATACCCTGACTTTACCTATTGACCCGTACGAGTTCTAATCATGGATCATCCATCCTTGTCGGACAGGTGGGATACAAAACCAATTTCTTCGGGAAGCTGAAACGTCAGGCTTCCCTCCTTAAGACCAATGCCACCTGTCCCACCATTTGTAGCTATTTTATATCAAGGCGTGGTTACATCTCATGGTATGCCTCACTAATTACCGACCAATCATTCCCAATCCTTCATAATTTCAACCTACGATAGCTAACCTCAGTTTTCGAGAGCACTCTCTTCAAGTGAAGCACAATGCTCATATAGTTTCCGTCATTCAACTTACGGGATGCTGCTATAGATCTTAGCAATTTCCTACATGATCCCAAATCATAAATTTTCTAATCGTATCGCAAACCATCAAGCATTACTCATGCCTAAGACCTAATGATTCTCCTTACTAGAGTCGTACTAAGACACACGAGAAGCACACGTAGGTGCTATAAGTAAGATTAACTCTCCATTATGAGTTCTATCTCTAAAACCATGAGGAGCATCACCATGTCCTAAGTGTCCCAAGTGCATAATCTAGCACTCATTAGCCTATTTCCGATATTATCCTTAAAAGTCATATCACGACACCAACTTATAAACAAAATCAATGGAACTAACTCCAAGTACTCATATAAATAAACATGACCTAAACATACTACAATGATTAATGATTTACCGTTACTATATGGACTTTACTACCATAGTGTTTCCCAAATGCTTTATGCGTGATAACATCGTACTTAGTCATCCCTCTAAACAATCAACACATCTATCACGGAGAACCACAAGTCGTATCACCTATGTTACATAACCTCAAATTTACCACTATGACACGTTTATCAACACATACAACTTGGATTCCTTTCCACACTTCATAGAGGAGATAACAATTCAATCATTTCCTAAAAGGGTTATACACATCCTACTCACTATGTTTTATACCAAGCACAAGACTATGTCTTTCACATCATAAGGAAATCCAAAAGTTTCAAGGGGAGACACTATCATCATGACAATACGAAGCACAATCTAAAGTTCACCAAAGCTAGGGGTGTCTATCACTTGCAATAATAACTCACTACCTAATTCAGAACACATACCTCCATGGCATTATCAGTACGAATTCACATACCTGTCCATAACTATAACCTGATATCAAACTCCTCACGACGTACAACTTATCCCTTTTGAACACTCAGTTATGAAAACTAGCTTGTCTCACTACATAGCCCTCACACTCATTTTCTAGATCACAAACTATCATCACTATAAAGCTTTTGGTAGGATATGTGGCATCGAGTACTTCCTGTAAAACTTATACACCAATACCTTTGATGCCACAAGAGATCCTATTCCTCAATACCATTTCATTTTTCTAAAACCATAATTCAATACCATCATTTCTAATGCTAAGTCCCAAGGACTATATAGATTCGTTCTTAATTTTTCCTGAATCATTATGATCATCTAAACCCACATCAAAATCAAGTCACTTCGGCATTCTAATATCCATAGAATTATTCATTCATAAGTCACACAACGTAATCACCCAATCCCGTAGATAGAACCTCAAGCATAACAACTAGGATACAATTGAAATCATTAAGACTTTCTAATGATCTAACTTCCACATGATACATCTCAGACAAGTCTAAGTTGCCACCATCTATCGGCCTACACCAAAACCTGATACTTGTTATCTGACACAACCCGAACAATTTGCAGCGGAAGGAGAAGGGCTACTAACTTAGCCGATCAACAACTCAAAGGAAATAGCCCAACGTGCTAAAGACCTCAATTTTTACTATCAAGGCACATATCAAAACCGTCACCAGTCAAGCGTGACCGATTTTAACCAATAATGATGCCGAAAGATCCACTACCGACCTTACCACGCTGCACCTGAAAGGAACATTGAACCTAAAGATTTGATACCAAGTTTTAACGCACCGACCTGGATTTAATGGTTAAAAAAGGATCAACCCGGTCCGGTTCATATGTTAATCGTGAAGTGTAGGGTAACAACCTAAATAATGTTCTAGTCCATTTTTATTATTATGTAACTTACTCTTATTAGCATGCGATTCCCATTTTGTCAACTACGTGATAGGACCCAAGGTAAGTGCCCTCGAGGCCAAGTAAACAAAGCTACTAATCATAAAATCAAGTAACTACTTGCTTGTATAAAGCTCTCAAAGTACGGAACATGATGCAACCTGCTGTAACAAAAGAGGGGTGTGAGTCGAATGGTCAATGTGATTATATACAAATGAAGTATAGAAATGAACGACAGAAAAGGATACTCACACACTACAATACATGTATGTGAAAATACGTATATATATATATATACATGTCCTAATGTATTAAACCGTTTTATTTCGAAAAAACATTATTTGACCCCTTTTATCTTCCTCGTCCTTATAAAATAATCTTTTTTTATCTTAAGCTTAGAACTAGCATATTTTTCCGCTAACTCACCCAATTAGATAATTTTCATCTGTTGGGGAAATCCTTTCATTCTCTTTCAGACGTTTATTTTGCCAATGTTATTAACTCACGCCGAGTTATTAATCATACTTAAGACTCATTTTCAATACATACACACACACACACCGTGTTTAGAAAATACTCATTTTCCTTTGAAAGCTTTATATAACACATGTTTGTGTTTATTATGATTCAAGCCTCATTAGGTAGCTTAAACAATATTATATCATCTTATTAAACCATCCCATGTTTCCACATGAATATTAAAAATTTAATGAATTATTCTTGCATTAGTATATTAATGAATTAATTCCATTCATTTATGCCCCTTTCATGAATATTCAATCCATTACTTAACATTATCTTTAGGCATTCCGTCAACACAAACACATACATCACAACACACGCACACCCATGGTTTCACGAAATTTCACCATCCGACAACGAGCGCGAAGTAAACTGCAGTTGGTTTGGGGTCTTTCACCACTAGGGACAACATAGCCCTGCTTAATTATTTAACCCGACATCATCCGATATCATTATCTTGCCAATGTGTTCAACATTTTCGTAATGTTTACATTAATTTACCTTTTTTGGGCCAAAGCCGCAGTCTTGGACTTAACAGTCCATTTTTCCATTATACATGGAAAAATCATTACTTTCTCATTATGTCCTTTGTTTTACACACATGTTGATTTTATACCAAAAATCATTTATATCTTAGGACTTAATTCAATTTCACCTATACTAGTATAAAACATTCATTACCTTTTTTATTTAAAAAATGTTCCACTTTAGGTAAATTACCAATTACCAAAACTTACGGTTTAATTTCTTAACAAGTGTCATTTCTCAAAACAATCATTAAGTTTTCAACTAAACATTTTAACGCTTTAGCCTTTTTAACTTCACGCTTTTGCCCAACTTTCATACTTGCCAATTTAACAGTTTCATTACATGAAATAACATCTTTGTCTTACTTTATGTTTAAATTCAATAAGACCTCTTCTAAACCGCTCACATATTTATTCACAAAATTTTACGAGTTTATATGCATAGAGAACGCACTATAAATGATAAAATCCCATTAATAGACTAAACATGTATTTCTTTATAGATTTTTTTTATACTTTTCACAACAAACATATTTTTCAAATAAGTGAGACATTCTTAACTTCCTTAGATTCGAAAATGACATTTACTCATAATTATTCCAATTTGAAAACAACTTAGAAATATTTAGTTCATAAAAAATTGACAACATTAATATATTCGAAAATGACATTTACTCATAATTATTCCAATTTGAAAACAACTTAGAAATATTTAGTTCATAAAAATTTGACAACATTAATATTTTCCACATTTTTATTTTGTAAAATGTTCAGCATACATTTTTACTAGGATTATACACAAATACTACTTTCTAGCATTTTTATTCTCTAAAAATGCACCATATTTCTTTTTACTAGGAATTTACACAATAATGTATTTCTACATTTTTTTCTCCCATACAATGCATCTTTCTAGATTATTAGGGAAAAACTACACAAATAATAACTTCTTACATTTTTATCTACCATAAAAATGTACTCTTCTGATATTTTTTACTAGAAGCATATCATCTTGTTCATAGAAAACCTACTCTTAATACTCAACATTAGTACAACTATAATATACACAATTACAGTTTTAAATATAAGAGTAGATTATCTCACCTCAAACACTCTGAAAATTGTGATAGTTTTGAAGAAGATGGGTGACTGTCCCACGTCCAAAGGTGGCCCTAAAGGGAGTCACAATGCTCCACTATACAAATTATAGATATTCCAAGAAAAGCTCCATTAAAACCTTCTCCAAGACGTCCCAAAAAACAAACAGCTTCTTCCCAGAATACCCACTATCTCAAATGCCCATTAAAACTCCGAACAATAGTATCATATATTTTCGTGGTTCTATTTTACCAGTGGGGAACATAGCTAGTCATTTTGTGTGAGCATTGTTAATAAAAATGAATTGAGCCTCCCCTACTCGCATTTCTTAAATACACGCAACCAAAAGAGCCCCACAAGCGATATAAGATAAATCATTTTTTCCATTCGAAAGTGGCTTAATGGGCTAACACGTGTTCTTGATCGACGGTATGAAGGGTTGCACTATTTGTGGAAGGTCATCCTAGGTTTCTTCCAAAATAAAAGGCCATATATACCTCTTCTCGTGTTAAACCTATCTTCACTAGACGACCATGACCATGAGCTGGCTTAAAGTATTGTCCAACGACTGTGAAGAAGTGGACGAAATATGCAGAGCTGAGTCTCTCAGACTTTGTTCGAACAACTCGCTCAAATCAGAGGCCTGCAAGACATAGGTTGTATTCACAAATGGGGTCTCGACAACGCAAAAATAAACCGGTTTGGTTGACCATTGCTCGAACAACTGTGGTCCTTGTTTATCCCAAGAGAAAAAGGTATAGTCATAATATATATACACATACCCACGTTTCTTTCTTTTATGCACAAAACAAAAAGCAAAAGGTTTTATCATATGTTCCACCTACCTACTATTCTTTACCAAAGACCAACATCTGTTTGACTCCTCTTGAACCAACACTCTTTGTTGTTGTTAACTTATTTGGTATACCTCCTTTTACTAGAATTACTCCCACAAAAACCTATTTGCGTCACTTTATCTCTCATGTCCTAATTTGTTTTTGAAACTTTTTACTTGAAATTCATATTCCTTTCAAATTTTTGGCTAAAAAATCATATTTATGATAGTCGTTTGGCCTTCTGAATTGTCTTGTACAAGGCGCGCAAGAATCGGGACCTCCGTACAAAAATATTTTTCTTTTCGAATTTTCTCTTCATAATAATATTCTTTATATTTTTGTGAGTCAAAAAATATATTCAGAATATTTTTTGACCTTCCGAGAGGTCCTAAGCAATACGCGCAAGGAACAGGACCTCCGCGCAAAACATATTTTTTTCCGATTTTTCTTGGCATGGTAATATTCCTTATATTTTTGTGAGTCAAAACAACATAATCACAATATTTTTTTGACTTTTCGAGACGTCCTAAATAATACGCGCCGGAAACAGGGTCTCCGTGTAAAACATATTTTTTTCCGATTTTTCTTCGCATGGTAATATTCCTTATATTTTTGTGAGTCTAAAAACATATTCACAATATTTTTTTGACCTTCCAAGACGTCCTAAACAATACGCGCAAGAAACAGGACCTCCGCACAAAACATATTTTCTTTCAATTTTTCTTCGCATTGTAATATTCCTTATATTTTGATGAGTCTAAATATATGGTCAGAATATTTTTTTGACTTACCGATTGTCCTAAACAATACGCCCAAAACTAGACTTTCGCAGTGTCGCGCGTTGTCGGG
This sequence comes from Sambucus nigra, assembly GCA_949130495.1. Taxonomy (NCBI): domain Eukaryota; kingdom Viridiplantae; phylum Streptophyta; class Magnoliopsida; order Dipsacales; family Adoxaceae; genus Sambucus; species Sambucus nigra. Next base: position 273,902,442 of record OX422215.1, on the reverse strand, counting down.
AAATTACTACTAAGGCTTGCTTAGCGTTCGTCGCATATCCGAATCGCATGAAACTTAACCAGAGTATTTAAAATAACTATACGGACGCAAATCATAATTCATGCGAGTACATGCAACGTAAAAATATCATAAACGAAATATCGCTAAATAAAAGGATAATCGATATGTACAATTTAAAAGTGCGGGTATTATACAAGTCTTGCTCACTTTTTGAAGATTTTATGAAGGGAATCGATTCCCAACTTCAGATTTTAGAATTTGTGTTCTTTTAGTTACTTTTCTTGTGATTTAAGCAACTTACTATAAATTGTAGGTTTTTTTTAGTCGATATAATTCATTTTAGTTATGTTAGATTAGATAGTTTGGACGATTGGATATTTCCTCTATTCTCTCTACTAGGGTTTGTTATGTAAGTTACTATTCATCATTTATTTCCTTATTTTATTCTTGTTTTTCTTGCTTTGTATCTAAGATTGATTTCAATATAATTAGTTTGTGTTGTTTTATTTCTTGTTTTCAAGCTTTAATTAGTTGTTTTGATTGTTTTACCATGCTTTGTAACTAATTTGTGGGTTAAGATCTCATTTTCAACATTAATGATTTCTTGAGATTCAAATCTAGCATTTGGTTTGAAACACTTTTAATTTAAACCTCGTGTATTATTATTGGAATATTATGCATTTAACTTCCTTTGTCACACAACAGTAGTATTTATAGTGATATCATAACGTTAATCTATTTGTGACCATTTTCCCTCAAAATTTTTATCTTTCCTTTTTAGGTTTGGTCTCTTTATGTGGGATGTTTATAATCAATTGAATATGCTCGGTTAATTATATTTTCAAACCAAATTCCTTAATACATTTTGTTTACCCATGGTGGGATGCGGTCCTAATTCATTCTTGTCATATAATTTAGTTTAAATAGTATCTAGTTACCCATGGTGGATTCCATTCCCAAACTCGTTGCTATACTTATAAAACAAGTGTAGTAAAAGCTTATATTTTTTGTATTGAGGTGGTAAACTAATAACAATGATAAGTGGTCATACAGACTGCTCGATTATCTCCCGATCACCCTATGTTAAGATTCCGATACCCCCTTGGTCAAATTAATTTTCCGCTGATTGAATTTAACCAACATTTAATAAATTTCTTGATTCTCGGACTTAACTTATTTTGTTACTCCATCGAATTATAAACAATCCACTGATTAGGTTTACTGGTGTAAACAATTCTTATAAGTCTATCAAGGGGGTATTGCAATCTAAGGTATCCCCTAGGCCCGAATTCCTCTAAATTATGATCTTAGACCTACTTACATAATTATCACAAAATATGGGGAGATCATTTGATTCAATCAAAAATTGAATCCCACCCATAGCAATCAAGCAACAATTACATAAGCATTCCAATCCTCATAATTATCAGGATTAAGAATATATGAACCTATTGCAAATGGTGTGAGATTGCTTCAGTCTAATAAAAAAAATGCTAAAGTCAAAATCTCATGGGTTGTCACGTTCAATACATTTATGAGATGTACCGATCGCAATCCTCAATTGAACTATCTCACAAATTCTCAAACCATCATACATGTTTCCGTAGTTTGAGATAAACTACTTGGACTGTGAACTTTTCAATAATACTATAACCGAAATACCAATCTCCTTATGATCAATCCAAAGCTAACTCTTTATTAACTGATATATATATATATATATATATATATATATATATATATATATATATATATATATATATATATATGAAATAATATATTTAAACAGTCATAAAGCATTCCCAAAAATGTGATTCTCATTTAAAAATGAATAAAATAATCCTTTTATTAATTAAAAATATTTTACACATGGTTTTACGAATAAAACTCCAACAATCTCCCACTTAGTCTTAGGGCTATGTGTCCATGAACATGAGTCCCGGTCCTTTTACATGACTACCAAAAGTCCTAGATAGTAATTACTCTGTAAAAGGATCCTCGAGGATGTCCTCAGATGAAATCTTAGTCATAATGGCATCGCCCTCTACACGATCTCCCGAATCAGGTGATACTTGCTCTCAATGTGCTTCGCCCTCTGCTAAGTCCTTGGTTTTATTCAAATTTACAAATGCACCATTATTGTCAAAATAAAGTGTAATAGGCAATTGTACTAAAGGAACCATACCAAAGTCACTTAGGAAGTTTTGGATCTAAACAACCTATTTTACTGCATCTGAAGAAGGAACATACTCGACTTCCATAGTCGAATCAACAATACTTGATTGCCTGATACTCTAAAATCTTATCGATCCACCTCATAGGGTAAACACATATCTTGAGGCTGATTTGTTAGAATACCTATCCGATTAAATGTTCGTGTCTATGTTCCCAATTGGTACTAGATTCTCTACAGACCAAACTGACATAATAATTATTCTTTTTCCGGATATTAAGAATGTGCTTCACAACAGTCCAATGCTCCTCACTTGGATTATACTAGAATCTGATGATCATGCGAACGACATAATAAACATCCACTCTAGTACAGACTAACATACATGAGTCTCCCCACCGCCGAAGCATACGGTATATTCCTCATCCTCTTTATCTAATAGAGTGTCTTAGGACTGATGCTTAGATAAAGAAATTTCATTCATAAAAGGGAGAAACCCTTTATTAGAATCTTGCATGATAAACCTTGTGACAACTGTTGATATAAGTAGCTTGGAATAGCCCAGCATCGTATTTTTTTGATCACGGAGTAACTTAATCCCAAGGATGTGACTGACCTCTCCTAAGTCCTACATATCGAACTGACTAAACAACTACACTTTTACACAAGATAATACCCACATCTTGCTCGAATCGGAGAATATAATATTAGTAAAGTACTAGAAATATAACCACATTTCTGTCATTCTTCTTATATACACACACGTTACATCTAAACATTGATTAAAGCCATAATATTTAATTGCCTGAGCAAATTGGATGTTCCAAGCTTAAGATTTCTTAGACCTTACTTTTTGAGCAATATAGAGCCATAAATGGATCTCCTAAGTTTGCAAACCTTTCTTTTTGACCATTTTTATGAATCTCATGGGTTTAATCATATAGATGAACTCATTAAGACTACCGTTCAATAATGCAGTCTTAACAAACATTTGCCAAATCTCATAACTGAAATGTGCTGTAATGGATAAGAGAATCAAAATAGAATTAATCATGGATATCAGTGAAAAGGTCTCCTTATATTCGATCCCCTCCTTTCGATTAAACACTGTCGCAACAAGCGTGTCTTGAAGGTTTCCACATACCCGTCTACCTCTCTCTTCCTCTTGTAGATTCACTTGCATCCGAAGGGTTTTATCTCATCTGGAAAGTCTATAAGTTCCCTCACTTTATTCGAATACATTGAATCCATCTCAGTATTCATAGCCTTTAGCCAAAGCTTGGCATCCTTCTCTTGGAAGGCCTCATTGTAGTTGTTGGGATCTAGTTCATGTTGCTGCAGGACTTAACCCAATTGCTCTCTGTAGGGATATATTTTTAATAAGTCCGTCACAATTAATTATGTCGTATACCGCTACAAGTCGTCGAAGAATTGTGATGATTGCATCTACAAAAGACGGATCCGAATTACCAGTTGCCTTCAACATTCAAACCCAACAATATGAACTTTGGTAAGATATTTTTTTAAAGTTTCATTTACATTTCATATTAAGAGTGTTGGGATATTTTTAAAAGGGTTTTAAAAAGCTTATATAAAAATATTTTTTAAAGAGGTTTTATAACTGTTATTAAGATAATGTTTTGTTTTGAAAAGCTTTGTGAAAAACTGCTACAACAGTAAATGTACCTTAGTTTCGATGCCAAGGTCGTTCAAGCGAGATCTCAATCTCATTCGAATGACATTGGGATGTCGCGCGTAGTCGTTCAAACGACACGCAATCTCGTTCAAGCTAGATGGGGTTCTCGTTCAAACGACCCAGCTTTTTAGCTGACACGCTACTATAATGCTTATCCTTTGACCGACTCAGATTTTGTATAAAAAGGGGTCCTGGAAGCCTAGAAAAACGTGGAGAACAGTTTCAACTTTTAAGAGTCTTATTCTTTTGAAACTTTTGTGTATCTGCCCAGATTTAATTCAATACCTTTTGGCAGAAAGTTTTTCTCCAACAATTTTAAGGGTTCAATTATTTTTGTTTTAATTCACAATATCCCAATTACTTTTATGTGAATTATTTTGTGGAACCCAAGAACATATTTTGCTTTGGTTTATTCTTTGTGGGGAAAACTCTACAACCGACAGATGCGTGCTATTGTGGAAGGAGTCCTTATAAAGTTCACTCTTGTGGAGAAGCCGTTTTTCTTCTTCATTGATGCCCTCCTGGAAAGGGAAAATTCCAGCCGTAACTTATGGAGGAGCCTTCTTCTTCTTCATTGCTGCCCTCCTGGAAAGGGAAAGTTCCAGTCAAGACATTGAAAATGACACCTACGGGTATTTCGTATGTCACCCTATTTCATTGTAATCCGTGTAAGCCGTTTTCTTACAAATTATAGTGAAATAAAAGGTTTTGCTCCTTTGGGGGATTTTTTTTAAAATTGTTTGTTTTATCCTGCATGCTTTATTTTATTTGATAAATCATCTAGATGCATGTTTTAGGGTTTAACTAAAATTTGGGATTAATTAAAATTGGATTTTATTTGAGAAGTCGCAATATTTCCGCTGTAGCGATTCTACAAATTGGTATCATAGCTTATTTAAGCGATCACCAGTTTACAAATTGGTATCAGAGCGGGTTACTCTAAATTATCGAGTGATCCTGATTTTTAAAGTTTTTTTTCCTAATACAATTTGACTTCTCACGTCGTCAAATTGGTATCAGAGCGGGTTGCGCTAATTTATCGCGTATTCCTATTTTCCGCAAAATTTTGTGATATTGATTTAAAAAAAAAAAAAAATTATCATACGCTAATTATGCATTTTGATATATTTTTTCCAGCCTTGTGAGATGTACTTTTTGTATAGATTTTAGCTTTTGAAAAATACAAAAAGATTTTATTTTGACAATTTTTGAAAAATCTAAAAAGATTTTTATATTTTGTTTGCACCGTTTAATGGATGGACACTTAGGATGACCGAGTCACAACACCATTCCATATTTTTCATGTGACTATTTGATAGTGTTTTGAGACAATAGGTCAATTCATCCATGTGCTTTATAATGTTTGGAGTCATTGAGATGTAATTTAGTGTTACTTCCTACATGTTTGACTCATGATTTCCTTTATTACACACATGCACAGATTTGTTTGATTGTTGTGCTTGTCTTATCACATGTTGGCTGGGTGTTTTCACTTCAATCGTGTCCGTAAAACAAACCAATCGCGGTAAATTTTGATAAGGAAATTGTGCATATAAGAATCGTTGTGTGAGTTTGTGTGCTTTATTTGAAAAACGAGGAAGGGTTGCGACAGGTTCATTTTGCCTTTGTAAATACTAAGCCACCGTTAAATTGGACCTAAAAATTGAGGAATTTTATTATCCGGGGTCCAAAGAGGTTTAAAAGAGCCCGAAAAAATTTAAAGGCAATAAAAAGAAATTCATGCCAATTATGGGCCATTTAGGTTTTTGCACCAATTCTCCAAAGTTTGAGAATTTAGTTTATCACCTGTAAAAGAAAATATATACGAGGGTGTTTGGTTGGAGATTTTAAACGGGTTTTCACGTCCTTAAAAGTTTTGAAAATGCGTTAAATAGTTTTGGACGTTATTGGTGCGAAAATCATTTTTACTTTGATTTGTTGATTTGCATAAGACGATGTCATCTAAATTCAACAAATTTTTACACCTAAGGATACTTTTGATGTTCATTCGTTAGGAGTACATATATGCCTCGTGCACATATGATTGATTGAGTTGATTTTCCTATCGAATGAGTTCATAACCATACATTCCATTTCCACGACTTGATTGTTTTAGTCTAAATCCATGGTGTGATTTTTAGTATCCTATTTTTGTATAAAAAATTGAAAAATCAAAAATAGTTTGTGAGAATTTTTGGAGACATACCTTTGCATGCACATAGTTTGATCCTTGTTTGCTATGCATTTTATTCATGACACTCCATGTTTTGATTTTTTCTTCTTATCTGTCTATTTGGGGACATCATAAAAAGGGGGAGAAAGAATTATCATGTTATGGGGGAAGTTTTTGTGAATTGGGGGAGATTTGCTTATTAATGATTTATTCCTATATCATTTCAAACTCGATGCGTCATGAAAGTTTTTTCTTTATCTCATGTGTGTAGGTACGAAAATTGAAGATCATGATGTTGCACACCCTGATGAGAAAAGCTTTGAGAGTTTTGATGTTGAAGAAAAATTTGAGAACTTACAAATTTTACCTTTTCAGTTTTGGGATTCATGGGAGGGTAGATTTGTATAGGCATTTTGGTTTTTGATAATTCAGATGTTTTTATGTATGTACCGGCATAGACATAGGGGGAGATTTGTAAGGACATATTTTTAATAAGTTCGTCACAATTAATTATGTCGTATACCGCTACAAGTCGTCGAAGAATTGTGATGATTGCATCTACAAAAGACGGATCCGAATTATAAGTTGCCTTCAACATTCAAGCCCAACAATATGAACTTTGGTAAGATATTGTTTTAAAGTTTCATTTACATTTCATATCAAGAGTGTTGGGATATTTTTAAAAGGGCTTTAAAAGGCTTATATAAAAATGTTTTTTAAAGAGGTTTTATAAATGTTATTAAGAGAATGTTTTGTTTTGAAAAGCTTTGTGAAAAACTGCTACAGCAGTAAACGTACCTTAGTTTCGAGGCCAAGGTTGTTCAAGCGAGATCTCAATATCATTCGAACGACATTGGGATGTTGCACGTAGTCGTTCAAATGACATGCGATCTCGTTCAAGCGAGATGGGGTTCTCATTCGAACGACCCTGCTTTTTGGCTGACACGCTATTGTAATGCTTATCGTTTGACCGACTCAGATTTTGTATAGAAAGGTGTCCTCGCAGCCTAGAAAAACGTGGACAACAATTTCAAATTTCAAGAGTCTTATTCTTTTGAAACTTTTGTGTATCTGTCTACATTTAATTCAATACCTTTTGGCAGAAAGTTTTTCTCCAACAATTTTAAGGGTTCAAATATTTTTGTTTTATTTCACAAAATCCCAATTACTTTTATGTGAATTGTTTTGTGGAACCCAAGAACATATTTTTCTTTGGTTTATTCTTTGTGGGGAAAACTCTACAACCGACAGCTGCATGATATTGTGGAGGGACTCCTTATAAAGTTCACTCTTGGGGAGAAGCCATTTTTCTTCTTCATTGTTGCCCTCCTAGAAAGGGAAAATTCCAGCCGTAACTTGTGGAGGAGCTGTCTTCTTCTTCACTGCTGCCCTCCTGGAAAGGGAAAGTTCTAGCCGAGACATCGGAACCGACACCTACGGATGTTTCGTTTGTCACCCTACTTCATTGTAATCCATGTAAGCCATTTTCTTACAAATTATAGTGAAATAAAAGGTTTTGCCCCTTTGGGGGATTTTTCCTGAAATTGTTTGTTTTATCCTGCATGCTTTATTTTATTTGATAAATCATCTAGATGCATGTTTTAGGGTTTAACTAAAATTTGGGATTAATTAAAATTGGATTTTATTTTATAAGTCGAAATATTTCCGCTGTACGATTCTACAAATTGGTATCAGAGCTTATTTAAGCGATCACCACTTTACACTCTCCAAAAACTCCCACCTATCAGGCTGATGCCTAACCCTTCCACTACAACGTGGCTCCTTTTGTGGTCTAGTATAAGTAACACTTATATCCTAATCATTGGTAATATTCCCACTACCATTAGGAAGTGTATTATCGATATCAAGTTGTATTTCATCTAGTACAGGTCGTCCCAAAGTAGTTTCTTGCTCTTATCCTCTTAGCTCTTGCAAGATAATCTTTCTCATGTTTTTGTGGTTTATCATATAATCTTCCTCCAAGTACCGTACATTTGTGTTAACAATTACCTTTTGGTCCTTTGGATTATAAAATAACTCACCCTTTATTTAAGCTACAAAGGGCACACTTGTGTCCTCGATTCTAACTTCCCAAGATCCTTCCTCAACACGTGTGTCGGGCATACCCAAATCTAAGAATTCCTTAAACTAGGTTTGCACCTTGTCCATAATTATACGAGAGTTATTGAGAATGATTTAGAGGGAACTAAGTTCAGTAAATAAGCGATTGCCTCCAATTCATAATCCCCAAAATAATCTAACAGTTCTGAATAACTCATCATAGATATAACCATATTAAAATTAGTATTGTTCCCTTTTTCCACAACACCATTTTTCCATGGAGTGCTTGGTGCAGATAAGTGGGTTGTAATGCCCAACTTCGATAGGTTTTACCTAAACTCTTCTAAGAAGTATTCCCCTCCACAATTAAATCATTGAGTAGGGATTATTTTTTATACCTACACTCCACCTTAGCCTTGTACATTTTGAACTTACCAAAGGCTTTAAGCTTTTGATGCATAAGGTAAGCATATCCATGCTGTAAGTAGTCATCGATGAAAGTAAGGAAGTAATCGTAACCACCTCTTTCTCGGATTTTCATAACTCCACACAAATCATAATGAACCAATTCCAATAGATCTTTAGCTCTATACCCCTTAGAAGTAAACAACCTCTTGGCCATTTTACTCACTACACAAAATACCCTTTCGTAAGTGTTTTAAACACTTAAATGGGGGTTACAATTTATATATAATGGTCTGAAACCATTACAAAATGACATTTACACCGGTTCATTTGCTTAATAAATCAAGTTTATGTGTGCTCTTGTTTAACCAATTGTAATGGTGATGGATCATTACTTTTGTAAGAATTTGTATCTGTTTAAAACCATAACAAATAATAAACCTGGTATTATATTTAGGAACGGTTGTTAACGGTTACAAATGATGAGCCTAATATTACATTTTTAACGTTCAAAATCGTTGTAAATAGTATTACATAAATTATGAGTCCTTATTATAACGGTTTTAAACCGTTACAAATGTCGATATATGAAAACAAAAATGAAATATTCACAGCGGCCTCGCAACAAATATTTATCATGAATAAATCAAAGGGAATCAGCACACATACAATAAACACATCGGATACACCATTTTTACAACTGATATATCAAGTTGCTATCAAAAGACCACCTCTCTCTTTTAAGTGAACACTTAAACATATATACAATTTTCATCATTGTGATCCTTTTAAGTGAACACTTAAACATATATATAATTTTCATCATTGTGCTGCTTCATATGGGATCCATGTCACATACCAAAATGAGAGGAAGGAAGATTTGATTTTAGGTATTGTTGGCGCCCCCCTGCCATTTCTTTATACTAGATTGAAATTCATCTTTAGTGTGTTGGTTACCATCTTTTTTCCATGTATTCACAACTCCACTACTTTAGTATCATACACAACTTAGACAGACTTACCATCAGGTAAAATACATGTGCTACCGTGGCGAGGCCATATGGCTTTTGAAGGAGAACATTGAGTTGGAACATAATATTGCGCTACAAAGTTTGGCAATGACTGTGAGCACTCCTGACACTCCACTAAACCAAGTAAAACTTAATTAATTAATTAATTAATGAGCATAAATCTGAATTTAGAATACATCGCAAAAAAGATGCATTAAGATAAAATCACCTAAATCGATTCCTTGATTTAATTCACAAAAGTGAAGCCTTGTGAGAAGATGATAAGTACACTTTCATAAATAAGATCGCAATAGTCCAAATGATTACATATGGAGGTCTAACATTGGTCAGAATCAAGGTTCTTATATGAAAGCTCAAAGGAGACTTGGAAATGATCGCTCCCATAAAAACCTGGACAAATTTCAAGTTTAAGTTTGGATGCATACATGTATACACGTATGTATGTAATCATGCATAAAAAGCAACAAGAATAAGGAGTTATACAACTTAGAGGTAAATTCTACTATTTATCAACCATAATCTTAAGTTTAACATCACTTTATCCACTAACCCATTTAATTTTTTTAAAATGGCCTTGTCACGCAAATGTATTTGACAAATACAATGGTATGTTTTTAGTGAAAAAAGTTCTTCTACATAATACACTGCATAATATGTCACTTTCTTTATCTGATGGTTGGCCAAAATTCACGTATTTTGCCAAGAATTTTTGAGTGAAAAATGATCGTAAGTACATCGAGAGTTAACTTTCCTAAACGAACCCGATTAATGAAAGAAAACACAAACTGAAAGCAATGGGGTATTCGCTAAACATTCCTAACTGCTTATATGGACACCAGGTTGAATTTCTTATTTTTTAATAACAATGCAACACACCAGGTTCTAGTATTTTTAAATACATTAAGGTCGTGTTTGATTGCGGGCTAGAAAATCTGTTGAAAAGAAATCATTTTCGTGGAAAAATTTTACGTGGAAATTTTTTCCATGAAAATTAAAAATTTTCCATATATGGGCTGTTTGATTACAATTATTTTCTCGATCGAACATTCAATTTTTTCATAGAAAATCTAATTTTGTTGTTTGACTGGTAATATTTTCCTCCTGAAAATTGTCATTCTACGTGTAAAATTATTAATTTGCTATTTGATTGCAATATTTTTCTCCGAAAAATCAACATTTTCCATTGAAGGTGTACATTTTCAAACCATATCTAAATGGATAACACATCATACAACCTTATTATAGCCTCAAATACAAGCCATTTACAAACTTAATCATAACAAAACACCATTTGAACAATAATCCAAGTCTAATACCAAATTAGAAGTATTTAACATCAAAGTTTACATCCAACAAAATATAGTCTCCATCATTAAATCACAATATCCATAAATGCTCAAACATACTACAAATCAAAACTAATGTGTAGGAACCCGTCCAAGCTTATGATAAACCCAATTATGTCGAAATTGATCATTAGTAATCCCGAGGAAGAACCATCCACCTTTTTCATCTTGTTCAAATAATTGTATGAGTTACATTGTATCCCCTTGCTCAATCCCCATATTTTCTAGCTTCTCTAAGATGGCTTGTCCATTCACATGATTTTGTGTTGCATGCTTCTCAAAAGCAAGGGAAATTTTCTAGGAGGATTGTGCAATCTTCGTAAGGGCCAAAGCATCATCATCTATATGCTTTGCTCGTTTGTGTCATCCTTTGGGGGATCCCCATGCGTTGTTCGATTTGATGTAATTGAGTGACTTGGTTGTGTTTCATCAATGTCATTTTCATCCTCCAAGTCTACCGGATTATTGATATCACTTTCACACAATGGGGGAAGTCATTCCCTGAGACAACTCGGTCCCCCGTTGCAGAATCGCAATCGAAAATAGTAACCAAGTCGTAATACCATGGACCAAGCTTTCCCTTTAACTTTGCTCCATCAGGTTTCTCCTAAAATAACAAAGAAATGAACAACTAAGTCAAATTTAAATATTTTCACGCTAGTTTCAACCTAATTACTACTCACATTAATGAAAAAATCTACGATTAAAAAGATTTACCTTGATGTAGTGTCCCAAGTAATAGGATCCACTGTAACTCACCCACTCGAGTCCAACCCAAACCCACTAATCTTGAATAATTTTGTGATATCTGTACAATATTTTCTCAATATTTTTAACCTACCCCTTACATGTGGAATATGGACAATAACGAGACATTTTTCCCGTACTTTACTCGCAGCCTTCGTTAGTTCTTCTAACTTTAATCCATTTTCTGTTCTTCTTGGTCCGGATAGCACCAATTCTAGAAGAGTATTGATTAATACTTGATCCATATCATCACTCCACCGAATTTAGTTTTTTGCCCGGGAACCAACTTGTGACGAGGCTAGAGCAATTTCCTCAATTTCTGGTTAAGAGTTTGTAATAGTTGTAGGCCTAGGAACACGAAATGGTTAAATACAAGGCATGTTAATTGAACATTAGTGGGACTCGCAACATGTCTCTAAAAGAGATATATACATAAGGTAGTTGTGCATAAAATAAGTGTGACAAATTAACTTGTCACATTTTGTGTCTGTATTAGCAGAAATTAGAATTCAAATTAATAATAATACACGCATCGTCTTTAAACCTAAAAAGTTGTCACTTGGACTCCTAAAATTAAAATCCCTGCACCTTTGCAATATTGAATTTCCAATATAAAAATAAATTACTTATGTGCACTAGTGGTAATTCAAGTGTGAGCTTCAAATTCCATACATTTAGGCACCAATTGGTTCTGTATGCATTTTTTCAAGCACAAAAAAGGTTGTCAAAATGAGAACACTATAACAGAAAACTTAATCCTAATAGGTAATATTATAACTGTCACCTATTACAGTTATAATATATATATATATATATATATATATATGTTGTACGTTTATATTTATGAAACACTAGTTCCATCAGGCTCAAACCCCATAAAATGCAAACTTGAAACACTCCCTTTCCGTGCATCACCCGAAACCAAAGCACTCAAAGAAACCACATCTGGTTCAAGCATTAACTCAAACACCTTATGAGCCTCAACCAATTCATCACACTTCACATAAAAATGAACTAAAGTAGACTCAAAAAATGAATCTAAACACAACCCAGATGCAAACCAAACCCACGAACTTGTTTCCCAGCTCTAACATCTGACAAAGATTTTATCACATTGGGGAGTACCCTAGTATCTATGTAATACCCCACATTTTTTTTGATTTAAATAATTAAGGGATTATTTATTACAACGGGATTAATTAAATTTAAATGTGAAGAATTAAATTGTTAATTAATCCGGATCCAATAAAAATAAATATTAACTAGCGTGCTAAGGGTTAATACTTATTAGTTTAATATTACTGTGTGATATGTAATATGGAACTATACACTTTGATAAATTGTCGAGAGATAATAATACGACAGTTTAGTAAATTAAGTCAGACGCACGTGTGAGTCGTGTCGGGACTAAATTGGTGGAATAAATATATAAATTATTTTTAGTAACTTGTATGATGATTTCGAGTGTATCGTTGAGTCCAGAAGGGTCGAGATAGTTGAAATAATATATTCGGGTGTTTAGTTTGGGTCCCGGGGCAATTTTAGACCTAACCGGCACCCCAAAAGGGCATTATGGAAAATTGGATTTTTAGGCCTAATTAATGGACGAAAATTAGGACTTAATTTATCAGCCAAAACATTTGCATTAGGGTTAGAAAGCTGGAGAAAGCAAGAACGGCCATAGGAAGTGTGAGGGAAAACCTTTGCCAAGAGAAGAGGGCTAAATCGACATCACCGTGCACGACCACCACCACCACCACCGTGTAGATTGGGACGAGGGGAACACACCTATACCCACAACATCCAGAAATCAGACTACTCACTCAAGGCAAGTGTTTATAACTTGTTGTATTTCGGTATTAATTTGATTCATGTTAGTGTAGGGTTTTTAGGATTATGTTATAGGTTATCAAAATGGTGAAATTGATGAACTTGAATGTATAAATAAGTTCTGTGACATATTAGATTCAAACCCTTAATGTATGAAGACTGGAAATCACGTTTTATGGAATTGATATGTAGAACAAATCTGGAAATAATGGCTTCTTGAACATGTATTGGAAGAACTAGGGTTTTGATAAAATTAAATTGGAGATTTTACATTTTATGAACGATTCATAATAAATTGATGATCCTAGGATGTTAGAAATCATGTGTTATTGATGGGGTTCAATGTAGAACTATTTATTTGGAGTTTGGGGTGTTGATTGAGAAGGTTTGAGGTTAAAAACGGTGGAAAACGTTGAAAAAACCAAGGTAGGGGACGAACAGCGAATTCTCGCGCGAAGTCGCTCGAAGTCGTTCGAGCGAGATTGCTATCTCGCGCGAAGCCGTTCGAGCGACATGTGGCAGTCGTTCAAACGACTTGCCACCCCGTTCGAGCGAAAGAGTGGAATTTTGAAAATTTCTTTTAGGACCCAGTTTTGAGTTATCAGTTCAGAAATGAGAAAAATATTTTCCAAATAATAAACTTATGTAAGGCAGGATTTCGAAAGAAGTATGGGGAACTAAATACTTTAATAAACTCGGTACGGAGAGAACAAACCGTAGAGATTTCGAGAGGGATAATAATCCAAATAACTAGTGAGGAATGTTGAAATCAATATACGTTAGAGAAGCATATATGTAGGTGAGGTGAAATACCTATCTATTATAATAGGATGTGTGTATACCTATTATGTATTATTACTATTAAAAGCACTAATGGGTGATAACCCGGGGGTGTGAAAATCTTATTATTATAAGTGTACTAATGGGTGATAACCCGGGGGTACAAAAGCATATTGTTAGTGTAGTACTGGGTGATAACCCGGGGGTACAAGATTATCTAAATAAGTGTACTAAAGGGTGATAACCCGAGGGTACAGTATGTCGACTAGGTGCACTAATGGGATATAGCCCAGAGGTGCAGTATCATGTTATATATATATATATATATATATATATATATATATATATATATATATATATATATATATAGGGAAGAAGTGACTATAGGTATATATGTGTGAGAATTGTAAATTAATCTAGTGGGAATATTAATGAATGTGGGCATGGAAATTTGTTAAGAAAATTCTAATCGAATATTTGACTTATTATGGAAACGGAAAATGTATTAATTAGCTTTTCGATATAGGCTAATTGGTTACGTATTGTATGGGCGATACGGGCGTACTCATAGTAAGGTTAAATACTATTAGGATGGATTCAGACTAGTTATATTGGGAGGTATAGCTAAGTAGAAAATTTAGATGTGTGTTAGGCGTGCACATTAGAAGAGGGGTGAGAATCTCAAGAGAGAGTTCGAACTAACATGTACTTGATACTTGCTTTACTGCAAATTTTAAATACTTGCTTAAACAAATATTTTTACACATCGGGCTCTGACCTGTTTCTTGCATCTTCTCTCTCTTTCTTGCTATATATATGTATTATATCAGGTGCTCAGTCGCAGGGACATCAGGCTTAGAGTTTCGGATTGCGTGGTATGCTGTAGCTGTAGGTGATGTTGGAGCTACATGACTTTGTTTAGACGCTTCGACTATTTCATTCCTATTCATTAGGACATTTCTTTAGGGAATGTGTCGCTCCTTCCTTAGACAGTTTCAGAGATTATGTTTACTCTATTTCTCTTTTACTTTCATTTGGATTGTTGGCTACTGTTGTTTTGGTTTAGAGTTTTGAACTGGGATGTTTATCCAGTCTTATTTATTTCAGCATGTGATTCGATGCAGTATTTGTATTAATTAATTGTGCATTGATGTTTCATATTAAATTACTTAGTTTGGTAATTAAATGGTTATAAAAAAAAATGTTTTGACACTTAGCTTAATTATATTAGGTGATTAAATAAGTTATTGCGTTTTCGACAGTGGTGCTAAGAATGAACCAACCGAACATTCTGTTTTAAATTTTATAAATGACTGATCACCCGATATTTAATTGGGCAGGGTGTCACAGGTGGTATCAGAGCATCAGGTTCTAGTGTCCATTAGGATCTGTACGGCTTACTATGTCTTCAGCTTTGCATCCTTTGATATAGAGCCCTATTTTTAGGACTGTTGTGATCTTATATTTTGCGGTTACGTCTTCATCTATTTGAGATTTTGAAATAACTGTGGACTAATAATATTCTTTCTCGTCTCACATGCCTCCTCGATGTGCACCAAGAGACCGACAGGCCCAGCCAGAACAGCCGGCCATACAGGCACAGGGGACAATGAACGCAACAGAAGTTACCGCGATCGTTGCACAAGTGGTAAATGCAGCCTTAGCAGTGGTGCAGCAAGCCCCACCTCAGGTTCAGGGAGTAGCACCAGTTCTAGTGCAACCATTTTCCACTGCATGGGAGAGAGTTAGAGAGTCCTTTGAGAGGGCTTGTCCCCCAGAGTTCTTGGGCAGTTCCTATGTGGTTACCGCGAGTCAGTGGAAGAAGGACATACATCGGCATCTTCGCATGTATGAGTGCACAGAGGTTCAAAGGCAGGTTTTGGCTACCTTCAAGCTGAGAGGGGCCGCCTTACAGTGGTGGGAATCCACTACAACTACCGAGGAGCGAGATGTGATGACTATCAAGGATTTCTGGGTGCGGTTTGGCGGCAAGTATTTTCCTTCCGCCGTCAAGACTGAGATGAGACGGAGACTTTTAGACCTCACCCAGGAAGGGAATACCGTTGCGGAATACGAGGAAGAGTTTACACGCTTGACAAACATGGTACCGGAGGAGGTGTCTACTGAGGAGAAGCGCATTCAGATGTTCATGGATGGCTTGACTTGGAAGATACGACAACATTTATTGGGTAACCTTTCTCTACACTCATATACCGACGTTTTGAATGCAGCCTTATTGCATTGTTAGGACAATCGCTTTCAGGCTAAGGGAAGCAAGCGAGGGGGAGATCCCAACCAGTTGGGAAAGACAGGGGGAGGAATTCCAATGGAGTACCAGTTGAGCAGAGTCAGAGGCAGGGTTCCCAACAGGGGGAGTCTGCTAAGAGGTTTCGTTCTGGAGGGTTCAGGCATGGTCATGGGGGTTGGAGACAGGGCCACCAGGGCCAACCACAGGGCCAGCCACAAAATCAGCAGTAGGGTCAACAGCTGGGAGGACAACAGGGCCAGCAGGGCCAAGGTAGAGGTGGTAATGGCCAACCGGGCCGAGGCTACCAGGGGCAGAGAGGATGAAACTTCATTGGGAAATGTTATACTTGTGGCAAGACTGGCCATAAGAAACAGGAGTGCCCGGATAGGGACAGAGTTCCTCGACAGTAGGGTGCTCACTAAGAGCCCTAGAGACCCATTTTTCCCGCCGCCCTACCAGCGCCGGCTCCAGTTCCAGCTTTACCCGCAGTTCCGATGCAGCAGGGACAGTTGCAGTATGGACGTGTCTATAACGTCCACCAGGACACAGTTCCGCAGGCACCGCCCGCAGTGGAGGGTAAGTTTTCTATCCATGGCACTTTGGGTCGCATCTTATTTAACACGGGGGCATCACACTCTTTTATAGCGACTAGCTTTACAAAGGCCACAGGGTTGTTCAGCACGGCAGAGAGTACAGTGACTTGTGTAGACTCACCACTGGGTAATGGGTCATTGATTTTCTTTGTATGCCGGGGAGTAGGCATAGAGATTGGTAGTTTAATCTTACCGGCCGATATGCTAGTATTAGATATGTTCGAGTACGATGCCATTATTGGTATGGATTAGTTAGTCGAGTATAGGGCCATGATTGATTGCTTCAGTAGGAGTATAGTGTTCGCCATTCCGGGCCAGGAGATGTTCTTGGTGGCGATGCCTCGCTCGGAGGGAGGGTCGTCCATCCACTTATTTTATATAGAGGATGAGACCTCTGCAGTCGTGGTTCCACTTGATTCGATTCCGATCGTCTGCGAGTTTGCTGATGTATTTCAGGATACAGCGGGGTTTCCTCCGAGTAGGGAGATCGAGTTTGTGATAGACTTAGCACCAGGCACTCGTCCGATAACACGTGCACCTTACCGTATGGCTCCGCTAGAGATGAGGGAGTTACGAGATCAGATAGAACAGTTATTGGGACATGGCTTCATCCGTAGGAGTACCTCACCTTGGGGTGCCCCAGTTCTGTTTATAAAGAAAAGGGATGGGTCCCTACGGCTTTGTATTGATTATCGGGAGCTTAACAAAGTCACGATACGGAATAAGTATCCATTGCCTCGGATCGATGACCTGTTTGATCAGGTGAGAGGAGCGGCCCACTTCTCGAAGATAGATTTGAGATCCGGGTACCATCAACTACGCATCAGGGAGAAGGACGTGGCCAAGACTACCTTTCTAACGAGGTATGGATCGTACGAATTCAGGGTTATGCCATTTGGGCTAACCAATGCCCCAGCAGTATTCATGGACTTAATGAACAGAGTATTCAAAGAGTTCCTAGATCAGTTCGTCATCGTCTTCATAGATGACATCCTGATTTATTCTCGCACTGAAGAAGAACATGCCGAGCATTTATGTATGGTCTTACAGACCCTACGAGAGCATGGGTTGTATGCCAAATATGAGAAGTGCAAGTTTTGGCAGCGGGAGGTACAGTTTCTGGGACACATTGTGTCAGAAAAAGGGTATCTGTAGACCTTAGTAAGGTGTCAGCGGTGAGGGAGTGGGGACAGCCCACGACACCGACAGAGGTGCGGAGTTTTCTAGGATTGGCCGAATACTACAGACGGTTTATTCGGGGATTCTCGAAGATTGCGGGTCCGATGACAAATTTGACTCGAAAGGGCGTACCGTTTGTTTGGGACGATGCATGTCAGTTGGCATTTGATGAGCTGAAGGACAAGTTAACTTCAGTACCTGTTCTAGCACTCCCCAGAGCGGGAGTGGAATACCTGGTCTATACAGACGCATCATTACAGGGGCTTGGGGGAGTACTCCAGCAAGAGGAGAAGGCCATAGCTTTTTCTTCCCGAAATCTTAAGCCTCATGAAAAGAATTACCCCACCCACGACTTAGAGCTGGCAGCAGTTGTGTTTCCACTTCGAATTTGGAGGCATTACTTGTTGGGGGAACAATTTTGCTTATTTACAGACCACAAGTCACTACAGTACTTATTCACGCAGAAGGAGTTGAATATTCATCAACGCCGGTGGCTTGAGTTTGTAAAGGATTACCAGTTCGAAATACACTATCACCCGGGGAAGGCTAATGTGGTTGCTGATGCATTAAGCCACAGGCCGGTCAATGAGACGGCCGAGGTGTGGAAAGGTAAATGGAAGGAATTGGGACATCAGGATGCTGTGGCCCGGTCATTCATGTCGACGATGACAGTTACACCTCAGATCATTACGCAAATAGTACAGGCATAGGAAGCGGATTCGTTCTGTCAAGATCGGGTTAGGTAGCTTTTGGTCGGGGGAGCTGAGTCTTATTCAGTAGGTTCTGAGGGTGGGTTGTGCTTCAATGGGAGGCTCGTTGTTCCAGAGGGGGAGGACCTTCGATATGCAGTAATGATAGAGTCGTATGGGTCCCGATTTGCGATACATCCCGGTGGGGACAAAACGTACCAGGATATGAGGCGGCAGTATTGGTGGAGCGAGATGAAAAAGGATATCGCAGAGTTCGTATCCAAGTGTACCACTTGTCATCTAGTGAAAGTGGACCATCAGAGACCACCAGGTTTACTCCAGCCATTGGAGATTCCTACCTGGAAATGGGAGGGCATTTCTATGGAGTTTATCATCGGGTTGCCCACTTCGCAGAGGGAGCATGATTCTATATGGGTTATTGTAGATCGGTTGAAGAAGGTAGCCCACTTCTTGCCCGTTAGGACAGACTACACAGCGGGACAATATGCTTAGTTATTTATTGCAGAGATAGTGAGACTGCATGGTTTACCTCTTAACATAGTGTCAGATAGAGACAAGACATTTTTATCTCATTTTTGGGAAAGCTTCCAGGAAGATATGGGTACCGAGTTGCGGTTGAGTACAGTGTATCACCCGCAGACCGATGGGAAGACTGAACGCACTAATCAGATGCTCGAGGGTATGTTGCTCATGTGTATCCTTGATTTCGGGGGAGGTTAGGAACAATATCTTCCACTGGTAGAGTTTTCTTATAACAACTCCTATCAGTTTACGATTGGCATGGCCCCGTTCGAAGCATTGTATGGTAGACCTTGTCGTTCCCCAGATTGTTGGCTAGAGGTAGGAGACAACAAGCTACTCGGGCCAGAAGTAATTCTAGATACGTCGAGCAGGATCGAAATGATTCGAAATCGCATACGGGTAGCCCAGGACAAGCAGAAAAGCTACGCCGATGCAAAAAGGTTCTTTCGTGAGTTCGCAGTGGGAGACCAGGTTTTGTCGAGAGTATCTCCGATGAAGGGGGTAATGAGATTTGGGAAGAAAGGGAAGTTGGCTCCGAGATATGTGGGACCATTTCCTATTATAGAGAGGGTCGGACCAGTGGCATATAGATTGGGATTACCGGAGCACTTGCATCGTATCCATGATGTGTTCCAAATTTCGTCACTGAGGCGATACCTTCGAGATGAGTTAGCACACACTCACATTGCAATTGAGGAGATTGAACTACAGCCAGATAGTTCATATGAGGAGAGACCGGTAGCTATTCCAGATTATAGTGAGAGGAGACTAAGATCAAAGCTAGTTCCACTTGTTCGGGTGCAGTGGCAGCATCACAATGTGGAAGAGTCTACTTAGGAGCGTGAGGCAGATATGCGTGAGAAATATCCAGACTTATTCATACCAGGTATGCCTTATTTTTCCAAATTTCGGGACGAAATTCTGTAACAACCCGCCCTTTTGGAGACAATTAAATTCCATAAATAAATATAAATTGGCAATTTGGGGAATTTCTCTAAATAGTGATTTTGGGGATTCTCGAGGATTTAATGGTTTTCGATGGAAATTGTAATTATTTTTGGGACTATATAGGTCGAAATATTTTAATTATATGTCGCCATGGAGAAAAGCGACACGAGGTAAGTTTTTTTAATTGAAAAACCCGCATTTATTTATTTTGGGTTGGAATAGTGATTTGCGGTCAAGTACCTCGGATGGGAATTTCGACTGCGCCGTGAGTCTCGGAATGTCCGAGATAGTCGGAAAAGTGTGTCCGATTGTCGAAAATGAGTTTCGGGTAATTTTAGAGGTAAAAGTAACTCGTAATTGGGTAAACGAATCGTTTTTGGGTTTTAAGGGGTATAACTCTGTTCTTTCTTTATAAAGAGAGGGAGAGGGAGAAAAAGAGAAAGAAAGAAAGAAAAGAGAGAGAAGAGAGAGAAGAGGAGAGAAAAGAGGAGAGAAATGGAGATCTCGGGCCAACTCCGCCGGATTCGACTCGAGGACGTCGGATTTTATCCACGAGGCAAGTGTTTACTTGCTTTATTTATCTTTTTGCATAAATATCTGATACCGTAGTTTGGTATAAATGAACCCTAATGGTTTTGGGGTGGGTTATCGTGGATAAAACGGGTTTTTGGGAGTTAAAACAATTAAACCCCAAATAATATTTCAATTTATGGAACTTAGGTTTTAACCTAAATTAATTGGTGGTTTTGGGTTCTAGGATGTTTAGAACCCTTAATATATGTGTAGTTGTAGTTGGTTGAGGTTGTAGGACGTTGGGTGAGGCGACAAAAGCTTGGGAGAAGCTTTAATGGCCGAAATCGTCTCGGAGAAGACGATGAATAGTAACCCGTCACCTTAGGGGGCCTTTTTGGCTAGGAAAAGAATTGATTTAGCTTTCGGCCAAAACACGAAAGATGTAGATCATTTCGATACGGTCACGTGGGCGCTGACCGCGCATTTTTCTGATTTTTCTATGATTTGATATGATTTTTACAAGATGACGGCTCCGGGTTGAAATCATCAACTCGGAAATAAAATCGGGAATTGGAAAAATTACGGCTAGAATTAATGCCGTAGATGTTCGGGATAATTTTTGGGGTAGTTTAGAAACCTCGAAAATGAATTTGAGTTGTTGGATAAGGGACTTAAGGATTTTAATTTTGGGAGACCTGGTGTGACCGGTCGACCGCGCCCCTATGGCCGGTCGACCGCGTCAAGGAGAAAGGGCTTACTGCTTTGTTTCGTAGGCTTATTTGCCACCCGCGGTCGACCAGGGGTCTAGGACCGGTCGACCGGTGCCCTGTTTTCAGCCCAAGATTTTGGAGATTAGGACTATTTCTCCTTTTTGAGTTTAATGTTTAAGGCCCTTCCAAATTAGATTTTATGGAGGGTTACGTCCTAAAGGACTTGAGGAATTGGGAAGTTATATATGTGTATATTCACTTAGAGTGAATTGGTATAATTGGAGATATCCAAATGAATCCGTAGATGGGATTTAAGTATATATTACTTATTAAAGTAAGAAAATGCTTTGGGTGTAGTATCATGCATATATGAATGCATGATTATGATTCTTTGAGAGAATCTTTGGGATTAATAGTCATCGATAGAATGTTTGGCAAATATGGCCATTTTTATATATTCAGGGAGGAATATATGGTATATATATATACTATGTGATTAAGTATATATGATATGATATAAATGATTTTGAAAATATATAGATGAATATTTTCAAAATGGGAAAAAGGTAAATGATTTTCATAATTGATAAATTATGGTTACAGACCTCCCTAAATCGCTATCATAAGGGAAGTTGCGCGCGTTGTGGTGAAGCCTTCCTGGCTATTGAGCAGGTTGGATATAGTCCCTAGGCCATATGGGCGGTTATTTGTTTTTCTGCGCTGGTTAGGGGATTCTGGGTGTGGTCCTGACTTTCCCGCAGGCAATATGGCCGCTTCCCGTCGTTGGTAGGTTCCAGGTTGTCTTGTATAGATAGGCCCTGGAAGATGATAGCCATTTAGGGGCACGTCCAGTGGGGAAACCCGGAGGGGCGGTCTTAGATTTATTAAAGCAATTCATGATAATGGATTGGCTTTAATTTACATTTCCTGAGAATAAAAAGGGAAATGGGATAAAGGTTTGGCTTCGGTAACACTCCCGGATGGAAGAAGGGATGTGGAAGCATGATTTGATCAAAGCATTTTCATGATAATGAAAATGGCTTTGGGTACATTTCCTGAGTATAAAAAGGGAAATGGGATGACATATAAAGGAAAAGCATTTTTATGATAATAAAACTGACTTTTAAAAGTATATGATTTGTTAAAGCAATTCATGATAATGAATTGGCTTTTATATTTACATTTCCTGAGTATAAAAAGGGAAATGGGAAATTTTGAGAAAAATAAAGGTATTGATAAGTACTTGATATATGAATCCTCAGTCCGGGAGATAGATCCGGATGGTTATGGTAAAATATGATTATATACATATGGTTGAATCGAGTACCGAGGGTCTAATGGATCCCGATAATCGACCTTGCCGCATAGTAGTGTATCGGGGGGGTTCCTTGTTTGGATTTCGCTTTGCGAGACACCCCACGCACGAATATGGCAATGTGTTGAGACTAGGGAGAAGTTTCATCCTTAGTGCTCTTATATTGATATTTATTATATGATGTATATATATATAGATATATATATATTCTGTACTGAGGGACTGGCGGATCTCGACTATCGACCGTGCCGCGTAGTAGTGTATCGGGGGGGTTCCTTGTTTCGATTTCGCTTTACGAGACACCCCACGCACGAACATGGCATAGCGTTGAGACTGGGGTGAAGTTTAGCCCTTAGTACATTACTTGGACTATTTAGGGTTGATAGTAGTTGGGTGATAGACTAGTCTAGCAGGGTAGCTTGACTAGGATGTTTAGAGGGATGCGCTAGGAGTGCCCTATTAGCGGAGAGGTGAGGGGTATCTCATGGGAGTGCGATACCAAACTTAAATATGAGATAAAACCTTTTTCAAAATAATAAGGCATTTATGCACTTGCAAAATATTTTCAAAACTCGGGCTCTGACTCGTTTATCTACTTTTCCTTTCTTTCTATATATTATATATATATATAGGTGTCCAGACAGAGGGACATCTGGATGGAAATTCTTTCGAGTCAGACGTCAGCTGCAGCAGTTGTGGATGCGTGCAGGTTTTTGATAGCCGCTTCCATCGTTGTACTCTAGATAGGAGGTACTGTATAAACATTCGAGCCAATGGCTCAACTGCATTTATTTTTTCTTTCGGTACAGCATTCGATATGGTTGTATATTTCGACCGAGTGTTCGGTTATTTTATTTCATTTCAGTTTCATTTACGCATTAAATTGTAGATGTTTTATTTATTATCATTAAAAAGAGTAGTAAAGTTAAAATTTTGACACCGGCCTAATAGGTTATTAGTAATTAAATGGATTTTTCGACAGTGATGCTAAGAATGATCCATATGAGAATCCTGTTTTAATTTATATTGGAGTGATCGCCCGGTATCTTATTAGGCGGGTTGTCACAGATGGTATCAGAGCATCAGGTTCTAGTGTCCTTAGGAATCTGTGCGGACGTACTACGCTTTCAGCGTTGCTCTCGATTTGTTATAGAGCCCCAGGATTAGGATTGTTGATTTCTCTTGTAAGATTTCGTTCTCCTGCCATATTAGAAGATTATAGAATTGTTTTGCGCGCTCGTTTGAGAATCGTGTGCAGAGCTTGGATGGCGGCAGGAGGTGGGGGCTTAGTTGGAGCTTTAAGGTTGAAGCTCGTAGTGGAGTTTCCTTTTAACGAAGAAGTTAAGAGGACTAGTAAGATGATAGTAAGGAGCAGGGCGAAGTTATTGTTATGAGTTTTACCTCAAGGAAGAGGTATAAATGGCGTGGCTAGATAAAAGTCACGGTGTTCGTTAGCCCTAGACTCGTGTGTGTAATTTGAGCTTGGTGGCGGTCACGATAACATAATATCAGGTATGTTTATGTGTTTTTCGCGATAGCGGAATTTTATTTTCCCTCATTCGCCATAGAGGCGGGTGTTGATATATTATATATATATATATATATGGTTAGTGATGCTCGTTTTATATGTCTATACGAGCATGGTGGTATAATGAGTATAATACATTATGGTGTATTTTCGGAGCGATAGCAGGCTATGAATGGCAAGTCTATCGTGTCCATGGTTCCTGGAGGGAACAGGTTATTGTTGCGGTGTCTCACCTAGATATAGGTTGAGTTCACCTTATTTGTTGGGGGATACGAAACTTCGATGAGTAGAGGTTTCATTATCGTGACTTGGGTATATGGCGACCTTATATATATGATTTAAGGCCGCAGGATTTGTGTTGAGCTGTAAGATAAAGCTCATTATGGTTTGCGCAAGGACTTAGAAATAGTGCGAGCGCTGGGTGGTGTGACTCTTAGTTAGTTATAGGAGTTCAGACCACCTTTCGATGATAAGGGATAGGATTATCCCGGTTGCATGTCTGAAATAACGGGACTCCGTGACCAACGAAGTCAAGTGTTAATGTGTGTAGGGGTTCCTTGTTTGGATTTCGCTTTGCGAGACACTCCACACATGACTCTTAACGGCGTCGGGCGTGGAGAGCTGTTATTGGATGCAAGGATGTGGGTTAGTCTTATAGTGTGGATGAACCACTATAGACTACGAGCCCTGTGATGATGGTATGTTTATGGAAATATTGTGCTATGGAAAGGCACTAAATTGGTCCTCTCACCACAAGTAGTTGGGTGGAGTGGGACTTAGAGAATTTAATTTGAGGATGATATCCCTGCCTTAATAAGAAGGCAAATTTGGAGAAATTGGGTTGAGGAATATAACCAGCCTTAATGAAAAGGCAAATTTTGAGGAGATACAATTTGGGTATTATGTTCGTGACATTTTCTACAGAAAGTGGGCACTTCGATGGATTAGGTTTCCTTCTGTATGGGCGGAAGGATAAGATAGTAGAAATGCGTTCGTAGTTTAGCGTAGGCAGTATTTAGGACGTCCCGCTGGTGTGCCTTAGGTCGCTATATCTCGATGAACGACTACGCGAGGGAGTAGTGTAACGGGAGGGTTCCTTGTTTGGATTTCTCCTTGGCGAGACGTCCCACGCATGAAACCAAGCAATGGTCGGGAGTTGAGAGAGGCCTTGGGCACTAGGGACATACTTAGGATTATATTAGTTTCGCGTAGGTAGGTTAACGAATAGATCGTAGTATTATTAGGATGTACGTTCGATAGTGTTAGTGGCGCCGAGCTTAGGAGAATTGATTTTCGCGGGTTGGAGTACCCATAGATGAGTATTACACCGAGGAAATGAGATCCTTATTGGGAGAGAGTGTTACGTGTCAGACGTTCACTACGGATGTGCAGATATGCACAAGTTAGAAAGGTGTATAGGCGCCTTGGTAAGATGGTTTTATATACCGCCTGGAATAGAATGGGCGTAGTATATAAGGTTAAAATTCATGCCGATAGGCATTATAAATGATGGGTATTATGTGACGTATTAGAGTCACTTTACGATTGTGGTAGTCGTGTATCATATGGTTGGGAACCATCGGGTTAGTATCGTTTCCCTTGAGAAATTAGAATTTGGAGTGATCCTAGTTATATGGTGTAGGTTGTATCCGAATTTCGAGGACAAAATTCCGTTGTAAGGGGGGGAGTATGTAACAACCCGCCCTTTTGGAGACAATTAAATTCCATAAATAAATATAAATTGGCAATTTGGGGAATTTCTCTAAATAGTGATTTTGGGGATTCTCGAGGATTTAATGGTTTTCGATGGAAATTGTAATTATTTTTGGGACTATATAGGTCGAAATATTTTAATTATATGTCGCCATGGAGAAAAGCGACACGAGGTAAGTTTTTTTAATTGAAAAACCCGCATTTATTTATTTTGGGTTGGAATAGTGATTTGCGGTCAAGTACCTCGGATGGGAATTTCGACTGCGCCGTGAGTCTCGGAATGTCCGAGATAGTCGGAAAAGTGTGTTTGATTGTCAAAAATGAGTTTCGGGTAATTTTAGAGGTAAAAGTAACTCGTAATTGGGTAAACGAGTCGTTTTTGGGTTTTAAGGGGTATAAATATTTTCTTTCTTTATAAAGAGAGGGAGAGGGAGAAAAAGAGAAAGAAAGAAAGAAAAGAGAGAGAAGAGAGAAAAGAGGAGAGAAAAGAGGAGAGAAATGGAGATCTCGGGCCAACTCCGCCGGATTCGACTCGAGGACGTCGGATTTTATCCACGAGGCAAGTGTTTACTTGCTTTATTTATCTTTTTGCATAAATATCTGATACCGTAGTTTGGTATAAACGAACCCTAATGGTTTTGGGGTGGGTTATCGTGGATAAAACGGGTTTTTGGGAGTTAAAACAATTAAACCCCAAATAATATTTCAATTTATGGAACTTAGGTTTTAACCTAAATTAATTGGTGGTTTTGGGTTCTAGGATGTTTAGAACCCTTAATATATGTGTAGTTGTAGTTGGTTGAGGTTGTAGGACGTTGGGTGAGGCGACAAAAGCTTGGGAGAAGCTTTAATGGCCGAAATCGTCTCGGAGAAGACGATAAATAGTAACCCGTCACCTTAGGGGGCCTTTTTGGCTAGGAAAAGAATTGATTTAGCTTTAGGCCAAAACACGAAAGATGTAGATCATTTCGATACGGTCACGTGGGCGCCGACCGCGTATTTTTCTGATTTTTCTACGATTTGATATGATTTTTACAAGATGACGGCTCCGGGTTGAAATCATCAACTCGGAAATAAAATCGGGAATTGGAAAAATTACGGCTAGAATTAATGCCGTAGATGTTCGGGATAATTTTTGGGGTAGTTTAGAAATCCTGAAAATGAATTTGAGTTGTTGGATAAGGGACTTAAGGATTTTAATTTTGGGAGACCTGGTGTGACCGGTCGACCGCGCCCCTATGGCCGGTCGATCGCGTCAAGGAGAAAAGGGCTTACTGCTTTGTTTCGTAGGCTTATTTGCCACCCGCGGTCGACCAGGGGTCTAGGACCGGTCGACCGGTGCCCTGTTTTCAGCCCAAGATTTTGGAGATTAGGACTATTTCTCCTTTTTGAGTTTAATGTTTAAGGCCCTTCCAAATTAGAAATTATGGAGGGTTACGTCCTAAAGGACTTGAGGAATTGGGAAGTTATATATGTGTATATTCACTTAGAGTGAATTGGTATAATTGGAGATATCCAAATGAATCCGTAGATGGGATTTAAGTATGTATTACTTATTAAAGTAAGAAAATGCTTTGGGTGTAGTATCATGCATATATGAATGCATGATTATGATTCTTTGAGAGAATCTTTGGGATTATTGGTCATCGATAGATGGTTTGGCAAATATGGCCATTTTTATATATTCAGGGAGGAATATATGGTATATATATATACTATGTGATTAAGTATATATGATATGATATAAATAATTTTGAAAATATATAGATGAATATTTTCAAAATGGGAAAAAGGTAAATGATTTTCATAATTGATAAATTATGGTTACAGACCTCCCTAAATCGCTATCATAAGGGAAGTTGCGCGCGTTGTGGTGAAGCCTTCCTGGCTATTGAGCAGGTTGGATATAGTCCCTAGGCCATATGGGCGGTTATTTGTTTTTCTGCGCTGGTTAGGGGATTCTGGGTGTGGTCCTGACTTTCCCGCAGGCAATATGGCCGCTTCCCGTCGTTGGTAGGTTCCCTGGTTGTCTTGTATAGATAGGCCCTGGAAGATGATAGCCATTTAGGGGCACGTCCAGTGGGGAAACCCGGAGGGGCGGTCTTAGGTTTATTAAAGCAATTCATGATAATGGATTGACTTTAATTTACATTTCCTGAGTATTAAAAGGGAAATGGGATAAAGGTTTGGCTTCGGTAACACTCCCGGATGGAAGAAGGGATGTGGAAGCATGATTTGATCAAAGCATTTTCATGATAATGGAAATGGCTTTGGGTACATTTCCTGAGTATAAAAAGGGAAATGGGATGACATATAAAGGAAAAGCATTTTTATGATAATAAAACTGGCTTTTAAAAGTATATGATTTGTTAAAGCAATTCATGATAATGAATTGGCTTTTATATTTACATTTCCTGAGTATAAAAAGGGAAATGGGAAATTTTGAGAAAAATAAAGGTATTGATAAGTACTTGATATATGAATCCTCAATCCGGGAGATAGATCGAGATGGTTATGGTAAAATATGATTATATACATATGGTTGAATCGAGTACCGAGGGTCTAATGGATCCCGATAATCGACCTTGCCGCATAGTAGTGTATCAGGGGGGTTCCTTGTTTGGATTTCGCTTTGCGAGACACCCCACGCACGAATATGGCAATGTGTTGAGACTAGGGAGAAGTTTCATCCTTAGTGCTCTTATATTGATATTTATTATATGATGTATATATATATAGATATATATATATTCTGTACTGAGGGACTGGCGGATCTCGACTATCGACCGTGCCGCGTATTAGTGTATCGGGGGGGTTCCTTGTTTCAATTTCGCTTTGCGAGACACCCCACGCACGAACATGGCATAACGTTGAGACTGGGGTGAAGTTTAGCCCTTAGTACATTACTTGGACTATCTAGGGTTGATAGTAGTTGGGTGATAGACTAGTCTAGCAGGGTAGCTTGACTAGGATGTTTAGAGGGATGCGCTAGGAGTGCACTATTAGCGGAGAGGTGAGAGGTATCTCATGGGAGTGCAATACCAAACTTAAATATGAGATAAAACCTTTTTCAAAATAATAAGGCATTTATGCACTTGCAAAATATTTTCAAAACTCGGGCTCTGACCCGTTTATCTACTTTTCCTTTCTTTCTATATATTATATATATATATAGGTGTCCAGACACAGGGACGCCTGGATGGAAATTCTTTCGAGTCAGACGTCAGCTGCAGCAGCTGTGGATGCGTGCAGGTTTTTGATAGCCGCTTCCATCGTTGTACTCTAGATAGGAGGTACTGTATAAACATTCGAGCCAATGGCTCAACTGCATTTATTTATTCTTTCGGTACAGCATTCGATATGGTTGTATATTTTGACCGAGTGTTCGGTTATTTTATTTCATTTCAGTTTCATTTACGTATTAAATTGTAGATGTTTTATTTATTATCGTTAAAAAGAGTAAAGTTAAAATTTTGACACCGGCCTAATAGGTTATTAGTAATTAAATGGATTTTTCGACAGTGATGCTAAGAATGATCCATATGAGACTCCTGTTTTAATTTATATTGGAGTGATCGCCCGGTATCTTATTAGGAGGGTTGTCACAAATTCCTTTGTTAGGGGGGAAGTATGTAATACCACACATTTTTGATGATTTAAATAATTAAGGGATTATTTATTACAACGGGATTAATTAAATTTAAATGTGAAGAATTAAATTGTTAATTAATCCTGATCCAATAAAAATAAATATTAACTAGCGTGCTAAGGGTTAATACATATTTGTTTAATATTACTGTGCGATATGTAATATGGAACTATACACTTTGATAAATTGTCGAGAGATAATAATACGACAGTTTAGTAAATTAAGTCAGACGCGCGTGTGAGTCGTGTCGGGACTAAATTGGTGGAATAAATATATCAATTATTTTTAGTAACTCGCATGATGATTTCGAGTGTACCGTTGAGTTCGGAAGGGTCGAGATAGTCTAAATAGTATACTCGGGTGTTTAGTTTGGGTCCCGGGGCAATTTTAGACCTAACCGGCACCCCAAAAGGGCTTTATGGCAAATTGGATTTTTAGGCCTAATTAACGGACGAAAATTAGGACTTAATTTATCAGCCAAAATATTTGCATTAGGGTTAGAAAGCTGGAGAAAGCAAGAACGGCCATAGGAAGTGTGAGGGAAAACCTTTGCCAAGAGAAAAGGGCTAAATCGACATCACCGTGCACGACCACCACCACCACCGTGTAGATCGGGACGAGGGGAACACACCTATACCAACAACATCCAGAAATTAGACTACTCACTCAAGGCAAGTGTTTATAACTTGCTGTATTTCGGTATTAATTTGATTCATGTTAGTGTAAGGTTGTTAGGATTATGTTATAGGTTATCAAAATGGTGAAATTGATGAACTTGAATGTAGAAATTGAAAAATGTTACTAAAGCCGTTTATTAAAAATAAACTATTTAAGTAACTCCGATCTGTTTTTTTAAGAAACTCTTTTCGTAAAAACCAAACTATTTGAACACAAGATGTGTTTAACAAATCAGTATGTATGAGATCTATTCAAGAATTGAATAACAGGTTTATAAAGTAGTTTAAAAATCCTAAACTCAGCACAACCAAGAGTGAGTGAGGAGATGTAGAAAGATTATATTCACAATATTTTTTACGTGGTAGAACCTCACTAATTGAGGAAACATCCACGACTCCCTCTACAGAGTAAAATGAAAAATCCACTAAAACAAATATATGAGTCACAAACTATATAACTAACATGCAAACAACTCAGCCCTATATAAGTTTAGGAATGTACCCTCTGGTGTCCTTAAACTTCTCTGCAGTTCTGATTGTAGATATAGGTCTCCCAGTTTGTTAACTTCTGATTTGTTCCAGCACTTTACGTCGACTCTTTGTTCTCAAGATCTTATTACCAACACTTTTCGTGTTGTAGGGTGAAAGTGTTTGTGAAGGTGCTTTCTAACACATGCATGCACACACACACACACTTATTAAGTACAAACAGTCCTAACAAATTACAATAACACTATATGCTGTGATCTCTTCTTTTTCTTTCTTCTTACAAAACTTTTCACCTTTAAATCATTCCCAGAATCCACAGATACCTTGCTAGGAAGACAGACAAGGTCTTAATCAATCTCAGAATTTAGAGAAAATTTTCGAGATTGAAAACCTCCAATTGAGATTCCAAACTAGGTCAAAGGTTTAGTTTTACAAGAACTAGAAATAGAAAGCATTTATTGTTGATTTCAAAGTAAGCAAACTTTTTATAAAAATAATCAACAATATATTTCTCAAGATGAGAAATAAAGAATGAAACTAAGTGTAATGTAACATGAATAACTCAGATCTGAAATTTCTATGAAATCAGAAAGTAGATCTGAGTAAAACGTTTAAGTTGAAAACAAGATCAAGATAACACGAGGTTACAGCAACAAAAACAATCTCAACTCAAACTCTCAAACTCTCAAGAACACTCAGAGAAGTGTTTTGGATATGGAGGTATTTTGAATAAGTGTTTGAGTGTGGATGGAAGAGGTTTGACGAACAGGGTTAGGGTTTCTAACTCTCTCTCTTCTCTCTTTGTTTTCTCTCTTCTCTCTCTACTCTCTCAATTTATCAGAGGAAATGAAAATGGCAAAAGTCTTCGAAGTCTAAGAGAAGGGTCCCTTTTATAAGGTAAGGAGAAGGTTCGAGAGGCTGGCTCAAAACCAAGGGCCTGGATTAAGTCAAGCCAAATTGACTTAGATCTAAGGGTTCTAATAAGGCGGTGATTAAACGAATTCTGATTGGTCTAAAGAGTTGTACTAGGATTCACCAAGATAACATGCAGAGCATTGATAGCTAATGATCCAAGGGCTAGGAACGAACGCAGTTTTAACTCAGTAAAGAAACACAACTACAGTCAATCAGACGAGGACAAGTGTTGGTCAATAACAGGATAACAAACGCGCATCCAAAGTTAATTAAAACCACACCCTCAAGTTTACTCCGCTTTCGGATTCTACCCAAGGTAACATATGGTTAATATAACCAACAAATGATATTTACAAATTAACCCCATAAACTTTTAAATCAAGTTTTAATTAGGAAAACCTTATTTTAAAAATGTTTAAAAAAATCCCAAAAATTATTAAAATTCCAATTTAGGGATTTAAACACACTCAACACATGTACACACATAATTATGCAATATTATATGCAAAAAATGAATTCTACTGTGTGTGAGTGTTGGCAATAGGTTCTTGATCAAAGCAAGATAGAGAGATGAAGTAGCAAACCAACTTCTGAGGTTCTTTGGATTCTAGGCAGGACACAATTTTGCCACAATTTCCAAACTAGATGAGCACTTATACAATATAGACTCAAGTGAGTCAAAAGTATAAGGGCTTCAGAAATAAGTTCTGTGACATATTAGATTAAAACCCTTAATGTATGAAGACTGGAAATCATGTTTTAAGGAATTGATATGTAGAACAAATATGGAAATAATGGCTTCTTGAACATGTATTGGAAGAACTAGGGTTTTGATAAAATTAAATTGGGGATTTAACATTTTATGAACGATTCGTAATAAATTGATGATCCTAGGATGTTAGAAATCATGTGTTGTTGATGGGGTTCAATGTAGAACTATTTATTTGGAGTTTGGGGTGTTGATTGAGAAGGTTTGAGGTTAAAAATGGTGGAAAACATCGAAAAAACCAAGGTAGGGGACGAACAGCGAATTCTCGCGCGAAGTCGCTCGAAGTCGTTCGAGCGACATGTGGCAGTTGTTCAAACGACTTGCCACCTTGTTCGAGCGACAGAGTGGAATTTTGAAAATTTCTTTTAGGACCCAAATTTGAGTTATCAGTTCAGAAATGAGAAAAATATTTTCCAAATAATAAACTTATGTAAGGCAGGATTTCGAAAGAAGTATGGGGAACTAAATACTTTAATAAACTCGGTACGGAGAGAACACACCATAGATATTTCGAGAGGGATAATAATCCAAATAACTAGTGAGGAATGTTGAAATCAATATGCGTTAGAGAAGCATATATGTAGGTGAGGGGAAATACCTATTTATTATAATAGGATGTGTGTATACCTATTATGTATTATTACTATTAAAAGCACTAATGGGTGATAACCCGGGGGTGTAAAAATCTTATTTTTATAAGTGTACTAATGGGTGATAACCCGGGGGTACAAAAGCATATTGTAAGTGTAATAATGGGTGATAACCCGGGGGTACAGAGTTATCTAAAATAATTGTACTAAAGGGTGATAACCCGAGGGTACAATATGTTGACTAGGTGCACTAATGGGATATAGCCCAGGGGTGCAGTATCATGTTATATATATATATATATATATATATAGGGAAGAAGTGACTATATGTATATATGTATGAGAATTATAAATTAAGCTAGTGGGAATATTAATGAATGTGGGCATGGAAATTTGTTAAGAAAATTGTAATCGAATATTTAACTTATTATGGAAACGGAAAATGTATTAATTAGCTTTTCGATATAGGCTAATTAGTTACGTATTGTATGGGCGATACGGGCATACTCATAGTAAGGGTAAATACTATTAGGATGGATTCAGACTAGTTATATTGGGAGGTATAGCTAAGGAGAAAATTTAGATGCGTGTTAGGCGTGCACATTAGAAGAGGGGTGAGAATCTCAAGAGAGAGTTCGAACTAACATGTACTTGATACTTGCTTTACTGCAAATTTTAAATACTTGCTTAAACAAATATTTTTACACATCGGGATCTGACCCATTTCTTGCATCTTCTCTCTCTCTTGCTATATATATGTATTATATCAGGTGCTCAGCCGCAGGGACATCAGGCTTAGAGTTTCGGATTGCGTGGTATGCTGTAGCTGATGTGAGAGCTACAGGACTTTGTTTAGACGCTTTGACTATTTCATTCCTATTCAATATGACATTTCTTTAGGGCATGTGTCGCTCCTTCCTTAGACAGTTTCAGAGATTATGTTTACTCTATTTCTCGTTTACTTTTATTTGGATTGTTAGCTACTGTTGTTTTGGTTTAGAGTTTTGAACTGGGATGTTTATCCAGTCTTATTTATTTCAGCATGTGATTCTGATGCAGTATTTGTATTAATTAATTGTGCATGGATGTTTCATATTAAATTACTTGGTTTGGTAATTAAATGGTTATAAAAAAAATGTTTTTACACTTAGCTTAATTATATTAGGTGATTAAATAAGTTATTGCGTTTTTTACAGTGGTGCTAAGAATGAACCAACCGAACATTCTGTTTTAAATTTTATAAAGGACTGATCACCCGATATTTAATTGGGTGGGGTGTCACAGGTGGTATCAGAGCATCAGGTTCTAGTGTCCATTAGGATCTGTACGGCTTACTATGTCTTCAGCTTTGCGTCCTTTGATATAGAGCCCTATTTTTAGGACTGTTGTGATCTTATATTTTGCGGTTACATCTTCAGCTATTTGAGATTTTGAAATAACTGTGGACTAATAATATTCTTTCTCGTCTCAGATGCCTCCTCGATGTACACCAAGAGACCGACAGGCCTAGACAGAACAGCCGGTCATACAGGCACATGGGACAATGAACGTAACAGAAGTTGCCGTGATCGTTGCACAAGCGGTAAATGCAGCCTTAGCGGTGGTGCAACAGGCCCCACCTAAGGTTCAGGCAGTAGCACCAGTTCCAGTGCATCCGTTTCCCACTTCATGGGAGAGAGTTAGAGAGTCCTTTCAGAGGGCTTGTCCCCCAGAGTTCTTGGGAAGTTCCGATGTGGTTACCTCGAGTCAGTGGAAGAAGGACATACAGCGGCATCTTCGCAAGTATGAGTGCACAGAGGTTCAAAGGCAGGTTTTGGCTACCTTCAAGCTGAGAGGGGCAGCCTTACAGTGGTGGGAATCCACTACTACTACCGAGGAGCGAGATGTGATGACTATCAATGATTTTTGGGTGCGGTTTGACCGCAAGTATTTTCCTTCCGCCGTCAAGACTGAGATGAGACAGAGACTTTTAGACCTCACCCAGGAAGGGAATACCGTTGCGAAATACAAGGAAAAGTTTACACGCTTGACAAACATGGTACTGGAGGAGGTGTCTACTGAGGAGAAGCACATTCAGATGTTCATGGATGGCTTGACTTGGAAGATACGACAGCATTTATTGGGTAACCTTTTTCTACATTCATATACCGACATTCTGAATGCAGCCTTATTGCATTGTCAGGGCAATCGCTTTCATGCTAAGGGAAGCAAGCGAGGGGGAGATCCCAACCAGTTGGGAAAGACAGGGGAGGAAATTCCAGTGGAGTACCAGTTGAGCAGAGTCAGAGGCAGGGTTCCCAACAGGGGGAGTCTGCTAAGAGGTTTTGTTCTGGAGGGTTCATGCATGGTCATGGGGGTTGGAGACAGGGCCACCAGGGCCAACCACAGGGCCAGCACCAGGGCCAGCCACAAAATCAGTAGCAGGGTCAACAGCAGGGAGGACAACAGGGCCATCAGGGCCAAGGTAGAGGTGGTAACGACCAACCGGGCCGAGGCTACCAGGGGCAGAGAGGAGGAAACTTCATTGGGAAATATTATACTTGTGGCAAGACTGGCCATAAGAAACTGGAGTGCCCGGATAGGGACAGAGTTCCTCGACAGCAGGGTGCTCACCAGGAGCCCCAGAGACCCATTTTTCCTGCCGCCCTACCAACGCTGGCTCCAGTTCCAGCTTTACCCGCAGTTCCGATACAGCAGGGACAGTTGCAGTATGGACGTGTCTGTAACGTCCACCAGGCCACAGTTCCGCAGGCACCGCCCGTAGTGGAGGGTAAGTTTTCTATCCATCTATCAAATCTCACGAAACCCATTACAACACTCCACCCCAAATATCTTAAATTTGGAGTTGTCTGAAAATTGTAAATCGTCTCTCTCACATCGTTTCACTATCTTCATCACCACCCTTGCCAAAAAAAATGATGTTCATCGTGGTATCCCTTTATCTCTTTTTGTTATTTAATGGAGTTTTTTTTTTCATTTACGGTTTTATAGGTTTAATTATATTTGCAAGTTTAGGTGGAGAAAGAGTGACAATGGTGTGATCTCCTTAAATCTTTCCAAATCGTGGCTATGATGAAGACGACAATTATAGTCTGTGACATGTCTCGATGGAATAATGGTTTTAATTCTCACTTCTCTCAAAAACCCTTTTCAATTTCTCCTCAGTTCTTCCATGCTCATCAAAGTCAACATTCCCCTATTTTCAGGCTCCATCAAGGTCGAAAATTACGGTATATTTTTTTTTATCTCCATATGCTTGAGCTGAATTAGGTCTTTATATGTTTGTTTATATGTTTGATTGAGCTAAAGTCGATCTTTATGTTTTTACTATGATTTTCATCTCTCACAAGCTCCACACGCCCATGTATGTGGTCATTGATTTTTGAGATTTGAGGCTAAGGTGTCATCACTCAGAGTGCTCAAAAATCATTTTAGTGTCAATAGCTTTTTTATGGTAAAGTTTTATGTTTTTTGGCGAAGCCCAAGTATATAGCCAAGTCTTATGCTTTCTTCTTCACTGCTAGTATCTGTACTGACATAACTCCGACCACATATTTCTTCTTTTATGCCCCTTCTCGAGTCCTTCTTACAATAATGTCAAATTTGATGGATTGCTTTCTTCCAGGTAAGCACACAAAATCTGCCATATGGGAGTTGGGGGTATATTGGTTTCAACGTTTTGTAAAATGAAACCAACAGGAAAGTTTCATGAAAGGAAAAGGAATTTGACAATTCAAAGACATTATGTGGCAGTAATCAGAAGTAATATGTGGAGAAATTCTCTCGCTAACTTCTCACGAAGTAATATGTTTTTTTCTATGGTGTGTAAATGGGTATTAGTTTGAACTCCCAAGTTATAAATATTTTGTACTTTCAAACCTATATTTTATTTGTGTTTAACTATTTAATAATTTTTTATTTTCCCGCATTTTTGTATTAAGTACCATATCTGGGTTT
This sequence comes from Sambucus nigra, assembly GCA_949130495.1. Taxonomy (NCBI): domain Eukaryota; kingdom Viridiplantae; phylum Streptophyta; class Magnoliopsida; order Dipsacales; family Adoxaceae; genus Sambucus; species Sambucus nigra. Next base: position 273,865,175 of record OX422215.1, on the reverse strand, counting down.
TGGGGGTAAAAAACATATTTTCGTTTGTTATCATTTCATTAGTTTTTGGTGTACTCAGTTTTTTTTATAGGCATTTGGTGTACTTAGGGAGCATTCTATTCATTACCCATGGAGCATTCTATTCATATGTTTTTTTTTATGTCATAAGGGTGTATTTTTTATTGCTTGCATACAACGAGGATTTGTGTAGCAGTGTTTCGCCTTTTTTTTTTACGTTTTCGTCCATTAGTTTCTCCTTCCATTAGATATTTGACAAATAATTTTTTAGAAGTTTTCACAGTAAAATTAAAATTTCATTTGAAATCACCTAAATAATCATAATTTTATTTGAAAAGTACTGATAACTAAACCATCCCAATCACCCATTACGATGATAATACATGATGTTTAATGGAGTTGGAAAAATAGTTCTTTTTTTTTAGTGTTGACGACATGGTGATGGAAAAGATGGAGAGGAGGGTTTTTGGGGAAATGTGGTGTTGTTGTGATGATGGTGATAGAGTTGGAATCTTGGTATGTGTGCAAATTCAATGGTGTAGTCAATTTCAACTAGATTCAATAGACGTTTTTGCACATAGCATTGCATTAATGCTGTGGCACATGTCCCAATAATTTTATATCTGAGATGCAAAGATTGAATTTTATATCTCACAAAACAAAATAGTTCAAAACGTCTCAAAAAGAGAATGATGTGTCTAAATTATGTAAGGTTTACTTTGTCTGCAACGTGGTAACATGATTCGAGTGATTTTGGAAAAAAAAAACATGATCCGAGTGATAATTTTTTTTATGGCATAATAATTTTTCTATCATAAATTTTATGACAAAAATATTAGAATTATTTGATGACATCAATTTTTTATATAATAATAATAAAAGATTTGATAGAATTAATAATAGTAAATTGTAAAGAAATTTCTATATAAAAAAATGGTTTTTAACAAAAAAAGCAATTCTTAACAAAAAAAATAGTTTCTAAAAAAATCCTAACAGAAAACAACTTACAATGTTAAAACGTTTTTTTAAAAAAAATTATCAATACAAACAGTTTAAGTAGGGGGGAAATAATTTTTTCAGCAAAACAATTTGTAACAAAAAAATATTTTAAAAATTAGTTTTTAGTCCAAAGTGCAAAAATTATAACACAAAAAACACTATAGTTTTAGTTTTTGTATGTATTTAATTGGTAATATTTTCTAAGTCCATTGTAGAAGTTTTCGTATTTTTTAACTGATGAGGGTAGTGTATCAAAAACAACCTTATGATCAGAAAATTTATGTTGCAACTTTGAAACAAAATAATTATGGCGTAATTTTGAAATTCAAAAATTAGTACAAAGATGGTGTCCTCTTTCTATCCTCCTTGGTTCTGACAAAGATTTTATTAACAGAAATCTTTAATGGATTACAAGACTAGTGGTGGCTAAGACTAATAATCGGTTGGTACTTAGAAATTTAAAGTACACGAGGCTTAATCTAATGGCCTCCGAATAGTTGTTGCATATTTCAAACAAAAAAACATTTAGATAAATAAAAGAGTAGGGATAAAACATTGGTACACCTAATGCTCTAGCCTATGAGGTCCGAGTCAATAGAAATAAATGCTAAGGCATTGGTGTATGCTACAGGTATATAGACTTTTGCTTATGGATGGTCATGACCATAAAAGTGTAAATGTGATTTAGGGTCAATAATATACCACAATATAACACACACACACACACACACACACACACACACACACACACACACACACACATATATATATATATATATATATATATATATATATATATATATATATATATATATATATATATATATGTAAATAATTAACAAAAAATGTTTAAATCAGTATTTTAAAATTTTGAAAAATTATTTTTAATTTAGATTAAAAATCTAAAATATATTTTTATCAATTTCAAATTATTCTGACTTTAGAAAAAGTAACATCATTAAATTGGTTAATTAATTTTAATTCAATTATAGTCATGCCAAATACGAATATGAAAAATGCAGAAAATTAAACTCACATTTTTTTGGATTTGTAGTCGGCAAAAATGACTTTGACATGTTTATTTTCAAACTATACTTTGTTTTGTTGGGGAATGAAATTTTTGTTGTTTTGTAATTACCTATTTTGGAAATTTTTGCCGTGTTACGATTACATACTTTTGAAAATTTTCAACGTGCCTTCAGGCACGGGCATTCCGCTAGTATATATATGTGTGTGTGTGTGTATGTGAGTGTATTTTTGCATAGACATACACACACTAACTCACACCTAAACAACCAACAAAACCCACCTAAAATCGAACTGTCCACATCACTCCTCTCACATTATCTCAACTATAACGTCCCCCAGTTGTACGTTTATCCCATCTATCTTCCTAACCACACTCCACCTCCCTCTCACACCTCCTTACAACACTTACATATCCGTCCAGCTACTGTATAGGTGTACCTTGCTTCCACACTCTTACAGGCTCAGCCAAACCACCCATCACCCTCTTCCCATACTACATGTGACAACATGTGTATCCTCAACCAATATTTCCTTCCCTTATTTATTATATATTTTTTTCAACTACCCATTCTATCCTGCTTATATCTAACCTACAACTACTCCCAAAAAACACAGGGCTGGTCCTAAGATTTGTAGTACCATGTGTGATACTCAATTTAGGGCCCTTCCAAAAAAATATTGTACAAAAATATTAAATACCTAAAAACTCATTGAAAAATTGTTCTTCTAGCATTTCGACTTGCAAAATCACTAATTAAAGTTTTACAATCAAGTTTATCTAGCAATTCATGTTCAATAGATAACAAGGCTAAGCCGTTTAACCTTTCTTGTGACATAGTTGATCGTAAGTAATTTTTTAATAATTTTAATTTTGAAAAACTTCTTTTCGCAGATGCGACTGTAACATGTATGGTCAATAGAATTTTATAAGCAATAAATGAATTTGGAAAACAATTAAGTTTTTTTTAAGAAATTTAGTATCTCAATTGCCATTTTTGTTTCTTTTGGTAATATATCTCGCAAAACTTTAAGTTCTTCAAGTAAATCTTTCCCATCAAGATCATAATAAGTTTCATGTTTTAAAATTGTTTCGAGATTATCACAATATTTTTTCAGTTTTTCCAAAGATAGATCTCTTATTGGACCATTTTCTACCAATATGTCTCCAGATTTTATATCAAGATTATCCCAATTTCTTGGATCAAAATTATCAATCCTGTTACTAGGTTTTTCATCCTCCAACAATTCATTTTCATAATTTTTCGTAGGACTTACATTATTCACTGTTTCATTTTTGTTTTTTGCATTATTTTCTAATTCTTCTGATTGACTTGTATTTTCATTAACATAATTTATATTTTGTTGCTCTTTAATAATAAATTTATCAAGCCCTCCCTTAAAAGATTGTGTCACCTCTTCTATTCTTTTTTGTTTTTTTTGTTTTTGATGTCCGGATGCTTATTTTTTTGGTAATATTTCTAAAAATTATAAATTTATAAATAAAAATAAAATACGCAATTAGCAATGAATCTAATAGATAATTTCAGTGTAGAAATATCTCAATTGATTGAATATAAAAAATATGAAAAAATGTCACCTGTTTTGAGCCTTTTATTCCCTCTCCAATTTCATCGACTTGATTAATGTAGAAAGAAGCAACCTGATAAAAAAAATTAATTGCATAAAAAACAGATTAGTAAAACATTGATGAATTTAAAAAAAAACAGATTATTAAAAAAAGTAGTAATTAAAAAGATTAACATATGTATAAAAAAAATAATGAAAAAAAAAGAGAACAACTTGCAAAAGAAGACAACTTACCTTTTGCTGCAAATGCAAAAGAAGACAACAACTCTCAAATGAAAAAAGAAGATATCCTCCGACTTGCATACAGTAGTAAAATGGTAATGGACAGCCTCCAACTTCTGCAAAAATTAAAAAAGAAAGCTTGCAAGAGAGAGAGAGAGAGAGAGGAGAGAGGGAGAGTGTGGGCTGGAAAAAGAAAGAGAGAGAGGGAACCAAAAAGATGTTGTGGGTAGTTGAAAAAATGACTCCTAAAAAACTGGTAACCTTAAATGAGTTGGGTGGTTTTTTTTGGGAAGTTGTATCATTCTTTTTTTGAATAGTTGAAAAAATGCGCCCCTAAAAAACTAAACTCATTTAAAAAAAAAATTAATATATAAAAAATATTTTTGGACCCCTAAAATACATATATACTGGTACTTATTGTAAAATGGGCCCTGTGCCACTGCCCACCTGGCACATGGCCAGGGCCGGCCCTGAGTAAAACATTGATGAATTTAAAAAAAAACAGATTATTAAAAAAAGTAGTAATAAAAAAGATTAACATATGCATAAAAAAAATAATGAAAAAAGAAGAGAACAACATGCAAAAGAAAACAACTTACCTTTTGCTGCAAATGCAAAAGAAGACAACAACTTTCAAATGAAAAAAGAAGATATCCTCTAACTTGCATACAGTAGTAAAATGGTAATGGACAGTCTCTAACTTCTGCAAAAATTAAAAAAGAATGCTTGCAAGAGAGAGGGAGAGAGAGAGACCATGTGCGACTGCCCACCTGGCACATATGGCCAGGGCCGGCCCTGAAAAAACACATACACCTACCCAAGCTCCCTCGTTTCCCTTTTACCTTACCTACCAACAATGCCATGTCCTCACAACCATCCTATCCCTCGTACCCCAAATGAACCTTCACAATCATTTCCTAAATGAACCTCCTGGTGAACACCGGTCCACCTCACACGCATTACACAACACATTCAATAACAACCTCTTTTTTCTTTACAATACCTAACCCAACAAAAACTAATACCTCCCCAACACTATAATTACTTCCACTGAACAACTGGAGTTCTTTTTCACAAATATACATATACATATACATACATTTGACTACATTCATATATCAACGAGTAGTGATATGTGTTCCAAATAACTCCCCCAAATTTTTTTCAAAAAGCAATGAATATGATGCCCTAGCGGGACCCCATAACACAAGGCAATACTTAATAGGCAGGTGAGAGAGTAAGTGAAATCCACATCAAATTTGAGGGAGTTTTTGTGGGAGATTTTTGTACTCATATCATTATTCTATATCAACAATCACAAAATAAAGACCCTTACATCTCACATGGATAATACATACTTGAATCATGATAACAGAATGAGTTAAAAATTGATTAACTAAAATCTTGTGTGTAACTATCTTGCATCCCCACGTGCATGCCAAAATTAAAACTAGAATTAGGATGAACCTTATCAAGTTGGAATGTGTCAAATTGATTAGTTGAACAAAGCACCTACACCTAGTCCTATAGCTGTGGTCGCCTGCAATTTTGATGCCCCGCTCAATTATAATGTTGCTGTCATAGGAGTTGTTAAAACTTTGTCTGTAAAAAGCCCAAAAAGCAATAATAGTCAAAATCCATCAACTTCTTTTTTCAAACTTTCCATCTTCATAAACACTATTGAGTATTATTACACAGTTCCTATCAAACGTGAAACTGCTGCAACTCTTGCAAGCAGGTAAAATAAATTTTCATTCAGGATAAATCAAGTATTATTATTACGTCCTCAATAATAATAATAATAATCCAAGCTGAAAGTTATATAAATGGATGTTTCATGTTTGCCCCATTGGTACATAATGTTGGATCTTTAATTTCAAACGACACAATCTTATGGAATCTGTGAACTCACCAGATATTCGGAAAGGATACAGGATTTCAGACCTCGAACCCATTACGAAAGTATCACTGATAAGACTTTTATGATCTATTGGTGATCCAAAGTCAATTGAAAAGTTTGAGATGTATTTGACTTCTTGGATTCCAGGTACAAGAAGAGAAAAACATAAGAATGATGGTTGAATTCTAGGGAGAGGAAGAGAAAAGGATGCAACATATGGCGAAATTAATTGAGTTATGAAATAAGAGAAACCTATTGCACAGGAAATGTGAGTATCTTGAAATGAGGGAAAAATTTATCAATGAGATGTGAAAAACTTATTAAAGTGGAGCAATAACTCATCATTAACCTCTAATACTATTGTATTAGAGGTATAATAAAGATATTTAAAACAGAGTATAAATATATAAAGGAAGATGAACTATTTAGAACAAAACGGAGGACCAAAGTTTAATGTTATTGGCATACATATATGTATCCTTAAGAAAGGGATATGTGCAATTCAGACGATATTATGTAAAACAATTTCTCATTAAATGCTTCAATTTGGGGAATTCCAAACTAATGACTCGATGAGGTGCTACATAACATTTATAATGGATTTCACTCAAGCATGCCAAGCGATTTGATTTTCAATCCATGGTATACTAAACATCTTTATCCTTGAAATCAACAGAAAACGCCTCACTGTCTTTCAGGGTGTTTACCCTCGCCGTTTAAACCAAACTTATATCTATGTAAGTTGCTTATTGTGAATTTCTCCTTCTTTGCATGTTAATCATTATGGCATGCACGAATAGTCTTATAATCCATAACAACTTCTTTAATTATGTTCTTCATCTGGATAATTTATTATTGTTGAATTTCCTTTGGGCATAAACTTCTTAAATAAACCGAAAATCCTCTAGTTAATTTTGGCAGCTCTTTAAACATTTCGAATTGACCTTTTAAACCAGATTTAGCTCCAAAATTAGCTACAGAGTTAGCTACAAATTTATCCTCTCCAAGGCCGTGAATGAAAGTGACATCCATGTCTTGAACAATGGTTAAGATCTCAAAAATAATATGCATTATTTTACAGGGAATGGTCTTCTTTTTTGTAGTAATAATATCTATCAACAATTTGGAGTCTGATTCAACTTCTATGTTGTGGAGCTGTTTTTGTTTATACATTAGAATCCATGATAGGATGGCTTTAGCTTCAACAACATTGTTTATTTCAATGCCTCCGTAATCTGAATACGCCCATTTGAATCCCCCCTTTTGATTTCTTAAAATGCCTCAGTGGCCTGTTGGACCAGGGTTGCCTTTTGATGCACCATCACCGTTTAATTTTCATCTATCCTTAGAAGGTCTGATCCATTTAACTAAACTTCTATACACCTTATTTGTACTAATAGTTCTTATATAAAGGAGTTGAGATAGCTCATAGCGAGTCTTGCCACATTTTAGATGTTGAACTGAAGCTATTGCTTGGGAACTCGTGATAACATCTTGAATGATATTAGGAGCTGTCATTTTAATGCTTTCTTAAATGGGCCTATTTCTATGCTTCCACATCTCGCAAATGATGCATGACGGAATTCTTTTAACAATGAACTTAATAATGAGATTAGTATTACCTTTATACCACCATTCCATCAACGAAATATGTAAAGATTTAAATGACAGATTAATACCAATCAAGTTAGCAAAATGATACAATACCTTCCTAGCTATAGGACCTTTAATGAAAATATGGTTTAAGTCTTCTGAATAAGAATAATAACATCTGTAGATAGGAGTTATTTTGATACCAATATTTTGGAGGTTGTCCTCAAGAGGAATTTTGTTGATAAGACACATCCAAATGAATATATATATATTTTTTTAGGAATATAGTGATCCCATATATTTTTGAGTAAGAAAGAAGAAGTTTTAGCTCTTTTAATGATATTAATAGCAGATTTGAAATTAAAGTTACCATCTTCAGAAGGAGACCATATTTTCTTACCTGCTATTTCAGTTATATACTGATCTATCTCATGTAAATGAGATTTGAAACTATTAAAATCTATAGAACCACATGATTTTGGGCCTTTTTTGTATTTACTTCTAAAAAAATCAGCCCATAGGTTGTTGCCTTCTATGTAGTGCTAACTAATTCTCCACCTAGAAGCTTTGGATATGTCTTGAAAACTTCTAAGACCTAAGCCTCCCTCCTCTTCATTAAAACATAAATTCTTCCATTTAAACCAATGATATTTACTACCATACTCTTTGTGATTACCCTAAATGAAATTGCTGAACATGTTTTCAATTATGTTAAGGATTTGTTTGGGAGAATTGAGGGAAACTAAGGTATGAAGAGGTATATAACTAAGTACTGATTTGATAAGCACTCTCCCACTTGCCTTACCATATATGCACTTGTATTTAAACTCCTCATGGGTTTGAGAACCATCTTCACTTCTCTGGCTTCTTCTCTAACAATGGGATCCATCAAATGATCAATGTTTTGATTAAATATTTTAAATGCATCATAAACTAGTTCATCCATCCTTGGATCTTTAGGCACATCATCACTTTGTTAAACATCTTTCGCAATTGAACGCTCAATCCTCTCGAAGTATTTATTTTCCGTATTATAATGCCAAAATGTGTACGACTGTAAGATACCATGGCGACGAAAATGAATATCTTCAAGGTTGAGGAATTTTTCTCACATTTAGAGCACGGACATGAAAACATAGTTTCTCCATCACCATTTTTCCTCAGAAAATCGATAAATATAGAAACCCCATTCATATATCATGGCTTTCCTTTATCACCTTCTTTAATCCACTCTTTATGAAGTTGTGATGATATTTATTGATTCTAAGTAAATCTAACGGTAAATAAATGTTACATGCGATAATTATTAAAATTAACAAAATGCAAAAAAAAAACACTTCTTAATTTGAGCACAAAGACAAGAAAGAAATTCAAACCCTAACTCTGTCCCATTAATACAAACTGCAAATAAAAATAAAATTACAGAACTAAACAACATTAAGTAATTTTGCCCACACACACACACACACATACACACACATACATACATACATATATATATATATATATATATATATATATATACACACACACACACACACAGACACACACACACCCCCCAAAATAAGTCAATTGTAACCGGCAAAAACCGTTACAAAAAATATTTGTAATGGATTAAATCAACTAGAAAATTGGCGTTATTTATTTTTCTAACATAATTTGTAAGGGATAAAATTTGTTACAAATTTAATATTCATAATGGTCTAAAATCGTTAAAATTTATTTTGTAACGAATTTAGCATTGATACACATCCCATATATTAGTAACAAATTTACTAAATTGTAATGGTTATGACCCGTTAGAAATATAGAATTTGTAAGAGATAAAAATTGTTAAAAAATACATTATAATGGATTGAGAGTGTCATATATTTGTAATAAATGCCTTTGTTTGTAACGGTCAAAACTTGTTAGCAATATTGTTATATTTATAAAAAATATTTTTTTTTCATCAAACAAAAAGATATAAATGCACTAGTAATACCTGTGCTCAACTAATTGTAACGCAAAACCAATGCCAACAAATTTCACTCAAACCATAATTCCAAAAACACATGACGAAATGAATGATACTATGTTTCCATGATATTAAACTCATCTAAAACTATATTTCGTTCATAACCATTAAAATTCCAAAAAGAAAATGTAGCACGTGATAAATCATCTAGATTTTAACAATAAACGTGAAACAAAGTCTAATGTGATTAAAATTTTAAACATATTATTCTCCCAAACGTAGTCTTCACGATGTCCTTTAATAAGTAGACTTCATTCTCCCAAAATTAATCTTAAAATCTCCTAATAAAAACCTGTTGAACAAACTCAATCTTAGTAATTATGTAAGAATAAATGAGTAAATAACATAAAACACTAGTACATTCTCATGCCATTGGCACACATGTAATTTTTTAGCATGTAATCGATACACAATAAACGACCATACCCGATGAGGATGAGGTTAGTTTTAACAAGTTACTTCAGTATCGCTTGATGTATTTGTGCCAATTTTTAGGTCGCTAGGTTGGTGTTTTTAGTTTTCTCCCCCCCAACGCCCATTTTTAACCCCCCAAAGAAGTGTATATTAGTCAATTAAGCTAATCGAGAGTCCGATGAGGATGCTATTATTATACAGTTTCTTTTATATCGCTTAATGTATTTGTACCTATTTCTAGTCTTTAAGGCTGTTTTAAATTTTTGGCTCCTAGTGCCCATTTTAACACCAAAAGGAAGCGCATACTAGTCAATTGGGACAATAGAGAGTCATATGAGAACGCGATTAATTTAGACACGTTAATTTGGTATTGCTTGATATGTTTGTACCTAAATCTAGGTTTTATTCTTTTATTTTTCGGACACCCAATGCCCATTTTAACCCTAAAAAGAGGTATATATTAGTCAATTACATCAATCGAGAGTCTGATGAGTATGTTGTTAGTATGGATAAGTTTCTTTGATATCGCTTGATGTTTTTGTACCTATTTCTAAGCCGCTATGTTGTTATTCTAACTTTTTCACCCCAACGCACATTTTTAACCCCATAAAGAAGGATAGTAGTCAATTAGTCCAATCGAGAATCCGATGAGAACGTTGTTATTTTTAACAAGTTTATTTGGTATTGATTTATGTGTTTGTACTTAAATCTAGGCCATTAGGTGGTTGTTTTTAGTTATTGCTTCCCAACAACCATTTTAAACCCTAAAACGAATGTATACTAGTCAATTTTGTTTGAACTTCCCAAAAAAACGTATACAAGTCAATTTGGTCAACTAAGAGTCCGATGAGGATGCAACTAGTTTAGACAACTTACTTTGGTATGACTTGATGTGTTTGTACCTAAACCTAGGTCATTAGATTGTTGTTTTCCGTATTCGCCCCCGCCGCCCATTTTTAATCGAAAAGAGGCGTATACTAGTCAATTTGTCTAATCGTGAGTCCAATAAGGAAACATTTAATTTTAAAAAGTTACTTTGGTATCTCTTAGTGTGTTTATACTTAATTCTAGGTCGCTAAGTTGCTTTCAATTTTTGACCCAAACCACCCATTATTGGGATTTCTAATTATTCGACCCCACACGTCTACAAGTCGATATGTCGTGCATTTTAGTGGATGGTTTACTTTCTCAGTTGGTAAAAATGGCAGTGTTTGAATGTCTTGGTCACATCTACTTTCACGCTCGTGGGTGAGATTGTAAGAATCGGGAATTTTTTAACCCTAAATTACCTACGACTATTGCTTACACCCTTATTATATGTTCAAAATCAAAAGTATTCTAAGAAGAAAGAAACTACACTTCGAAACCTACACTTTTTTTGAATTAACTTTGACCCCTTAAAGTTTTAGTATATTAGAAAATAGCCCCTAAAAGTTTCAAAGTAAGATAACTTGATGCATATTTAACCCTTAAACCCCAACTTTACATCAAATTTATATCAAATTAATCCATAGGCCCTAATTATTATAAAATTATCATTTCAGCCCTTGAAACTTTCTAAAATTACCAAAATATCCCTATACTTTATAAAAATTATTATTTTAAGGCTATAAAAGTAATTATAAAACCAACCAAGGACAAAACCTGTAAATTTCTTTAATTTTAGTTCAATCCTTGTCCACCTAGTGCCCCATATCAACACTAGAAGTTAAATTGCACATGTTCACACCATGTAAACATGTGAACTACAATTACCTGCAATGAAAACTCTACATAAACCAGCTCAAATCCGCCATCCAAATTCACCAATCAAATCCTCTGAGGATGTAGTATATATACCCTACGAATTCAGAAGTAAAGACACACCTTACTGCTTAGTTCAAAAACTGTAAAATCCCCTCAAACCATATACATTGTGATTTTATGCTTAATTTATAGTTCTTTCAATTCCAATAGCTTTTCCAGTAGTTAGTATTGTTAAAACAATCATAATATGCAAGCTTTTACATGTAGAACAATTTAGGATAGAAGAAAGATAAAGAAACACCATTAAAGATTGAGCTTTAATGGTGAATCTTGACACAATGCTCTAAGCTTTGGTTTAAATCTACATATAGCTTTATTATGACCTAAAGATCCTGAGTGTAATGGTTAAAATTCATGAATGTGTATATAGAGATCAAATCGATCAAAGGTGTATTTTGAACTTAAAACCTGAAAATTCAAAATTCTTCATGTATAATCCATCTAAATATTTGAAACCAAAACCAAACTACTCATATATATAATAGAAACCAACCCAAGTTCATAAGAAACCTTGCCATTATCTAGAAATCCACGAATATCAGGTTAAAAATTTAGCAAAAAAACAAAGTTTTGAATCTTGAGCTACACTCAATCTCAATCCAAAAAACCAATATATTTGGATTCCTCATGAAAAATTAGGCTAAGTTTCATCTCAAATGGTATAACAATGAAGGAGAAAATCGAGGTATAAAATCAAAAACCCTAGAAGCCAAGGTCGAGAGGTTGAAGATAAAGACTTTCAACATGAACTTTGACCACGCGCATGAGGGCGTCTCAGGAATTTCTGATTTTTTTCTCCAAAATTTTTATTAAATTTTTCTGGTCAAAATGGTATAAGGTAAGGCCATGTTTGGATATCCCTAGCTTAAGCTATGAAAAACTAAGGTTTTAACACAAGAATATTTTTTTAAATTTATAAATTGGCCCCTCCTAATGTTTTCAACTTATGAATTTGTTCCCCAAATTTTGTCTAAGAATACTTCAAAGTATTTTAAGACAAAAAATCTCTTACGCCAAAGTTCTACCATGATCTTAAATACAGTATATTAAAGTTCCAAGATTTTTATACATAACCCCGTAACTTTAAAAGATACAGTTTTAGTACAGTACTATTGATCAAATTCCAAATACTTACATAGCCGAACACTGTATATAGAAAATCAAGCACCAACTCTTCCCAATATCCTATTGTGATGTAAAGCCAATCAAACACCGAGCAAGTAAGTTTTTCCTACCTTTTTAATAGTATACTTTACGTATTTGACATAGTGCTATTGATATCACTATTTTAATGAGCATCAGTATTAACTAGGAAGTAGACTGACATGTTATCCCATGGAACTTTATACTTGACCTACTGGTCTCACATGAATGAGAGCCTTGATTATTTCTACATATGCATGGGTGCCACTTTAGTTATGTGCATTGCAGATTACTTTTTCCCAAAAGTTTTGGGTTAATTATTCATTATGATGGTTTTTGTGATGGCTTAATTACTTCTATACCCCTTAGTGAACTTCTAAGTATGGGATTTTTAGTTCAAGAATCATTGATTTTCTTTACATGATCCTTAATAAGCTGGTAATGAAACTCATTTTCTTAAAGGGACTAATAAGTATGGGATAATTAGCTTATTATTTTTAGCATTTCTAAACACCGATTCTATACACACTCCAACTCTCATCTATACCTATATACTTGTTATAAAAATAGTTGAACATGCTTAGAATATTTGTGCTAATTCCTTTCTTCTCCAGATGCGCCCGGAGAAAGAGGATAATATCTCTTCCCTATTAGAGACAGAAATCGGTCACCTGTTTGCATATGTGACTGTGTTTGCAGAGAATAAACCAGATGGGAGCAAGGCATGGCGCCTTTTGATTTTCTACATTATAGTTTGTAGTAAAAATATGTAGGTCACCCCTATGGATACAACCCTTTGTAAACCTACTTAATAATGAATACAGTTATGTTATTCTTCCTTAGCTTTAATTCACTGCATTATGTGTACTTCTTGTTCATTCATACCAAAAAGCGGGGTGTGACAAGTTAGTATCAAAACATGGTTTAAATCTAAACATATCATCGAGTTAGCATTCTTTATAGGAAATAGATAAGATATTAGTTATTTTATGTTTTCGTAACTTCTTTTATTATTACTATTATATGGTAATTCCATTTTACAGCATGGATACATGGGACACGTCCCTATTCATTATAGACATCAAACTAAATAATCACTAGAAAATTTGAGTCAGAGAAGAGGCACTAGCAAGATTAAGAGAAATGATTCGTATGGTCGAGGAGGATTGGGTATGCTCGAATAGTGACATTAAGAGACTGTTAATGACAAACAGAGTTTTGGGTGAAATTCAAGTCATGCAAAAAGTGGATGAGTATGCAAATGATCTGGTAATACTCCAAGATGCTATAAATCTGGCACTTGCATACAAGACACCAACTCTACTGATGTATCCTGATGCCATAACCAATGGTGAAATACATGGTGATTATGCTCCTGGTACAACAGATAACTCAACTGATGGCTCAGATCAGGGAGATTACTTAGTCATCCTAGAGTTCACCTCCAGTGATGAAGTTGTCGTCCCTACTTAAAATAGTCCAAAAGTTAAAAGTTATCTTAGTATGGGTCATATATAGTAAGATATTGTAGAAAATATGCTATATTATAAATTTAGCTACACTAACATAGGTTGTGATGTATAAGACTACTGTCATATAACTCTTTATGTGAAATATAATAGGCTTGTGGTTTATTATTTTCCTTTTGCATATGATTCTTATCATTTAAACTGCTATACTTTTTGGATGTTTAGTACTTGAATTCCCTGTGCTGGAACTTAATCTGAATAGACTCAAACTGAAGGAATCATGCTATGTTTTCAGGAACTTACTTCTTTAGCCCAACAATAACAAATAATGTGTTCTACTCCATAGGATGTTTCTGAAGAAATTCGTAGAATGAGTGCTCTTAAAGAATTTCTAAGGCAATGACCCCCATCTTTTCTTGGAAAGCTAATGAAGCTGAGAAATGGATGCGCCGGTTAGTGAAATTCTTAATGGAGTAGGTATACATACTGATCTCTGAGTTACTTTATTTGATTATATGTTTGAAGGTGAAGTTAATTTCTAGTGGCAAGCAGTGTTACACAATCATAATGTTGTTAATTTGACTTGGGATAAATTTGAGGAGACTTTCAATAAAAAGTATTTTCCCGAGACTGAGCGAGATCAAAAAACTATTGATTTCTTAAAATTACAACAAGCTAAACTATCAGTAGCCCAATACGAGGCTAGATTTATCGAATTTTGTCCTTATGCTCTGGAATATGTAGATACTGAGGTGAATAAATGTGAGCAGTTTGAAAGAGGATTACATCCGAGAGTTAAGAATTCAATTGCTCCATTACAAATCCGTGAGTATTCTCAAATGATTGACGTTGCGGTTATTATGGCAATCAATTCTTATACCATAATCCGATCTTCACCCCCAATTATCACCAACAACCATGTCATTATAACTCTATATCATTCTAGACCTCACCCTTATGCAAACTCGAGTGGATAAAAGCTCATTCTCAGATTCTTCATAACACAGCACGTTCAGCAATCCGTTGTCACGAGTGTCACGAAGTAGGACATATTCGGCCCCAATGTCTTAAGATAAAGTCAGTTCTAATCCGTCGTCAGCCAAACAAACTATCACAAAATCCAAAATTACATTATACTCAAAATCAATCCTAGCCAAACTCTACTAAGGTAATTACGACAATTCTGAGTCGTGGGAGGAATTATGCTATAGGTATGTAATAAAAGGTATGATAATTTTCCAACACTTTCTTGCACTCATTTTATATGATACAAGATCCACACATTCTTTTATTAGTCTTAGACTAGCTAAGTATTACAATCATTACCTACGTCTTTAACTTCTCCATTAGATATTGAGTTATCGACAGGTGAAATCAATATACCAATACAAGGTTATATAAATTGTAAGATTCATCTTGGTCTAGGAACACTCCTCATTAACGTGATAATTTTAGATATTTGTTGTTTCGATATTATTATCAGAATGGATGTTTTATCAAGACATAACGCCCATATCATTTGTCAAGATAAGAAAATTTATTTTTGAAACGAAGATAAATATTCTTTTATGTTTCAAGGTTCAGGTTCATCATAACCCTCAAATTTCCAAATCCAGATTTCCTCTTTAATTCCAAAATTGTTAAAACAATATGAAGATGTTTTTCACGGGGATTTACCATGATTACCCCCTTCCAATGAAATTGAGTTTAGTATCGATATTTATCCTAATACGTTTCCTATTTTGATACCTCTATATACCAAATGGATCCTTTAGAACTGAGAACTCCGTACCCAACTAGATGATCTTTTGGAGAAAGGTGTTATTTGATAAAATTCATCACCTTGGGGAGCTCTGGTATTATTTGTTAAGAAACATGATGGAAGCTTTAGATTGTGCATAGATTATCATAAACTGAACTCAGTAGATATCAATAATAAGTATCCTTTACCCCAAAGAGGAAATTTATTTGATCAACTTTGAGGAGCAAGGGTATTTTATAAAATATATTTACGTTTTGGTTATCATCAATTACACGTTAGAGAGGAAGACATTCCAAAAATTATTTTTCAAACTCGTTACGGATGTTTTGAATTTACCGTAATGTCATTTGGTTTGACAAACACACCAGCAGCCTTTATGGATGTAATGCATAAAATTTTCAAACCTTTCCTTGACCAATTCGATATTGTTTTTATTGGCAATATTCTTGTATATTCTCAGAATTCGATATAACATGCCCGACATTTGAAAGCGGTCTTAAGTACTCTTAGAAATCATCGGTTATATACTAGAAAGAGAAAATGTGATTTTTAATGAAGAAAATAGAATTTTTAGGACATGTGATTTCTGAAAATGGAATCCAAGTTGATCTAGGTAAAATTTCAGTTTATTTTGGAATGGAAAACTCCTACCAATATTAATGAATTAAAAGTTTTTTTAGGATTAACTGGATATTGACGTCGTTTTGTAGAAGGATTTTCCCGCATTACTCTGTCCTCTTTAAAGCTAACTAGGAAGGAAGTTCCATTTGTATGGACTGAAGAATGTAACCAATCATTCCAATTATTGAAGGAAAAATTAACTACTTCTCCTATCCTTACAATTACTTCTAGTGATGTAAGTTACGATGTCTACACCGATGATTCGTTACAAGGACTAGGATGTGTATTAATGCAAAATGAGAAAGTGATAGAATATGGGTCACAAAAACTCAAGACTCACCAACGTAACTATCATGTCCATGATCTCGAACTAGCAGCTGGAGTTTTTGCATTAAAAATTTTGCGCTATTACCTTTATGGTGTAAATTTCCAAATCTTTCCGGATCATAAAAGTTTGAAATATTTCTTTACCCAAAAGGACTTAAATTTAAGACAACGATGCTGGATAGAGTTTTTGGAAGATTATCGATTTAAACTCAACTACCATCCAGGTAAATGCAATGTAGTAGCCGACGCTTTAAGTCGAAATCCAGTAGGAAGACTGCACACCCTAATTTCCTACGATATTGATGCTAATATAGAGTAATATGATCTATGGTTACTTACTCCTTGTGAAAAACTCTTTAATATTATCGCTTATCCTGAGTTGAGCGAGAAAATCTTTGTTCAACAAACCCAAGATTATTTTGTACAAAACTTTTCGAACAAGAATACTGATTTTTTCATTCGATAAAGAAAAATGGTTACGATTTAGAAATAGATTTCATATAACTGATAACGCATCTCTTTGAGAGGAAGTATTGCAAGAAGTTCATCGTTCAAAATTTATGATACACCCAAGAAGTTAAAAAATGTACCATTCTTCGAGGAAGAAATATTGGTGGCCAAATATGAGAAATGATATCGAGAATTTTGTAAGGAAATGTCTTATTTTTCAACAAGTAAAGATAAAACACAAACACCCTGGTGGACTTCTTCAACCCTCACATATATCCGAATTGAAATTGGATCATATTACCATGGATTTTATCAATATAATTCAATTTGGGTAATAATAGATCGACTTACCAAATCCTCTCATTTTTTACCTTTAAAGACCACCGATTCGTTAAAAAGCTTAGCAAGATCTACGTTTGAGAAATCATTCAATTACATGGAATTCCTTTATCCATTGTATTAGATAGAGATTCTCATTTTTTAGGAAAATTTTAGCAAGCATTGCAAACTGCAATGGGTACTAAAATTTATTCATGTAACGCATTCCACATCAAACAGATTGACAATCAGAACATACAATTCAAACCTTAGAAGATATGTTACGTGCTTATATGTTAGATATGTCCTACAACTGGAATGTATTTTTACCTCTTATTGAATTTTTATATAACAACAGTTACCAAGCAATATTAAAACTGCTTTGTTTGAAGCTTTATACGAAAGACCCTGTAGATCATCTGTGTATTGGATAGAATCTGGAGATAGTAAACAATTTGGTTCCGAAAAAATCTAAGATACCACTGAAGTAATCCAAAATATTAGAGAGAAATTGAAGACAACCCAATATCGATAAAAAAGTTATGCAGACCAACGCTGGAAACCCTTAGAGTTTTAAGTGAATGATCAAGTATTTATGAAAGTGTCTCCCTAGAAAAGAATTTTATGCTTCGGAAAGAAAGAAAAACTAACCCCCAGATATAGTGGACCTTTCTCAATTTCTAAAAGAATTGGCTCCACAACCTATCAATTAGAAGACCTTTCGCAGTTTCTAAAAGAATTGGCTCCATAGCCTATCAATTAGAATTACATGTGGAATTATCCAATATCCATAATGTATTTTATGTGTCATGCCAGAATATTTCAGACCCATCCCATACTGTTACGTGGCAAAACATTTCAGTTGAACCTATCCAGGAATTTGAAGTACGTTCTATTCAAATTCTGGATCGTCAAGTGAAGTATCTTGGAAACAAGGAAATTGCCTCAGATAAAGTACTTTGGGTCATCAAAATCAGCAAGAAGCTACTTGGGCACGATAAAAAGCAATGAAGGATCAATATTGTTTACACTGTAAGAACGGGGACAAATTTTTTTTAGGTAGGTAGACTGTACGAACCGAGAATTTTTCAACCCTAAATTACCTACGAATATTGTTTACACCCTTATAATGTGTTCAAAATCAAAAGTCTTCTAACACGAAAGAAACTACACTTAGAAACCTACACTTTTTGCTGAATTAACTTACACCCCTTGAAGTTTCTAGTAAATTATAAAATAACCCCTAAAAGTTTCAAAGTAAGATAACTTGATGAATATTTAACCCCCAAATCCCAACTTTATGCCAAATTTCCTTTAAACCTTAATTAACATAAAGTTATCATTTTACCCCTTGGAACTTTCTAAAATTTCCAAAATACCACTAGACTTTATAAAAAGTATGATTTTAAGGCTATAAAAGTAATTATAAAACAAAGGACCAAACATGCAAATTTCTTTAATTTTAGTTGAATCCTTGTCCACCTAGTTCTCCACATCAGTACTAGAAATTATATTGCACATGTACACACCATGTAAATATATGAACTAAAATTACCTATAATGAAAACTCTATATAGACTAGATCAAATCCACCACCCAAATGTACCAATCAAATCCCTTGAGGATGTAGTATAAATAATCCACGAATTCAAAAGTAAAGACACACCTTACAGCCCAGTTCAAAAACTCAAAAATCCCCTCAAACTAGATACATTATGATTTTATGCTTAATTTACAGTTCTTTTAATTCCAATAGCTTTTTGTGTAGTTAATATAGTTAGAACAATCATAATATGCAAACTTTTACTTGTAAAATAACTTAGGATAGAAGAAAGATGAAGAAACGCCATTAAAGCTTGAGATTTAATGGTGAATCTTGATACAATGATCTAAACTTTGGGTTAAGTCTACATATAGCTTCACTAGACCTAAGGATCCTGAGTGTAATGGTTAAAAGCCATGAAAGTGTATATAGTGATCAAATCGATAAATGGTGTATTTTGAACTCAAAACCTAAAAATTCCAAATTCTCCATGTATAATCCATCTAAATATATGAAACCAAAACCAAACTACTCCTATATATAACAAAAACCAACCTAAGTTCATAAGAAAACTTTCCATAATCTAGAAATCCACGAATATCAGGTAAAAATTTTAGCAAAACACATAGTTTTGAATCTTGAGATACACTGAATCTCAATCCACAAAACGTATATATTCGGATTTGTCATGAAAATTTAGGCAAATTGGTTAAGAAATCATCTCAAATGGTATAAAAATAAAGGAGAAAATCGAGGTCAACAATCTGAAACCCTAGAAGTCAAAGTCGAGAGGTTGAAGATGAAGACTTTCAACAGTAACTTTGACCACGTGCGTGAAGGCTCGTGGTCAATGAAGAATTTCGAGATTTTTTCCAAAATTTTTATTAAAATTTTCTTGTCAAGATGTTCTATGGTAAGTCCATGTTTGAATATCCCTAGCTTAAGTTAGGAAAAAAAAATAAGGTTTTAACTTAAGTATATTTTTCCAAATTTACAAATTGACCCCTCCTTACCTTTTCAACTTATGAATTTGATTGCCCAATTTTGTTTATGAATAATTCAAAATATTTTAAGACAAAAAGTCTCTTACACCCAAGTTCAACCATGATCTTAAGTCCAATATTTTGAAGTCTCAAGATATTGACAAATAAACCCCTGGAACTTTAAAAGATAGATTTTTAGGACAAAACTGATTGACTAAATCCCAAATACTTACATACCCAAACACTGTATATAGAAAATCAAGCACTAGCTCTTCTCAATATCCTATTGTGATATAAAGTCGACCGAATACCAATCAAGTTGGTTTTTCCTACTGTTTAATAGTATACTTTGTGTATTTGGCATATTGCTATTGATATCACCATATGATAGCTCCTATTTACTCTTAGTATGTGCATGTTATTATATTGTCGTACTACATATTTTGTTACACATCATCGGTATTTGAATTTATCACCAATATTTGAACTTAACTAAGGATCAATTATAACCCTTTTCATCTAATAACTGGTTTTATGTTTCATATTGATTTGTTACCCTTAAATTTTGTGCCATTTTACTATGAGCATCAGTATTAACTAGGAAGTAGACTGACGTGTTATCCCATGGCACTTTTTACTTAGCCTACAGGTCTCAAATGATTGAGGGCCTTGATTATTGCTATATACGTATGAGTTCCACTTTAATTGTGTGCATACAAGGTTACTTTACCCCAAAAGGTTTTGGTTGATTATTCATTATTATGGTTTTACAAGTGGCTTCATTACTTCTATACGCCTTAGTGAACCGGTAAGTATAAGATTATTAGTTTAATAATCCTTGAATTTCTTTAATTGATCCTTAATAAACTGGTAATGAACCTCATTTTCTTAAACGGAGTTGTAAGTATGGGATTATTAGTTCCAAAACTTTAAATGTTCTCCTAAAAACTGATAAGTATGGGATTATGAGCTTATTATTTTAGCATTGCTAAATAATGATTCTATACACACTCCAACTCTCATCTATACATATGTACTTATTATAGACCTGGTATAACCTGCTTAATATATTTGTGCTAATTACTTTCTTTTTCAGATGCGCCCAAAAAAGAGGATAATATCTTTCCCTATTAGAGACAGAAACCGATCACCTATTTACGTATGTGACTTTGTGGGCAGAGAATAAGCTAGATGGGATCAAGGAGTGGAGATTTTATATTTTCTACATTATAGTTTGTACTAAAAATATGTAACTCGCCCCTGTGGTGGTACAACCCTATTTAAACCTACTTAATAATGAATAAAGTTATGTTATTCCTCCTTAGCTTTAATTCATTACTTTATGTGTACTTTCTTGTTCCTTCATACCAAAATTTAGGGTGTGGCAAAGATTTTCTAGAATGGGGATGGTAATGCATACCTTGATTTATTTGTAATTTTTATGTATTCTAATTAATGTTTTAGGTTTCGTTAAATTCCATACAACTCAGTCATTACATTTGACTTATAAATAGTTAAAAAATAAGTGATCTTAATGATTTCCCTAAACATGAAAATGAATTGGTATTTGAACAATTTGAATTGGTGTATATATATTTATATGATAATAAATCAATAGATTGCATACCTATCCAACATGAAGTGAAGAATGAGTTTTTTGACTATATGATATCCCACTATATTCGAATTGCATAAAAATGATATATCAGCTAAATGAGTGTCATCGATAATTAATATATTCATATTTTTATGTTGAGTTTAATTCATAATGCAATTTTTCGTTACTTGTACCTCAAAAAAGTCTAGTGAGTTGTGTTTTGAACGCTCTCCAACTGCTACCCATGGAGGAGAACACCATCCTCTAGGTGTTTGGATCAACATCGAACTTTACCTGCAAAAATTGATTCAATAAGATATTATTCAATATCAAACTTAACAAATTGAGGCATCCTCGTCTTTTCCATTAGGTATGACAATACTTGGTCCCATTATTCATCTATTATGTATTTAATGTGGACTTGAGGGATCCATTTAAGAGACGATTCCCTTTATTTAAGAAATTAATAGTTTCCAAGAAGCATTTTCAATGAACTCATGCAATTTTGGGCCAAAGAAATTAACAAATTGTTTCTTGACAGTTTTCAAGAAACATCACAGTTAGATTTTATTCTTAGTGCAATCCAATTAACTTTTATTATTCAACGTCAAATTCGAACCTCAAAATATATGTCAGATAATCAAATACAAACCTCAAAACAGTCCCACTACAATTTTGAGAGAATAGGAATCAAAACAATCCAAGTTTCAATATAAAGATAAAAAATTCCATAAAATAGCCCATAAAGATCAAAATAGTCCATAAAACAACATCGAGATCAAAACAGCCCACTTTTCAGTATTACCACAAAAGAGTGATATAACTGAATTAGCTAGAACGATAGAAAAATCTGGATATTTTTCTTATTTATCTGCATGCAATAAGAGTCTATAATTTATAGCAAAAGTTTACATCTTTCACAGGCATGTCTACTCTTATTATTATGTTCTTATTTGTTTTTTGTTTTTTGGACTTAATATCCATGTAATGCAATAATTCATACCGTTTTCTAACTAAATTAGAAGATACAAGTCACGAGATGCCATCTAAAACCACTTGATTCCCTCTCTATCACTAATTGTGAGTTAAAAATTAAGAACCAAAGACCAATTTCAAAACATTTAGGGGGAAACCAAGAATTAGTATTGGAGACCCTACTTCAACATAGGCAAAATTCTAATAGTAAAGAAAATAAAGTGAACTCCAAACTAGCTACATTTCAGAGTATATATTGCTGGTTGAAAATATGTGTGCCTTGTTACAGAGAAAACATGGCTGGATGAAAATTATATTGGCCATTTACTCTTGGTGAATATAGAATGAGATGACGAACCTTCATAGGCCTTCATTTTCTCATGTGAGGATTAAGCCTATAAAGGCAAGTGTGAGGAGTAAGACTATAAAGGCCCGTGTGAGGAGTAAGACTAGATGAATTCGTAGGCTGGTCTAGAATTACTCTACATGAATAAAGTAGTTTATTTAAAGTAAATTCCATCAGATATATTTCAGAATGTGCAGAGCAACCATAGCTATTGAACCGAGGTCCTAATTTGTTATGTTCAGAATGTATTGAGAATGGGGACATTATTACCGAGCAGCCATAACTATTGTATAATGTTAAAACTTGGACTTAAGGCTACATGTTTTCTAAGGCTACATATTTTCTAAGGCCATCAACATAAGAGCTAAATGAATAACAAAATAGATTAAAAACATATATTAAATAGGTTGGTTTTAGAGATAAAAAAAGGAATAAAGAAAGTTACTTAGAATTTTTTCAATGATTGATTGTCTAACATCAGCAAGTTAATGCACATTGATATCATATATTAAATGCTTAATACAATGTTTTTCAAAATCTTACATGAATTGAAAGTTTTGAATGTTTTCTTGTCTAGCATCGTCAAGCAGATAGATCCAAAATCATAGTGTATAATAGCCAAAGAAAATCATTACAAACCTAATGAACCAACTAATTTTACTACGGAACAATAACAAACTAATATAATGTATATAAATCTTAGTTACGAAAGCTATGAAAATAAGAATCCCATATGAAGAATATTAAGTGTGTATTGAATCAAATTGCTACGAAAGCTATTAAGAAAAATGGAGAGTTTTACCTGAGTCGAGAGAGATTTCTAAAGCGATCACATGAATGTGCACATGCAAATAGACATATCCGCGTTGTTTAATATATCCAGACATAATTATAACCTCCCAATCTAGAATGGAAGTAATGACTATCTATTTCATCGAACATGTTGAGACCATCCAATGTGTTATTTAATGAAGGGCTGGAATCTGGTAAGTATTTTAGTTAAATGCAACGTGACAAGAAAACATATTCACACGTGTCACTTTCGCAACATTTTAATAGAGGGACAGTGTAGAGGTTTACAATCTTTTTTGCGGAGGATACTCAAGAACTCAGTAAGTGCAAAAAATCAATTATCTTTTACATTTATGTGCATAACCTCTTATTGATTTTGATCAACATATTTGTAATGCGATAGTGAAGAAGATATTTTTGTACAATATTATATACATTAGAAAGGAATAAAACAAAATGTTCCTATAGATGGGATAAGCAAGTAAGGAGATGAGATATAATAAGCATATGAATTTTCCAATAAATGACCTCTAATCCTTTGTACTGTATAATTAGCTCGCACACTGCTCCGTGGTAACAAAGCCTTAACCCACTCTCTCTTATTTGAGAATAGAATCCTATGGTGTTCAGTAATGGTGTCTATACACTCTTGTAAAAGTAGGATCAAAGCCTACTATTATGGGGATGGTTGAAGAGGCAACCTTGCTGCAAATGACAACAACATCAGAATGAAAACCTGTGAAAAGATCTATACCTACACTGATATATAAAAGATGAATATAACAAAATACAGTAATGGTGAAGCAACATACAAAGGGAAGCATCAAAAGCTTAAAAAAGTGTAGAACGTAACTGATGAAGTAGTCCTTCTTCATCAAGATTATATATTGGCATCCATTCACTAGTCCTCCCACTTAGTGAAATAATATTAGTAATTCCCTTATTTGATAAATCACTTCTCCTACTTGATTGATTGTAATTGAGATACCAAGTTTAGTATCTACTTGCATAACCTACAGACATGGAATACTAGGAATAAATAGACATGAAAAGGTCTAGAATTTATAAAAAGAGAAAATATGTTGCACATGTCATAGATTTTTCTGTGATACGTTTTGTTGAGTTTCAAGACAATACTAGTTTGGTTATGGAGCATTTATGTCTAGACCATTCCTCTTGCCCAAAAAACATGCATATTAATATTTAAACTAAATTTTTGGGGTTACTGAAGCATGTTTTATGCCCATCTTAACCTTCAAATAGCTTATTCATCACTCATAAATCTTGAATATCTACTGTTGATACCAAATTTAGTCTGCTGACATGGCTCAATTGAGTGAAGACACATGGCAATCTATGTGGCAACAACAAACATTTTCGAGGAACTCACACGCTCCGAGGAACCATACTACAACGAGAAACACTGCTTCCCCCGAGGAACTCATACGCTCCGAGGAACAAGAACTCTCCGAGGAACTCTTGAGTATCGAGAAGCTTAGGCGGTCCGAGCAACTCAGGCGGTCCGAGCTGCACCTCGAACAAAGCATTAATAGCAGGATAAGCAACAGTTTGACTGTTCATTAAATGCTTATCATTCAGACGCATACGCTTAAGGGGCATTGAATGTATTACCCTTTCATATGTACATCATTTAATGTATTACCCTTTCACATTACAGCCTCAGGGCTATAAGTACATTGTACAATCCTCATTGTAAAGGGACCGAAATTTCTTGATTGAACTTGTAATCGAGAATTCCCAAACAATCATCAATAACATAAATAGTGGACATAGGCCATTCTTATAAGGCTGAACCACTTTAAAACTTCTGTGTCTCATTTATTTTATCTGTAATTAAATAATTAGATACGATCTAATTTTTTACATCAACAGATTGGAGCCGTGTGTGGGAAACGACAGGTAATATCTTTTTTCATCAAAAACAATTCATCACAAATGGCTGATATTACAAAATCCAGCAATCGAAACGCTGGAAGCCCTCCAAATCCATCTGCTCCCCCAAATATTCCAGATCTGGCTGGAATAATGACAAATCTGGCTCAGGGCTAGACCGCCATGCAAGAAACTATGCGACAACTCATACAAACCCTCCATGACGGTGCACCAACCCATTCAGGACTGCGAAGTATTCAAAGAAATACCCATTTACCTTCTTCACGTACTAGGCGTACTGATTCATATCGTAATAAGGAGTCTGAAGACTTTTCTTATCAACCTGGATGAACTTCATCAGTGCGAGCCACAGATACTGAACAACGTATCACTCTCTCTCCAGAAAGGACTAGTGTGCTAGAAAAATTAAGCAGAGTATCTCCTTTTGATCGATTAGTCCCTAGAAGGAGCAAAAGTCCTCCTAGAGCTGCATCGAGGAGTTTTCGACCACCATCAGATTTAAGGGAAGGATCTGCCCAGTCGCGACCAGCTCCTCGTCAAGATAGATCCCAGGAAGCCACCTCAACACGATCAGTTGCTCGAACCAACAGGCCCGAGGAAGGAAATGATGCATGGAAAGGCTCTATTCAAAGGCTGGAGGATAGATTAGGGGAAATGGTTAAATCCAAGAACCCTCTACAATGAACCTTTGTTGGAGGAACACCTTTTGTCCAGGCCATTGTAGATTTTCCAACACCATCAAAGTTTAAAGCACCTGTTGTGACCCCCAAATATGATGGAAAGACCAGCCCTGTCCTTCATATAGAACAATACCAAGCTGCAGCTGACATCTATGATGTTCCAGATGAGATGAGATGCAGGGCATTCTCGGGAACTCTTACCGGATCTGCTCAAATATGGTATAATAATCTTCCTTGGGGTAAGATCTCAACTTTTCTTCAACTGGACGAGTTATTCATTGGGAATTTCTGTTTTGGGTCAAAACCAGTTAAACGAGTATCACATTTGTTAAGTGTTAGATAAAAAGCTGGTGAAAGTACCAGTTATTATATAACTCGTTTTAATAACGAGAAACTCGAAGTCATTTATTATGGGGATAAGACAACGATTACCGCCTTGATGAGTGGACTACTTTCGAACAAGTTGTATTACACTTTGGCCAAAGATCCACCTAGAACCATGTCAGATCTGATGGGAAAAGCGGACAAGATTATGAATGCCGAGGAGGCTATGGCTGCGAAGAAGAACATGGATGCCAAAGACACCAAGGTAGAAGGTGATAAAGCTAAGAAGAAAGAGCATAAGAACAATGGTAATGACAAACATTCAAAAACTAGGTCGGTATGGGATGTAATGAAGAAATTCGATAATTATACTCCTTTGAAGAAGGACATCAACCATGTTCTAGAAGAAATCAAGAACAACGAGGAGTTAAATTGGCCAGAGAAAATGAAGGCAGACCCTGATCGGAGGAATAAAGAAAAATATTGCGAGTTTCATAAAGATCATGGTCATATGACCAAAAATTGCATAGCTCTTCACAATGAGATTGAAACACTCATCAGATAATTAAAATTGGCAAAGTATGTTGATCGTGGAAGCGAAAGAAGAAACAACGGCCGAGCAAGATAGAGGTCTAGATCTCCTCGTCGAGCAGAGGAGAACAAGAAAAGAAACCATGAAGTTGATCCAGAAGACGACCCCGATCTTCCCAAGAGACCAAGGCAGCCAGATCGAGAGGTATTTTCAATACGCTTTGGGTCATTTGAATGTAATGTTATTACAGGTGTAGATGCAGGAGGAGGAGACCTTACTGTAGAGAGAAGAGCTTACCTCTGTGAGGCTCAAGCTTGCTCGTACATTCAACGAATAAATCTAGCTGAGGAGGATCGCCCGAGAAAGGTGAACGAAGAGAAATTGGTCATTGGTTTCTCAAAGAATGACCTCGCAGGTGTTCTATATCCTCATGATGACCCATTGGTAATCAAAATGAGGATGAAGGAGGTTATGATTTCAAGAGTGCTGGTCGACAATGGTAGCTCGGCAGACATCATGTTCTACTCGTGCTTCGATAGTTTAAATCTAAATCTATCTCAACTGGAGCCTTATCATAGACCCCTCCTCGGTTTTGCTGGCGAGAAAGTATTTCCACTTGGGACGATCAAGTTGGATATATTCATTGGTACGTGGCCTGCTTGTGGAACAGAAATAATACGCTTCTTCGTGATGGATAAGAATGTTCAATCATCATATAATATCATCATGGGAAGAGTAGGATTGAAGAAATTCGAGGCTGTACCATCTACAGTGCATCAATGCCTAAAATTTCCAATAAATTTTGGAGTAGGAGTTGTGAAAGGTGATCAGAAAGTAGCTCGGGAATGCTATTATTCATCCGTCGAGTAAGAAGAACTGGAGGAATCAAGGAAAAAGACTACTACCTATCAAGTGGATGAAGGTGCAGAAATTAAAACATTGGATCCTAGAGATGAGTCTCAACTCGTGAAGGGTCAAGTGGTGGAAGCTACTGAAAACATCATTCTGGACGACGAGCACCCTGAGCGAACTACTCAAGTAGGTTCATCGTTGGAAGCCTCACTAAAACAGGAATTGATAACTTTCCTAAGAAGCAGAAAGCAAACTTTTGCGTGGAGTCATGAAGATATGCCTGGGATAGACCCAAATTTCTTATGTCACGAGCTCAATGTGAATAAGGAGATCAAGCCTGTGAAGCAGAGAAGAAGAGTATTCAGTCCCGAGAAGAATCAAGCTATACAGGAGGAAGTTGAGAAGCTCCAAAAGGCTTGTTTTATTGAAGATGTTAAATATCCTGACTGGTTAGCAAATGTGGTGATGGTAAAGAAGAAAAACAATAAATGGAGGATGTGTGTAGACTTCACCGACCTCAACAAAGCATGTCCAAAGGATCACTTTCCATTACCCCGAATTGATCAACTGGTGGATGCTACCTCGGGACACGAGCTACTAAGCTTCATGGATGCTTATTCTGGTTACAACCAGATCAAAATGAAACCTGAAGACAGGGAGAGTACTTATTTCATTACCCCTAGGGGAACTTATTGTTATAATGTTATGCCTTTTGGTTTGAAAAATGCAGTGCGACGTATCAGTGGCTGATGAACAAAGTCTTTGCTGAACAAATCAGTTGCAATATGGAAGTCTATGTTGACAATATGCTGACAAAGAGCAAGAAAGCTGCCGATCATCTAGTTGACTTAAACCAGACCTTTGATCAACTAGATAAATATCAAATGAAGTTGAACCCGACGAAGTGAACATTTGGAGTATGAGAAGGCATGTTCCTCAGATACATTATCAATCAGCGAGGCATTGAAGCTAACCCTGAAAAGATCAAAGCTCTGCTAGGGATGCGATCTCCAACGACGAAGAAAGCGGTGCAAAGTCTTACAGGGCGAGTAGCAGCACTCAATAGATTTGTATCACGAGCAACTGATCGATGTCTCCCATTTTTTAAGATGCTCCGAAAGACTTTTGAGTGGAATGATGAATGTGAGAAGGATTTTCAAGACTTGAAGAAATACTTGGGAGCACCTCCACTACTATCCAGGCCAGTGATGGGAGAAAAATTATACTTGTATCTGGCAGTGCCCGAGAATGCAGTCAGTTCGGCATTGATAAGGGTGGAGAATGGAGTACAAAAACCAATCTACTACACAAGTAAGGCTTTCCGAGGAGCAGAGATCAGATATCCAAGGATGGAAAAGTTAGCACTGGTGCTGATTGAGGCGAGTAGAAGAATGAAGCCATACTTCCAGTCTCATACCATAGTAGTATATAATGATATGCCATTGAGGCAAGCCCTTCATAAACCAGAAAAATCAGGGAGATTGATGAACTGGGCAATAGAGCTCGATGAATATGATATAATTTATGAACCCAGATCATCGCTTAAAGGGCAAGCTGTAGCAGATTTTATAGCAGAGTTCACCTATCCTGATACCCCCAAGGAGCAAAAGTTGCTCGCTGATCAACCTGTGGATGTTACAGGATCATCAAACACAAGCTCAAACCAACTTAGGTTGGTAAAAGGGTAAGTGGATGTTACAGGATCATCAAATTCGAGCTCAAACCAACTCAGGTTGGTAAAAGGGCAAGAAAAGATGATCGACGAATAGCAAGAAAGATCAGGAGATGGTGAAAGGAAGCAACAAATTTTCCACCGAGGAACTCTGTCAGATCAGAAATTTGAAGACGAGTTACCTATATGGAGTCTGTACGTGGATGGTTCATCTTGCACTACAGGATGTAGCGCGGGGATAGTTTTGAATAGTCCGGACGAGGTCGACATGGAATATGCCCTACGTTTCCAATTCAAAGCTTCGAATAATGAGGCTGAATATGAAGCCATGATTGCAGGTCTTAATTTGGCAAAAACCATGGGGCGGAACAAGTTATTATCTTTAGTGACTCGCAATTGATCGTAAACCAAATGATGGGAGTATATGCAGTCAGAGGAGAATTAATGATCAAATATCACGAAAAGGCAAAGGAGCTGGTGTCAGAATTTGCTGCTATTCAGCTGGTCAGAATACCATGAATGGAGAATGCGAGAGCAGATGCCCTAGCCCGATTAGCATCAGCTACTCGTACCGAGCTACAAAGAAGAATCCCAATTGAAGTTTTAGCTGGTCGAAGTATAGATGAAGATCTGACGACGAATTTTATTACCCTTGATTTAGGACCATCTTGGATGGATCCCATCAGGGCATATATTGAGAAAGGGGAATTACCAATTGACAAGCTCACAGATAAGAAGTTGAAGTTTAAAGCTGCTCGGTATGTATTAACTAACGGTATTCTGTATAGACGAGGAATTATGGCAGGTTTGCAAAGATGTGTAAATCCTTCCGAGGTGAAAGAATTGATTGAAGAGGTCCATGAAGGGTCTTGTGGAGCCTATGCAGCAGGTCAGACGCTTTTACAAAGGGTGATGACGCAGGGATACTACTGGCCTACGATGAGGGATGATTGTATAGCCTATGCCAAGAAATGTGACAAGTGCCAACATTTTTCCTCCATCTGAAGAACTCCACAAGCATTGTTGACACCCATAACTTCCCCTTGGCCATTTGCCATGTGGGGAATTGACTTGGTCGGGCCACTGCCAATGACCAGAGGAAGATTCAAATACCTCGTCGTCGCAGTGGATTATTTTACTAAATGGGTTAAAGCTGAGCCTCTCATTGATATGACGTACGACAAGGTGTACCAATTTGTTTGGAAGAACATCATTTGTCGATATGGTCTTCCTCATGCTTTCATCACAGACCATGGAAAACAATTTGATAACGAGGAGTCCGCTGCCTATTGTCATCAGTTAAACATTTTGAAGATCCACTCAGCACCAGGCCATCCTCAAAGCAATGGACAAACTGAAGTGACAAACAGAACGCTGCTAAATGGCTTGAAGAAAAGACTGAATGATGCGAAAGCAAATTGGATCAACGAGTTACAATCAATACTATGGGCTTACCGAACTACTCCCCGAGTAGTAACTAGAGAATCACCATATATGCTAGCATTTGGAAGTGAAGCTGTTATACCTGTCGAGTTGGGCCTCCCAACACACAGGGTTGTGACACCCCGCCTAATTAAATACCGGGCGATCACTCCTTTATTAAATTAAATCAAGGTAAACAGTTGGTTCATTCTCAGCATCACTGTCGATAAAAATAAATTTTCCAATTAAACACCCTAAATAATTAAGCTAAGTGTCAAAACCATTTTTATACATACTTTCCAAATTTTATTTAAAGAAAAATCATTTCTTTTATTAACAACATTCAATAAGTAAGAATCACACCACATTAAATTCTGCAACATAATCCAATTAATTTAATACATTCGTCAATCGAATGTCAACATACAAAATCTAAAGTCACACATCCAAACAGAATAAATCCCATAGTAACAATACTGGAAATAACTGAAATACAAATGTCCAATAACAATGGAATAATGGAAAGAGCTACACATGCTCAACTAGATGAAAGTACTAAGAGTGGATCCGAATGAACGAAGTCGTCTAACCAAGAGACCTGCAACTCCCACCTAAGCTGCAGCGCGTTCCTTCCAAAAGATCCTAAGCAAGACGCCCCTGTGGCTGGGCACCTGTAATACATACATATATATATACAAGAGAGAGAAAGAGAAAAAGAAACGGGTCAGAGCCCGATTGTGTGTTTGATTTAAAATACGTTTAGCAAGTATTTAAATTGATACAAGCCAATGCAAAAACATATTAGTGCGACACTCTCTTGAGAAGTTCTCACCTCTCTTCTAATGTGCACACCTATCGCACTAACCTTCCCAATGGTCTATCTCATCATATAACATGCTATCCTTTCCCAATGGATTAATTTATCTTATATTACTCGTAAGATTCAAAATTAACGATTTAATTATTTGAAGATACTATTCAATTAGTAACCAAAGTTCTCATTTTAACCTTATAAATCAATAAAGTTTTCCAATGTCATATTATACTTTCTCAACACAAGTATTTATAATTTGAGTTATCAACCACGTCCTACATATCACATCACAGTAGACAGTTCCAGATTTCAGAATTTCATATATATATATATTAACCACTCGTAAAATATATATATAAACCATAACAGCACCCCAAATAAAACTATGGTGAGGGCATACTCTACTATCCAAACCCCATATCACTCACATTAAGGGGAATACAAATTCGGAATCACTCTCGAATTGTATTAACACATACTCAAACAATATTGAGACGAAGTATAGATTCCAAGTCCCTTAGGACCGTCTGAACTATCACTGCGATAGCCTGTACCAAGGATATCTATACACAAACAAGATGAGGCGAAGAATATATTCCAAGTCTCTAAGAGGATGGCACATTCCTGCGTCTCTTAGGACCGTCTGAACTATCACATCACTAGCCTGTACCAAGGATATCTATCTTCTAGGGTACAAGTCAATATCCCCCATAAAGGTCCCATCGAGATAAGACTGTCCTAGCGCGGAAACCTCAGGGATAGCAAGTAGCGTGGGCATGATTTTCACACATAGATAGTATATGCATACACAATCATATAACTATACTAATATTACAATATCAATAATGGGTAAATTCTCAATTCCCATAATTACGTCATTTGCATTTATTTCTCATTATATAGTTATCACGTATAACCATTCACATCTTACTTTAATTTGAGGAACCTTCCCACTTACTACATAACGCTCATGGATTCTATCCTCCCAAGTATAAAATTCAGTAGGTATACACATTTGTCCCAAAGTAACTCTCTTACGTCTCTCTCTCTCTCTCTTTAAATTATAAATTTACCGACCCTTATGTAATTATCCCAAAATACAATCTTTGCCCGACATCGAGGGTCCCAAAATCTATTCACATGTCCTACTGGTCTCCCCTATCTCCCAAAACATTTCATTAAGGATGCCCAAGAATTTTCTCATAATAAATTGAATTTAACTCATATAATAAGGGAAATAGGAGTCTGCCTGGAGGGGTCGATCGATCGAGGTTTGGGGCTCGATCGATCGATCAAGCAGGTCTGCGAAAACTGAAATTCTGCAGTTACGAGTTTCATCTCCAAACACCAAAAATTTCCATCTTTTCTAATTCCAATTGACCCAGAATTGATACTACTAACCCTATATCATCATAATACGTATTTTCAACGTAAAGCATGTGGATTTCTGTGATTAAATCATGGATTAACAGCCCCAATTTCATACAAAAATCTCAAGAACCCTAAACTCTCTTAAACATGGTTCTAACAATTATTTCCAGAATTATCTTCTTATACACATCATAATTTCGGGGTTTAAATTCCTCTACATGGCAAGGGTTTCCAGAATTATCAATTAGACCAATACTACATGGATTTTTTTATCATAAATCGGGTTTTCCTCCATTAAAACTCATCTTAATTACTCCTAAACTAATATGAAAGATGCACCAACGAAAATAGCAAGATAAACACTTGCCTGGGATTTTCGACGTTCTGATTTGGCGTCGAATTCGGTATGGTTGTGTTCCCCGTCTCGTGATCTACGCGTTGGCGGTGGCGGCGGTGCAAACGGTTGAGTTTCGGGCCTTGAATTTTCCTTGAGAGCTCTCTCCTTCCTCTCCTATGGCCGTCACTTGTGGTTAGAGTTTCTAACCCTAGAAGGTAACCTAGGTATCTGATATAACTCCTCTAATTTTCGTGGGTTTAATTACCCAAAAATGTAAAATGACCAAAATGCCCTCCCGGGTTACTAATTAGGCCTAAAAACGCCCCGAGACCCAAACTAAACTCCCGAGTACACTTTTCTGACTATCTCGACCCTTCCGGACGCGTTGGCGCACTCAAAATGAACATCCAAAAAACTTATAAAATATTCACTTTTATTAATTCACATTTAGTCCCGACACGACACAGGCGCGTCCCTACTTAAATTTCCAAAATTGCCATTTTATTCACACGTGACAATATTATAAAAATAAATCTCATATATTACTATACTCATCCAGTAATATGCAGCAAATAAAAAATTTCCAATAATTACTAACTCTCGTCACGCTAGTAAATATTTAAAGCAATATTCCGGATTAAAATTAAATTAATTTATCTCAATTAAATTTTATAAATTCCATAATTTAAAAGCTATAAAAATACGGGGTATTACAAGGGTACTGAATTCAATTCCCCAGTCAGTGACTTAATGAGAAGATTGGATTTAGACATGCTCGAGGAAGTTAGAGAAGAAGCAGCCATTAGAAATGCTGCTTACCACCAGCGAACAACTTTGTTCTACAATAAGAGAGTGAAGAAGTGCGACCTGAAAGAAGGAGACTATGTGCTGAAGAAAGTAATTCAAAAGCACAATAAACTGGAGGCAAACTGACATGGACTATACCGAGTTACAGAAGTTGTTTGACCAGGAACTTACCGAATAGCAACTTTAGAAGGGGAGGAGTTTAAGAATGCATGGAACGCAGAGCACCTACGCAAGTATTATCAGTGATGAATAAAATGAAGATATTCTGCCGAATTCTCTCCTTTTATTGAAAGTTTTTCGGGGAATACTAGTGCTACACACTACTTGGCAAAACTCGGACTACTCAAATTTATTCTCGAAAACACCAACAAAGATTGGTCGAGAAATAAATGTATTCCTACGGGAAGTAAAACTTGTATTCCTCCGGGAAGTAAAGCTACTTGTATTCCTCCGGGAAGTAAAACTTGTATTCCTCCGGGAAGTAAAGCTACTTGTATTCCTCCGGGAAGTAACACTTGTATTCCTCCGGGAAGTAAAGCTACTTGTATTCCTCCGGGAAGTAAAACTTATTTTCCTCCGGGAAGTAAAGCTACTTGTATTCCTCCGGGAAGTAAAACTTGTATTCCTCCGGGAAGTAAAACTATGTGTTCCTCGGGAAGTAAAAGTATTCCTAAAAATGCCAACTTATGTTGGTTAGGAAGTAAATATATCTCGAAAATGCCAACTAAGGTTAGTCGGGAGCTACAATTATTCCAAAAAGTGCCAAAGTTGCTCGTAGAGGAAAAATCCACTAACTATGGCTGGTCGGGGATAAAAACCCACTAACTGTAGTTGGTCGAAAAGGAAAATTTACCGACCTTGGTTGGTCGGAAACATTTTATGAAAACGAGAAAGTGATCGAGCAGCATTTTTGATACTCGTAACTTTTTACTAAGTTGGTCGAGAAACAAAACATTATTTTTGCCAAATGATTACCACAAATTCAAACTAGTCGACAATAAGTTGATTGACAAACAACACAATATTATTATCTTTTTAACAGATACACATGCATAGATGTAAAGTGTTTTACAAGATAATAGCAATTAAGATTGCGAACAAAAATGAAAGTCTTTCATTAAAATAAAAAACAAATTACATTGAGAATGAAATGTATACTAACTATTACATCAAAATTCCTATTCTATTGGTTTCTTCCCCTCTGCTTTTGAAATAGGTTCCTCGCCAGCAGGAGGATCAGTTAAAGCAAGAGGAGAATTTATAAAGTTAAGATCTTTCAGCATCCTGATATTCATCACGGATGGTCAATCTAGGAGGTGCTCGGGACGAGATATCTCAACACTTGAATGGAGATTGTAGTCGCCGAGATATTTGGAAATTAAGCATTGAGGAATGTCCCGAGCAAGGATCCAACTCATATCCAGTTTGAATGGTGGCACGGGTAGGTCGAGCAACCCAGGATCGTGGTAGTCCCACAGGTAATGACCCTGTTCGAGTTGCAGCACACCTAAGGCATTCAGCCATCCCTGTTTGTAGCCCTCATTATTGGCATTCTGGATATGATCGTTCAAGTGGTAGAGAGCCTCGTTGTACCCAGCCATCCAGAACTCCCTGGGCTGTTTGTGGAATTGATATGTCAATCTTTCCAGCTGCTCATGGAGATTTTTGATAAAAAGTTCTTTATTCTCCAAGACTGACTTCTACGTAGAAAGCTGCTCTTCCAGGTCCCTGATTTTCTTAGACATTTCAGCCAATGCCTGGTTCTTCACCATCAGCTGGAAGGCCTGGTTTTCTAAGGCAGATTGAGTCCGTTGTTCCTCGATAGGAATCTGAGCAGCTCTTGCTCGTCCTCGAGGAGCTCTTGCTTATCCACAAGCAGAAGAAGAAAAAGGGCCAGACCTTTTCAAGGTTTCCAACTCATCCCTCAAGTTGGCGTTCTCGACCTCCAAGAATGAGAATCCCTCATCAGTCACTGGGATCAAGGCGTTTGAAGTGGAAGCTGCAGACTTCAACTGAGACAACTCTTTTTACAGGTTATTATTTTCTTGCTCTAATAGTTCAGTTATCTGTCTGCACTCCTCGACTTCAGCCCTCAAAGTTCTCTCCCTCACATCGTAGCCAGCAAAACGCTTCTTGTATCCCTTATTGGTAATGATTTGTTGATATTTCTTCTCATACCCCTCGTGCATGAGGGCAGTGGATTCCTTATATTGTTGATGAAGGTCTTCATGAGTGCCTTGGAGATCCTCAATCATGTCATAATAAGCTACATTATTGGACACCGCACGATCAAGCAGACACTTCAAATATTGGTAAGCTTCAACTGCCTGTTCCGAAGCATCTTGGCCGAGGATGTCGACAATTTGTGCTGCACTCAGATCTGTGTGACCAGCCTTAAAATATTCATTGCATTGCCGCAATAGATTCGTATAATGAGAAGACAGTAATTCCATCCTGTCCAGAAACTAGTAAAGGAAGAAAAAGCAGTAATCAATAATCAAAACAGAGCATGAAGAGGAAACAACAGTATGCAAAAACAAAAGTTCAAGTTTTATTATATCACAAGGTTCAGAGTTACATGGTTCAGGATTACATTTGTCAAAGAAAAATAAAATAGATAGAAGTCCTAATAACTCTACACCTTTTCCTTGTCTCCCAAAACTTTCTCGGGAGGCTGGGACGAGGAGGTAGGTTGCTCGAATGGAGAAGATAGTAGCTGGGGAAGTGCTGGAGGTTGCTCGGAGGAAGTAGCGAGCTACTGAAGTTCCTCGTTAGCAGGCTGGATGGCTGGGGGATGATCTCCCATCACCATGGAAGACTCTTCGGAGGCAGCTTCGTCCTCTTCTTCGTCTTCAGGAGTCAGAGGGGGACTAGGGATGTGTCGCTGAAAGAGTTCGGAGTTTTCATCAACCTTCATCTCCTGTAGAGCAGCGACCCACCCATCTCTAAAGTATTTAAGGCTATCATATTCTACTTGAGACATCATGGTAGCCAAGCCTTTGTTCCACCCCTTGTCCTAGTCGGCGCTAAAAAGACTTCTTCACAGCCATTTTCCTCTTTAACTTCTCTGAGGAAAGCTTCTCGGACAGAACATTTTCAGCAGTCTTCAGTTTATCCTCAACTTCTTCCTTCTGGCGACTTACTTCGCGAAGTTGGATTAATTCTTCCTCAGCAACCTTGAGTTTATTCTCAAACTCTCCAGCATTCTTGAGCTTCCTCTCAAGCTCTTTATTCTTCTCCTCCAGACTATTTAATTTTTTCTCCAACTCCTTGGAGACTTCAACAACTTGAGCCTTATCCTGTTTGGTTGAAGCAAGTTTCTTCTCCCAGGCAGCCTTATCATCAGCATATTTTTGGCGAGAATCTTTCAGAGACTGCCCCAAGCCCATAAAAGCTTCTTCTACACCAGACGAGGAGCTTGAAGCTTTAATAGCTTCATCTTTCTTCAAAATTGTGTTAAAACAACTCACCAACTGTGAAAAGAAAATGAAAGCAAGTCAGAGACATATATAACAAAGGAAAGATGAAAGGTTCAAAATAATAAGACATACAGAAGCAATATGGCGAGCAGCCAATGTGGTAACCATATCCCGAGAAAGGTTCTCTTCAATACCTTGGATCTCAGGAATGATCCAAGTCTTCACCGAGCTCATGGCAGAGCTCGGGGGAACAAAAGTTGGAACACCAATTCCAATAATTGGGGGCTGAGTGATGGTTTCAGCCAAATTGACCGAGGAGATTTTCTTCAGCTTCCTCGAGGGAACAGGGATAGATTCAACCAAAGAGGAACTCTTGGTCGGTGATATGACAATCACCTCGCCTGGAGCAGCAGCCTTACTCGGGGCCACTGGGGGCTTCTCTACAACCTTCATTGGAGCAGCCGATGAAGGTGCATCAACTTTCTTTGTCCCTTCTGGGACGTCAATCTTACTTCTTTTTGCCTCTCCAGCAGTAGAGGCAGGTTTCTCGAAGAGAGTGGTAGGTCTTTTTTTCTTCATCCTTTCACTCAAAGGAACGTGTGACTCGGGCGAAGAATTGATAGAAGCTGGTACTGGCTCTGCGTCGCTTATCACCGGACGAGAAGTGAAAGAAGTGGTGTAGCTCTTGTACTGCAGCAGATATGAAGCTGACCTAATGTGCTCGTCGGCAACAGATTGATGCAAACTCCAGATAAGTTTTAAGTGCCTTATATTAACGTCTGCCTCTTTTGGACACTTTCTTTTACTGTCAACTGCAAATAAATAAACATTAAAATATCAGTGGTACATTTTGTCAAACATAGAGGAAGCATGATTTCAAAATAAATAAAATGAAATAAAAATAACCTATCCCATTGCCATAGGGGGGGCATCTGGGACCCTGATAAACTTCATCTCCAGATAAAGGAGCATGTTGCCAATTTTTTATAACAATCCCGTGCTCAAAATAGTCCCTATTGGCATTCGGGAGATTGACCACTAAGGCCCTATTTAAAAATCTAGTTTTTAAATAAAAGGTGTTATCACCAACTGCCCATCTATAACAAAATATGATTTTTGGAATTCCTATACGAGTTCCATGGATTTGATTTAATCTATGAACCCCATTAACTATTCTCCATGTATTGGGGGCTATTCTTGCAGGAACAACGTCAAAGTATTGACAGAATTCCAGACATAAGGGATTGGGTGGAAAAGAGAATCCACACTCACCAACAAAGAGACTGGGGAACCAATGTCCCTCAGCCAAACGGAAATAGTCACAAAGCCCAGAAAGCTCTTCCAAAATAACCTAGGAGGGACTAGAAAAATCAGAGCGAAACTTATCAAGAGATTCAACAGGGTAAACCATGATGAATAAAGGAAATGAAGAAGAAGGAAGAAGATCTGACAGAAAAAGAGTGGATCTGTTGACAACGAACGATGAAAAGGATGAACACACAAGAGAGTAAGACAATGGAAAATTCAAAGATACAAATTTGAAAAAGTAGAAGACGATGGGATTATCTGTGACGCTTAAATACTCTGCCTTGGGAAAAGGAAAAAGTAATGATTACAAAAAGAGACCATTACGTTACCGAAGACTAAAAAGACAAAAAGGGCGCGGGAATCAAAGCGGTTATAAAAAATTCAAAAAAGCCTGATTCTACGAATTTGGAAGGAGAAATAAATACAAAAGACTCCTAAATTTCAGGATGACCATTTAAAACTGCCATATTCCGAGAAAGAATGTTCCACACTCCTTAAATTTTGAACTATGAAACATTTAGTCTGCTGACAGGGGCTTATGTTGATACCAAATTTAGTCTGCTGACATGGCCTAATAAAGTGAAGACACGTGGCAACAACAAACACTTCCGAGGAACTCATGCGCTCCGAGGAACCATGCTACAACGAGGAACACTGCTTCCCCGACCAACTCATACGCTCCAAGGAACAAGAACTCTCCGAGGAACTCTTGAGTACCGAGAAGCTTAGGCGGTCCGAGCAACTCAGGCGGTCCGAGTTGCACCTCGAACAAAGCATTAATAGCAGGATAACCAATAGTTTGACTGTTCATTAAATGCTTATCATTCAGACGCATATGCTTAAGGGGCATTGAATGTATCTAATTTTTTACATCAACATCTACATTAGATGGTGTAAAATTGTAAAATTTCTGAAAGCCTTATCATTGAACCAAATCGGTATGTAATCGAGATGTCAACGCCATATGGAGCAGAATAAACTAAGCAATATATTGGCAGGCACAACTTTTAATGGTGAGATGCAAAAACCTAATTATCAAATAAATGCATACATTTAGGAAACCAAGGATATAAAAGAGAACCAAGATGAAAGTGTCTTACTATTCTCTGTTTCAATAACAAGTAAATTAAGAATTATTAGGACCACTAAGTAGGAAAATTGACTGAAATAAAGATAAGACGTAGAGGACAATCTAAACTAACTTAGGACAAAATCATAAAAAGATATATTACAGAATAACTATATTAGATTCAGAAAGACCACTGCTTATAGAAGAGAATTCATGTGGTTATTCCCATTCGATGTGATAAAATGAAGAAAATGTTACTTATAAGATAAGAAATAATAGGAACAAGTCAACATGAAGTATGAGGCACCTAAACATGCATAAAACATTCCATTTATTTTATGAAACTTAGATACCAAAATATTATACTACTTAAAATTTACTCTTATTGGATAGACACATCGTATAAAGTCTCTACATACTACCATTGTTTTCTTTTGAGCCCCAATATAGTGAAGCACCATGATATAAATAGTCCACACAAATGCTTCTTCCAAAATGATTAGGACCATTGTTGTTAAAGGCACACCTAGGCTATAAGATCACCAAGGCGCGATATTGGAAGTTTCAAATTCACTATTTTTTAAAGGTTAAAGAGCTCTTCATTTTTTTAAAACTGCACTTAACTTTTAAAAACTGTTGTTTTAAACTACCTCGACTCACACGACACTAAATTGCTTATTTGACATTTACACCTGAGCTCCATGAAGTTTTAGCATCCTAAATTTTAATTTCTTATTTGAGATTTACACCAACTTATATATTAAAACTACCAGCTAGAAATATGATTTGTCAGCAGAGAGGTTACGTTTATACTTGATGAATATTTCCTAAAAGAGATTAAACACTAGTGAATAATTATAATCTCATCTTCCACGATTTTGAAGAAGCAAAAGGAGCCCCAATTTTAAAATCTTACCACAAAAAGGAATTTCCTTTTAGATGCGGAAGCGAGATGGTTCAATTAAACAAATTAAATAAATTTAATTTCTTTTCAAATTAAAATAAAACAAGTTCAAAGTGAAATTAAATTAATCAACAAATGAATTTTTCACTTTAACATAGTAATACAACTAAAGTCCTAAAAAATTTCCTAAAACATATTTTCAATATAACCAAATTAGGCCAAACCAATTTTAACAAATTAAGTGATGACTTGAATTACATTAACATTTACCCAAATTGAATTTGCACCAAATTAAACAAGTAGTGATTTAAACCAATTTTATCTTTTTAGCTAAGCATGCGTTCTAGGTGATTTTGCAAAAGATAAAATAAACAACTAACCACTACGCCACGATGTACGAGAAAAAACCCACAACTGAAAAAAACCTCGGACGGCCCTAGCCACAAATTCACTAAGTATGGTTTTACAAGTACAAGACACGAAAGACTTACAACACTCGACTTGACTCCGTCCAAGACCCTACGCTTCTTCTTGTACACAGCTCTGCCTAGCGAATAAACACGGAGCTCCACCGCGATCTTGGAATCCACCGATCGGACTTTTTCTGGTCATCGCCACCCGAACAAGGAGCCTATTATCCAAGTGGATATGTCATAGAAAACAAGCTTCTTCTATTATGGGATGTAGAAGCAAAACCCAAACTCTCTTTTATAGTAGAGATGAATCCGATGCCAAACAAATTCTCCAAGAAAAATGTATATATATAGATAGAAACTTGAATTAACACAAAAAATTTGGTGTAAACTTGGTTTTGCTCTTTGAATATGTCAATTTGGATAACAAACACCAATGGAAATTTTTATGAAAGAATTAAGCTCTCAAAGAGTCTCTAGGAGATGGAAAAAGTTCTTAGAAAAATTCTAGTCCCGAAGTCATTAAATTATGCGAAAGAGAAGTGGGACAAAGTACTGGGAAAGTGCCAAAAACTGTTCCCATCGAAATCTCGTTCGAAAGACATTTCGTTCGAACGACCTATCTAACGAGGTTTCAGTGGCAAGTCGTTAGCAAACCTCGTTCGAACGAAATTATCGTTTGAACGAAAAACTCGTTCGAACGATAATTTTGAACGAAAAAACTGAAAGCTTAAAAATTCCATTTTTAGCCCAGAAACTTTATTTTAATGTTTTAAATAAACCTTCTGAAAATAAACCTTAGTTTAAAATAAAAGTAAACCCAATATAAAATTATTCCAAGTCTCCCTATATTTATATAGAAATGCATTCATACCTTTTGGAGACTATGGAATATGTTGTTGATGACGTAGAAACATGACACTTGAAACTCGGCAATGATGAAGCTTTATAAGTCTTAGCCTCTACGTCTTCAACTCTTGCATGTCATAGGCATGGAGGATACTTACTCACTACTATCCTAAGGCACAAAATTTTTGTCTGGAATTGAGCCAACACTACATTAAGACTCAATTGGAAATTTGTGTCCTTACAAATCTCCCCCTTTGCCTATTCCGGGACAAAAACTAAAGAAAAATCCTAAAGGGCCGTCAAGCTCACTAGACTCAAAAACATCCCACCAAAAATAAAGAGTACAATGATTGACTCGAATACCACTTTAGAATTAAACACTTTGCCACTTTAATGCCGCTTTACAATACTTGCACACTTAAGCAACACATTAAACGCATAGGGAATGTTAAAATATTAAATGCATTTTAATGACTCCCCCTTAATTAATTCTCCCCCTTTATCAAATGATCTACTTAGAAAGACGTCTCCCGCTAAGTTAAATATCCCAAACTAAGATACGAT
Organism: Sambucus nigra; assembly: GCA_949130495.1. NCBI lineage: Eukaryota > Viridiplantae > Streptophyta > Magnoliopsida > Dipsacales > Adoxaceae > Sambucus > Sambucus nigra. The sequence continues at coordinate 273,822,034 of OX422215.1, read as the reverse complement.
TACAATAAGATTGGATACCATTTCTCCCCATCATTCTCCCCCTTTTTGTTCGGAATAGACAAAGGCTAAAGAATAAAAAAATAACTTATCTCCCATAATTAAAGCATATACACCCCCTAAACTAAACAAGGGATAAATAAAATGGGATAACAAGCTAAACATTCAATAGTGCATAAAGTGATGAGAACATTAAAGCATGTGGGCAGCTAAAATTCAACTAATCCACATAAAGATATGAATATCAACTATGACGCGATAACAAAAGATATCAATTGATTGTAGTAATCTAAGCATGTGATATCGAAACAAAATTCGTAACAAGATAGATACTAAAAATGAATTCAAAGCATAAATGAACTTGCTAAACATGGCAAAGACTCAAAAACAAACAAAATATCATATATATGTATATTCAATAGATTCAAACTAAGCATAAGTACACACATATAGATATAAACACCAAAATGACACAAAACTAAATAACATAAGTTTTTCACACTTTTATAGCATAAATGTGTCATATGAAAACGGAAGTGAAGGGGTGTGAATAAGATACTAATGAATTAAAACCCACTCACTTAAACGTGTTCACGTAGTTCGCATTTGATTGCAAAACTTTATCAACTAGAAATTAGGCTTTATGTGACAGGATAAAGTGAACTAATGAACAAACAAACACAATGCATACACGCCTAACATGTTGATGATTCTACAAACCAATAGAGTCATGACATTGAAAGCGCAACTAGGATAAACGGACATTGTGCAAACCGTTGATATATCATCCAAACTCCCTCAATAAGCATAATATATTATTCTTTTAAATGAATAAATCAACTAAACAAATTAGGCCTTGAAAAAATATTTTTCTTTTTAATGCCAACTTTTATTTTTATTCCTTTGGACCACGTATTTCTTTTAGGTCCAATTCAAACGGTGGCTTACTCGCAAAGGATAATATTTTTCCTCTCGGAGACCTTCCCCGTGCACATTTATACATATTATGTTTTATATCTCACAAACTCACGTGCAACGGATTTTGACATGCACTAGTCCTTCTAGGTCATAGTATGTATGACTATATTGGTAGGAGAACACCTCACGAAGCTCAAATATAACATGTGAAGTTAAGGTTCAAAAAGATCGTGCATTTGTGTAAAGGCATATAAAAGTGAATCCATTAAGCAAGTCAAACTTAAGCTACTCCATATAAGCACGATAAAGATCATTTAAGGATTAACATTCTAACCAAAAGTTCTAGTCACATGGAAGCGAAATGAGGATTCAAACACAAACATATGCCATAAAATGTGTGTAAAATCAAAATACACACAAAATAAAATCTTTTTGTGTTTTTCAAATTTTTAACCACAAATAAAAATATTTACTCAAAAGACAAACAAAAATCATTTGTATTTTCAATTAAGCCTAGATAACTAAAAGGTAAAACAAAAATGATAAACAAAAATCTTTTTGTATTTTATATTTAATGCAAATCAAAAGAAATATAATACAAAAGATAAACAAGTCATGATTTCAAGTATGAGATAAGAAATAAAGCAATGACTAGAAAATGACTAAACATGCATACACCTAGCAATGATATATAATATGAAGCACAAAAATCTAGAGTATGAAAACAAAACTAACACATTCAACCTTTAAATGTAGCAAGGGAGGTTTCATGTGAAAGCAAATGGAAATCAACAAATCTAATATCTAGCGCGTCTAAAAATGATTTCCTAACCCATATAGATGTATATTTAAAATGATGGTATTTGGGAACTAATGAAATGCTAGACATAGACTTCCTAGGACTTCTTTTAAGATCAAAACAAAATGACCTAAGGTGACATTTTCTACCACAATGCAAGCATGTGTAAACACGAGGAATGTTACCTAAGATGTGACCTTTTCTAAAGTTCTTGGATAAAGTTGACCCTCTAAAACAAATAATGGCCTTAGATTTAGCAACGAAAGTATTTGAACAAGATGAGCTAGAACCATTACAACTACTACTCAAGTTAAGTAAATCATTTTTTATTTTTAAAATTTTGGACTCAAGTAATAAATTAGACTCCTCAAATTTACAGGACTCCTTCTTTAAATTTTCTATAACTCCTAGAAGGTTCTCACGCTCCCCCTCAGTGTGAGCAAACTTGTCCCTAAGAGTCTTTTCTCGACAATAACTCTCTTTCTTAGACATTTCTAGAATATTAAAATAGTAATTTATGTCCATGAGCTTTTCACGAAAAATATCTTTTTGAGGAAGTGAGGTTTGCAAAACATAAATTTTCATTTTCAAGAAACTTAATTCTTTTTGCAAATCTCACATTTAATTCTCTTAAATTTTCATTACACTTATTAAGCCCAATAAATTCCTCTCGAATAGAAAAAACTTCATTATCATTAGAAATGGACAAATTATCATTAAGAAATCCCATCGAGAGATACCAAACAAAAATGAGAGTGAGTAAAAAATGAACCACCTAAAAATACAAGGAGCACAAAAAAAAATATAGAAGCCGAAAAACAGATCTTTGACGCGATAAATTAGCGCTCCGGCTCTAATACCAATTTGAAGAAGCAATAGGAGCCCAAATTTTAAAATCTTACCACAAAAAGTAATTTTCTTTTAGATGAGGAAGCGAGATGGTTCAATTAAACAAATTAACTAAATTTGTTTTCTTTTCAAATTAAAATAAAACAAGTTCAAAGTGAAATTAAATTAATCAACAAATGAATTTTTTACTTTAACATAGTAACACAACTCAAGTCCTAGAAATTTGCTAAAATATATTTTCAACATAAACAAATTAGTCCAAACCAAATTTAACAAATTAAGTGATGACTTGAATTACATTAACATTTACCTAAATTGAATTTGCACCAAATTAAATAAGTAGTGATTTAAACCAATTTTATCTTTTTACCTAAGCATCTATTCTAGGTGATTTTGTAAAAGATAAAAAAAACAACTAACCACTACGCCGCGATGTACGAGGAAAAACCCACAACGGGAAAAAACCTCGGATGGACCTAGCCACAAATTCACTAAGTATGGTTTTACAAGTAAAAGACTCAAAAGACTTACAACACTCGACTTGACTCCGTCCAAGCCCCGAAGCTTCTTCTTGTACACACCTCTGCCTAGCGAATAACCATGGAGCTCCACCGCGATATCGAAATCCACCGATCAGACTTTTTCTGGTCACCGCCACCTGAACAAGGGGCCTTTCTCCAAGTGGGTATGTCACAACAAACAAGCTTCTTCTTTTATGGGATGTTGAAGCAAAACCCAAACTATATTTTATGGTAGAGATGAATCCGGTGCCAAATAAATTCTTTAAGAAAAGTGTATATATATATAGATAGAAACTTGGATTAACACAAAAAATTGAGTGTAAACTTGGTTTTGTTCTTTGAATATGTCAATCTGGATAACAAACACCAAGGGAACTTTTTATGAAAGAATTAAGCTCTCAAACACTCTCTAAGAGATGGAAAAAGTTCTTAGAAAAATTCTAGTCCCGAAGTCATTAAATTCTACGAAAGAGAAGTGGGACAAAGTAGTGGGAAAGTGCCAAAAACTGTCAAAAAATGTTACCGCCGAAATCTCGTTCGAACGACATTTTGTTCGAATGAACTATCTAACGAGGTTCCAGTGGCAAGGCGTTGGCAAACCTCATTCGAACGAAATTCTCGTTTGAACGAAAAACTCGTTCGAACGACAATTTCGAACGAAAAACCAGAAAGCTTAAAATTTCCATTTTTAGCCCAGAAACTTTATTTTAATGTTTTAAATAAACCTTCTGAAAATAAACCTTAGTTTAAAATAAGAGTACACCCAATATAAAATTATTCCATGTCTCCCTATATTTATATAGAAATGCATTCATATCTTTTGGAGACTATGGAATATGTTGTTGAGGACGTAGAAACATGACACTTGAAACTCGGCAATGATGAAGCTTTATAAGTCTTGGCCGCTACGTCTTCAACTCTTGCATGTCATCGGCTTGGAGGATACTTACTCACTACTATCCTATGACATAATGTTTTTTTCCGGAATTGATCCAACACTACATTAAGACTCAATTGGAAATTTGTGTCCTTACAGGTTTCAATGTGATTTTAAGAGGATATTTACTTATTTGCACAGACACCTGCAAAAATGAAACAATGGGGAATTTTAAATAGCATGCTCCTTTCATATCTCAACCAGTTAAGGAAGTAATCTATGTATCATTGAAACTGTTGTTTAACCCCCTTACTTACATGTATTGAACATATAGCCAATGAGTTAGTTGAAAATATAACTATGTTATAGTCAATTGATAGAAACCTTGCGATATAAACACAAAAGTCTCTACTATACTCTTATTAATATTGAATGAATACGAGGGGTGAAAGACCGAATTTATACTAAAAGTTGACATAAATACCAACTCCTAAAAGATAAAATTAATCCAAGAAATAAGAAGATTTGAGATAGAGGAGCCCGGCCCTCTCTCTATAACCCTCCCACCTCAGCCCCCAACACACACACACACACACACACACAGATATGGATAACTCGCCATATAAGGGAGGTATATAGAGATGAAGCCAACCACGATTAATATATCTAAGTATGACCTCGTCCTTACCTGGGGCCCACTCGACCATGGTCGACCTTACAAACCATCATGACCGACATTATGGCCCCTCCTGTAGTAGCTTTATACCAATAGTATTGGCTTTGTCCAGTCTCCTAGGTCGAGACCCATCAACGGGACCATTAGACCTTCATAAGTCTTGTCTCATCCGATCACCCTAGAGAATAGAGACCCATCAACGGGACCAACAAACCTTCACAAGTCTTGTCTCGTCCTGGTACCCTAAAAATTTGAGACCGCACTTAGAATGTTTCTCATCAGTTTCATAAACAAAATATTAGAGGTGTCATCGACCTTCTAAGACAATATAAAACCATATGTGACTTAGGTTTCTAGCGTGACCAATCCACGTGGACAGGCAGTTATAACAAGATCACAGGAGCAAGTGAGGGGAATATTTGCATCATCATTACATGCTGTGCTCAGGATAGGAGTCTACTCCTCATTGGATGCTTCATCAAGAACATGCTCCATGAATGCTTGGGGGTGCATTGTTCGCCCTAATTACTGTTCATATTCATCTTCTTCCCCAAAAGAAAGGATCCAAAAATTATAAAACCAAAGCTAAAATCTATCTCACTTGTAGTAGAGAGAGAAAGCTTGAGAGTTGTATATTTCAAGACATTAGAGCCTATTTTCTAGTGAAAACCACACTCATATGCAAGTGGAGTAGGATGGTATAGCTAAACCACATAAATTTTGGTGTTATTCCTCATCTCCTCATCTCTTTCTAATATTTACATTGCTGTGTTATGCTTCAGCTTGAGCTACTTATATAAATTTAAATGATGACTTCATATCATCATCATTTTGGTATCGTCTGTGAGAATGAAGGTTCTTCATATTTTTCCTCTTTATTTTCATCTTATTTCTCACCTGGTTCTCTGGTGGTAATACACTTCCACACTTGGTTGGATCTGTATCATAATTAAAAGATCTGTTATTGGGTTGTTTAAGTTTTTTTTTTTAGATCACTTAGCTCATCTAGCTTAGTCGTTTGTTCTGTTCATTCATCGAAGAGAATGGACTCTAATTTGCCTCATGGAGCTACCCCATATCTATCAAGGCACCTACTCAGTCAGAAATGGATGAGGTGGTGGCGACACTGCGCTCACTAGTAGGCATCCAATAGAAAGTGCAAGAATAACTTGCTTCCTTTAGACAAACTATGATGACAAGACCTACCAGAACTGTAGCAGAGATGATAACTCCAACTGTCAAGGAGGTGGCTCCAACGATAGGTGGACTACTCCCAGGCCCACACAAAGAAGTGCCACAACTATAGAGATGCAGATATGTGGCTGACCCTAGGCGATCATGCCTAGAAAGGCAAGGTCAGGAAAACCCATATGACCAATGTTGTGATAAGGAAGAATACTGGGTGCCCTATGAGATTTCTGGAAACACAATGCGCCCAGTCCCAGCTAGCACAAGAAATAGTGGTAGGCTGAGCCAAGTTGTCCAACCCTGGGCTTCAGCATTTGATAGGTTGAGCAGAGGGTCAAATTTTGACCGACTCGGCCTAGTCGGTGACCTACGAGACCAACTCTCCAGATCATGCAATATTATGGCCTCTAGGGGGAATGTAGGTTATGCAGGTCATCGGCCACAACAAGTCCAAGAGGGAGAACACAGGGAAGTCAATAGCCATTACATGACAGTTGGACGAGAGCCTGTGCAACGTCCAGCTAACAGAGAGGAGCTAGGGATACTTCTATGGTAGTCGAAGGAGATAATGAAATAATATTAGAGAAACCATGGAATAGTTCCATCCAATGGCTATAGGACAAAATCGACAACCTCTTGAAAAGACGAGACCCCATTCAAAAGGGAAACTACACCACAACAGTCAACTTGTCAAGGTTTAAAACCATGACAATTCAAACTTGTCAAGGTCTATGGTGACAAGTCTAGGGGTGACAACTCCCTTTATCTCGGACTTATCACGGTCAAATACCATTTTCATTAGACTTATCACGGTCCAGTCACGGTGTTTGACATTGACAAGTTTTGTCACAATCAAAGATCGTGACATGCCTATGACAAAACCTAAAAGAATTGGCACGGTCTTTGACCATGACAATTCTGGGAAGAATTTTAAAAAACACTGCGGGGAATTATGGTCAGTACCACTACCCAACAGTATATTTCTACCTGTTATAGAAAAATTATACATGTCCAAATAGCATATATCCAAATAAAATGGAAATAATGTACCAAATCATGGCGTATAGAATCCATATCCATATAAAAAAAATACAAATATCCATATCCAAATCAACAATTAAAATTCAAATACAAATATCCAATATCCAAATAAAAAATATTGAAATAATGTCATGGCACAGGGTCTTGAAAAGGTTGGAGTAGGAAGGAAGGACATGCGATATGTACATTTAGCACCCTATCAATTCGCTGAACGCCGCATTGTTCGTGCAACCACATAGGTGAGTTGTCCTTTCCGATCACAACATGCATGACGAGTACCCTTGCCTCAATTTCTTGGAGGGTACGTCCATAAACCAGCATACCCTGGAGGAAGGACGTGTCCCTCAACACCCTCGCTATCCACTCCCCATAATATTTATCGAGTAAAAACATGCTCTGCCAACCAATTGTTGACATAGGCCGCGCGATGGGAGACAAGATGGGAAATGGATCATATGGCGGCGAGTCCATGCATATAGACGATGAAGCAGTGATGTACTCGTCTACCTCTACCTCTACCTCTACCTCTACCTCCTTCTCCTTCTCCTTACCATTATCCTTCTCCTCCCCTTTCCTGAACTGACGCTTAATAGCTTATCATCATGGGTGTCCACCTTATGTGCCAACCCAATGTTGCGCGTCTCCATTTTGATGATCCTTAACTTCCCCACCCTTGAGCTCACCCCTAGTCCTCCCCTTTCAATCCCTCCTGAGCACTTGGCTGAGTGCGTTCATAGCCAAATATGCTTTGTCGGTATCAAACTATGACTCATGCACTTCCCGAAGCATTGCCTGAAATGACAAAAAGTACACGATTAGTTAATTAAGTAAATAAAAAAATTATAAATATAATTAAAAAATTAAACTTTTATAACTTACAATCGTGACTGCGATGCTCGGGGCCACCTCTTGTCCTTTCCCTTCTTCGTCTGAATTGACACATAGGCATCGAGCCTATGTGGCCTACGCCCAAGGCCACTTCCCGTCTCCTAAAATAAAATAATGCAGAATTAGTAAGTAATGCAAAATAATTCTAAATTAGAATAACATAAAACTAAAATTAAAGAAAAATAAAAACTTACCATCCTGTGCTCCACCTCGGCGTAAGATGTCCACCTAAAGTAGTGCACGCCTAATGTTTTCTCCCGGTTCTCCCTCCCCGATTGGTGAGGTTCCAATTGTCTCTCATCGATCTCATTGTCGACAAACTTTTTCCACCGTGCCAATGAGATTGGCTCTTTCAGGGGGATGATGTCACGTACACTCGGAATGAACTCCCGGGTCTTATGAAAGTACCATGCCCGCATATTTTTACGTCTAATAATGATCCCTCAATTGTTTGAACGCGGAGTCACGGACATGTGGGGGTAGTTCGAATTGTTCTTGTCGAACAAATACAAACCAAAAAGAAAGTAAGTGTTAGTTTTTTATAAATATAAATATAAATATAAATATAAATATAAATATAAATATAAATATAAATATAAATATAAATATAAATATAAATATAAATATAAATATAAATATAAATATAAATATAAATATAAATATAAATATAAATATAAATATAAATATAAATATAAATACACTACCTGTAGTGCCCCCCAGATGCTAATCTTGTGGTCATTAAGAATGGCCCTCCAATCAGTGTACCCCGGGACCACGATCGCCTTCAGCAAGTCTAGCGATCTAGTAAAAAATGTCGTCTTATTCTCAATGACAGACCCTAATTTGCCCCATTTGGGGGGCCTACTTGCTGAGGATCCCTCGTCACCTCTGCTACCACGCTGGAATGAAGACATTTTCTGCAAAAATTATTATTATTACTACAAACATGAATATGGAGTTTGAATTAATGCTCAAATCCGATAATAACAATACATACGATATCAATTTCAATTTATACCGATTTTGGGTCATGGACTTTGAATTAATGCTTAAATTGATTAAAATCCTAATAAACATAATCAATAACCATAAAACCAATTTTGATTCAAATACAATAATAATAAAGCACTAGAATAATACACCCACTGGTTATTACAAACATAAAAATAATCAAGTATAAATGTATAAAAATCATTAAATTGTCGTTCCATAATAATAAAGCACTAGAATAATACAACCATTGGTCATTACAAATAAGTGAAAATCAAAAAATTGTTTCAAATTCGGGTTATCATAAAAAATGGATTGATATTCGGTAGGAGCAGCCAAGTCATCCACACAACTATTTAGACGCTTTGGTGCATGTGGGACGATTAACCACAACTCATTGTTGATATACTCTAAGTAAAACACTTGCTTGACCTTTTGAAAAGAACAAAAAAACAGATCACCGCTCACGTGTTCGTTACTCTTGAACTCGGACAAGCCAGCCATGATTAAATTGGTGCCAAAATCAACTTTACAAGCATTTTTATCCTCAACTCTTACCCAATCACAGTAAAATACAACCTCTTTGAAGCTTGCATAGTCCAATTCAAATATATTTTGAATTACACCATAGTAAGTCATTTCATCTTCAACGAAGTTTTTATCTTTTGCGCTCGCTCGAAAGATAGTAAGAGCCTTATATGGAATGCCCGAGTTCTGTAAATTCGTATTTTCCTCGTACAACCTTGCAATGAATACGTAAATGTTCAATTGATACTTTTTGTACTGTTGTGCCATGAACAAGGGTCTAGTGGTTAGATGAGCAAGGCTTAATGTTGCATCACCCCTCTTTCAGAGCTGAGAATATAGATCAATTAATCAGGTTAATTATAAAGATTTCTTGTAATGTGACATTTAATAACAACCATTTTCATTCTAATTACCTCGTGTGACAACCACAACCTAAATTTGCCGTGTGATTGTGCCATTATTTTTCATCTTTTATTGTTTTCACAAGCTTCATATTTTTTTCATAGATCGTGATGAACATATTACAAAATTAATCATGTAAAAATTAAAATAAAGTAAAAGTTAAAGTAATTTAAACTTACTTTTTCCATTCTTCTACATATTCATGTGTGTCAAGTAGATAACAAGCTATTTGTTCAGGTTGCAAACTCATTAATTTCACTCGTTTGCCCATCACATGACCACCCTCATCGACAAACTCATCAATGTCATCCACGCTGGTTGAATAAGGCATATATTCCCGAGTGTAGATTGAATACTCTATGATTATTATTCCTCTACAATTGATCATTCATTCTATCGTGTATTCGTGACATAATCATTGAAAACCTTCATCAATCTTTCAAACGGATACATCCACCAATATCTAACTGGGTCGAAAAGAAGTTCCTCATCACATTGGTGTACCAAGAAGTGAAAACTAAAGTCAAAGAAAGATGGGGGAAAGTACTTCTCCAAGGCACAAATCTCTTCATTCACCGCCAATTTTGCAGCCACTATGTGATCTTGATTGACTACCTTCTCACATAAAAGTGAGAAGCAGATACTAATTTACATAATAGCCCTCCGTAAATCCTTGTGCTTGGAGGAACAATGCTTAAAATATAAAGGAACCAATTGTATGATCACATGCCAATCGTGGGACTTACACTTATGTAAATCATGGGTAGCATAATTCATAATCCTTTGCAAGTTGGACAAAAAATTAGATGGAACTTTCAAATTATATATTGTGTCCAAAAGGACCTTCCTTTCCTCAGTCATCAAAGTAAACGCACCAGGGGGAATTATTGTCCTTACCCTACTATCTTCTTTCAACCATAGTTGTGGCTTAAGTTTCAATGCTTTAAGATCTTTTTGTAAATTTTATCCATCCTTCGAATGACTCCCCCCAAGGCATGTGCCCACAATATGTTTAACGATGTTCTTCTCTGCGTGCATCACAGCCAATACATGGCTCACCGTGTTATTCTTCCAATAAGGAGAGTCAAATAAAATTAACCTCCTAGACCATACCTTTCTTGTCTTAGTTTCATTCCTAGTTGGGGTCTTATTATGCTTAACATTCTTAAATTTAGGATTCTTATATGGCATATTAGAGCCACAATCAGATGGTTTACTTTCAATTTCTGAGACTAAAAGTTTTCTCAGTGCTAGCCTATGTTCACCCCCCTCCCAATAAAAAAATGAAACCTTTCTCAAATCCAAAACTATGAGTGGGGGGTAAAAACCTCCTATGGAAATGGTATACAGTTTTTGAGATAGAGGGGAGATGAAAAGATTCAGTCTTCTCTTCATAAATAGGACACCCCAAATAACAATGTACTACACAACTAGATAATGTCCCATCAACTGAAAAATCATGAATTGCCCACATCAACATAGCTTTCAGCGTAAACTCTTCTTTTTTAAAAGAGTCAAATGCTTGCACAACCTCTTTCCACAAATCATTTAATTATTCTACCAAAGGATCCAGGTAGACGTCGATGTCCTCACTTGGTGCCTTTGGGCTAGGTATCAACAAAGACAATATTAAAAATTCAGGTCTCATACACCGTGAAGGAGGGAGGTTGAGTGGGTCTAGGAACCCTGGCCATACATTCTGATTGGTGCTTATATTTTCAAATGGATTGAAACCACCTATTGATATTTCCATACGAATGTTACACGATTCTCGAGCAAAATCGGGATACTCAAAGCTCAACCTCTTTCAATCTGTAGAATTAATAGGATTATGCATAAGATTATCCCCTGGTTTTTCCCTAGCATGCCAAGTCATTTCCTCCGCTATCCATGTTACTATAAAAAACCGCCTTAATCTAGGCCCAACCGGAAAATATTTCAACACTTTTTGAGGCACTTTTGAGCTTGTGCCTTCCTTGCCAGTAGATTGGACATATCTAGGTTTATCGTATACCAGACACCAATCGAGATTTTTATACTCCTTTTGGTATATTATGCAGTCATACACACAAGAATGAATTGATTTATACTTCATTCCCAAACCTTTCAAACTATTTTTATAGTAGGATATAGCTATTTGGAAGCGTATTCTGCTTGCGTAGCAAACCCTTCACCCAATTCAAAATTCCTATCACGCTATTTCCAAACAAACCATATTGGGTCTTAAAACTTTACAAGCCAACCATGGCGTGTAAAGATGTTTAATCTTTCTCACAGCCAGATTATAAGGCTGGGTATAAGTGTACTTAAGTGATCGTATGAACATCAAATGATAACTAGTGTATAATTATCCTACCTATGTATTAGTATGAATACAATTGAGAGATCATAAGTTATAGCCTATGTGTTGGCTACATGATAAATAAAGTAAAGTAACATGCGAGTAGTACAAATGGACTAGAAGTTTAACGGTTTAAATTATGTTAAGAATAGTTAGACTAGAGTGGCGAGTAGGATAACTAGGAAAATAAAATAAATACGTTAGGTGTGCACTTTAGATAAGGGGCGTGGATGATCTCATGTGAGTGCGACACCAGGTGCACATGAATATTTCTTGCTTCTTATTTATTACTGCATTTAAATACCTTTAACCATTTTTCAAATGTTTTGGGCGCTGAACCGTACCAAAAATATTATCACAACCTTTTATGCGACCAGCTACAGGTTTGTCGAGGATAGAATTTTCATTCCAGTCAGATGATGCTACAAGAGTGTGGATGCATGTAGGATTCAATTAGACGCCTCTTATCATTCTACTTAGTATTGATGTCATTTCAGTATCTCTCTTAGGCGTGTTTCCCATATTCGAAGAGCTTTATTATTAGACTTTGTTTATCGTATTTTTTAAAAATTTTGTAATATTATAATTGGGATACCGAGAATTTATTCGATTTATTATTTATGCTATCAGTATTCTTGCATTCTGTCACTGTGGATGCTTAATTGTACATGGTTGAATGATTTAATGTATGCATGTTGGTACGATTTAAAATTTAACACCGGACTTAATAGTTTATTAGTCTAATTAATTAGTTTTTGATAGTGATACTAAAAATAAAATCATATATGATTCCCGTCTAATTTAATAAAGTTTTGATCAATCGATATTAGAATAGGAAGGGTGTCACAGATGGTAACAGAGCCTCATGTTCTAGTGTCCTTAGGATGGATTTACGCGACTTCATTGTGTTTTCAGCATTGTGTTTCTATGGTATAGAACTTTATGATTAGGACTGTTGCATTCTTAATTGCGCATTTATATTCTTCTGCCATATTGTATTATTGTTTACTATGATGTCATACAAATGCGGTTCAGTTTCAGATGCTAAATAGGAGAGGACGACCCGCTCATGATACTAGAAAATTTCGAAGGAGGGGAGGCCAAACTAGAGTCATAGGTTTCTCAGGGGACAGTGATAGCTGTTGAGGCTACCAGTTTTATTGCACAAGTGGTTAATGTCGCGATGACTGCTATAGCGCAATAGTTTTCCTAGTCCAAGCCGCAGTAGCCAGTGGTACCATTTTTCCAGTTCCACACTGTGTTATCAGTGTGGGAGAGAGTTGGAGCATCCTTTCAGAAAGTCCATCTAGCAAAGTTCTAGCGAAGCGCAAATGTTATTATCGCCATCCAATAAAAGAAATACATCCAGTGGCATCGGCTCATGGTTGAGTGCAATGATACACAAAAACAGTTTTGGGATACCTTTAAGCTTGTAGGAGCATCATTTCAGTGATAGGAGTCAGTAACCACATCTGAAGAGAGAGATACCATGACCACTGGTGAGTTTTGGGTGTGGTTTTGTAACACCGTGTATTTCTGAATATTTATAATTGAATTAATTCAGTTAATCTTAAATTACATGTGCGATATAATTTAATGGTTGGGGTATAAGTGACCAACATCGGCCAAGGAAGTGGGGGCATGGACACTAACCCTGAGATTGCAGACATTTAGGCCGTATTTTGTGAAGCTCTTATTTGTAATTTTTGTTTCTGGTTCATATTGGTCTGTAACCTCTGATAAATTTTTTTATTAGCTTTTAACTTGTAACTCTAACTTCTTTGTGCTATACCATTATCTTAGGAGAACTTTGCTTCTCTTGTCCTTGAATGTTCTTATATGTTGTGCACCGGTGTCTTCATCAGTAAACTATGATTTTTCACTTGTAACATAATACCAAATTAATGATGTTTAAGGTCTGAGGTCATCCACATATGAAGTTTACCTCAGACCTTGTCACCAAGTTATGATGTTTTAAGGTCTGAGGTCATCAACTAAGATGTTACCCCCATAAATTTCACCAAATTAATGATATTTAAGCTCTGAGGTCATCCAAATACGATGTTCATCTTAGACCTTGTCACCAAGTTATGATGTTTTAAGGTCTGAGGTCATCAACTAAGATGTTACCCCTATAAATTTCACCAAATTAATGATGTTTAAGGTCTGAGGTCATCCACATATGATGTTCACCTCAGACCTTGTCACCAAGTTATGATGTTTTAAGGTTTGAGGTCATCAACTAAGATGTTACCCCCATAAATTTCACCAAATTAAGGATGTTTAAGGTCCGAGGTCAGCCAAATACGATGTTCATCTCAGACCTTGTCACCAAGTTATGATGTTTTAAGGTATGAGGTCATCAACTAAGATGTTAACCCCATCAATTTCACCAAATTAATGATATTTAACGTCTGAGGTCATCCATATATGATGTTCACTTCAAACCTTGTCACCAAGTTATTATGTTTTAAGGTCTGAGGTCATCAACTAAGATGTTACCCCCATAAATTTCACCAAATTAATGATGTTTAAGGTCTGAGGTCATCCAAATACGATGTTCATCTCAGACCTTGTCACCAAGTTATGATGTTTTAAGGTCTAGGGTCATCAACTAAGATGTTACCCCCATAAATTTCACCAAATTAATGATGTTTAATGTCTGAGGTCATCCAAATATGATGTTCATCTCAAACCTTTTCACTAAGTTATGATGTTTTAAGGTCTGAGGTCATCAACTAAGATGTTACCCCCATAAATTTCACCAATTTAATTATGTTTAAGGTCTGAGGTCATCCAAATATGTTGTTCATATCAGACCTTGTCACCAAGTTATGATATTTTAAGGTCTGAGGTCATCAACTGAGATGTTACCCCATAAATTTCACGAAATTAATGATGTTTAAGGTCTGAGGTCATCCAAGTATGATGTTCGCCTCAGACCTTGTCACCAAATTATGATGTTTTGAGGTCT